>CM062814.1:400640474-401240474 GCA_031772625.1 Pinus tabuliformis | reverse complement strand
CTATCATTTTTATATGTGTTTCCTAATCTTCAGCGGCTAACTGCAACAATTAATTCTCTAAGTGAAGAAATGAGTATCATGGATTCAAAAACTAGACTCTCTCAATTGAGTGTAACGTGACTTGATATAACTAAACATTGTGAAGTTGGAAGTTGAGTAAACTGAGGTACTCTATGGCAAAAAAAAGCTCTTGAATAGGTGATGTCCCAAACACATAAGTACAACATCAGCCATTGTCACATTAGCATATTCATCTCAATTTGGTTGCTATTATATTTGTGATAGTCTCCAACTTTGGTCATCACAACAAGGTGTATTACTTTCGAAACAAAGGAGAGGGAGCAACGTAAGGAACGTGGGTACTTTGAATCAGTGTTGAAAATATCGGTATCGGAAAAATAGCGGCGAGGGTCCAGAAAACATCTTATCGGTAAGATCGGAGAAAATATCGGCAAAATATCAACAAATATCGGCCAAAAAAAAAATGCATAATATATTCAATTTTTTTTCGTTTTTTTAAACATATAAAACAATAACAACATGAAATAAACACATTGGCAGATAAATATGAAGAAAATACTGATATATATGATGTAGTGGATGTAAAATAAAAATGATACATCAAAGGCGATACCAAATCTTGTTGATCCCTAATAATTGTCCAATCAAAGGCTCAAATGTGGAGAACCAATACAAAATAACATCACATATATAAAAGTATCTCATCATCATGAGTTATAAACTTATATGTAGCGAAAAAAATAAAACTAGCAACTATTTATCTGAGATTAGTGCCCTCTCCCTAACAGCGATCTTTCTGTGTTTTCCATCAACTGCTTCAAGAGCTTTTTGTATAGCCTCCGCACTAGAAACCGTATAAGGCTAACATCATGTTCAGGGAGTCTAACCTTATGGTATTTCAATCGCATAACCCCTCTTGCCATCTTGGTCCCACACAATTTGCATGATAGATATGCCCGATTTGTCTGACCATCAGGCTCCCCACACTCCAAAAATGGATCCAAGGATTTTGGCATATTTATAGTGAACTAATTCAAACCTAACGCACAAAAAAAACAAAAAATTGGCATTAAACACCCCAACACAAAAAAATAATAAGTAATAACCACCTCATTTAAAAAAAAAAGGTACTACATTATTTGCAATGTGAATGAAAAATGGCAATAAGATGGTGCATAAGAAAGTTTTAAAAAAATGAAGCTTGTTGTCCAAATATGGAGAAAACCCTTGCATTGGCTCATGGGCATGAAAATCATGGCAAATGGAAAAAAAACAAAGAAGCAAAATGTTGGTAGGAAAAGAGGCAAGCAAGCATAACCCTAGTGAATTGATGAAAAAAATCATTAACATAGGGGTTTTTAAGAACATACTTGTTAATGGAAGAAATGAAGTTTGTCCCACTATTCTTCAATCTTTGATCCACAAAAAATTCTGAGTTGGTGGTGCTAATGAGTGTTTAATCCTCAATCCCTCCATGAAAACCACCAAAAAGCTCTTTCCCTTCCTCCTCCAAGACTCAGAAATAGAAATGAGCAAATGAAAAGAGAAAATTCCCTTTTCTAGCTATGGCCCAACCTGCCCAACGATTTTTCCTATTGTCGTGTGATATTTTGCCGAGATATCAGTGATTTCTCGGAAATATTGCAATAATATCTCATCAACATTTCGGCTCGCCAAAAATATCGTGATAATATCACCGAGAAAATATCGTGATATTTCTAAAAAATCACCAATATCTAAACAATATTATCAACACTACTTTGAATATCTTTCATAAACATTATCTTTTTTTTACATGCTTATAATCCTTGTCTACAATTACTAATTGTCCTTCTCAAACTAAATCTTCCCCTTTTCTACAATTACTACTTGTCCCCTACTGCCTAAATCTTCTTCTTGACTTGAATCTCCTCCCCTTTGCTCCCACTTGTACATCTACCTCTTTATCTCATGCAAAGTAAAGCTTTCCAGAGTTTACCTTCTCAGTTCCCTCTTACCTACTCACTTTTCTTTCTTTTTCAGTTGTATCTATTTATATTTTATTTATATTTTAGCATTCTCGAGTAGCATTGACATTCACATTCTTGTCATATTTTAATATGAGCACCTTTATTGTTTGTTACAACTAATCTTATTGGTTGAAAATACTTAATATCTGGATTAGTGGAGGTTTTTAACGTACCCTTATTTTTGGCTAACAGTAGTAGCCTATTTGTGGTACTCTTTTTTGTAATATGCTTTGTAAATCATGTTTCACTAACAGAAAACTTCCATGGCCCCATTGGCAAGGAAGTGGAGCAATTATGCTGGTTGTAACTCCTTGGTTATAGTCATGTTTGACTGACACACAAACATATCCGTATGCCTTGTAAATCATTGTTACACAAAAATATCGTCACCATGATTATTTGCAGTCAGTATGGGTCTATCATCACTTGTACTGTCCTCCTAGGCAAGTCTCAGACCTCAGCTCTTCAAGTCAAGCTTTGAAAATGGGAGAAAGACATTCAAAATCAATGTAACTCTGGTTCCGCACTTTCTCTCACTGTCACCTGCGGTCCCGCACCTTCTGTTTACAAAAACTGCGGACCTGCCCACTCTGTCCCTAACGATGTGGGTGCGGACCCCTGTGAAAGTCAAAAGGCGCAAGTTTTATCTTAAAAAAGTCACTTTGGGTTAATTCTAGAGGATTCTAGAAGGAATTTTGACGTGGATTGTTCGCTCTGAGGTGGTTCATGCATCCCAAAAGAGAAGGAGCTAATCCATTGAGGAGAGGAGCTATCCCTTTGAAGGAGGGCTTTATCCCTTTGAAGGAGGACCTAGTAACCTCCCTCCATTGCACTATAAATACAAGCATTGGGCTGGTTGCTGGAGAGGTTAGAAGCTGAACATTTTTGAGGGTAAATGCTGGTGAAATCAAGACTTCCTAGTTGAGCTTAAGAGGAGAGATCACATACCTTTTTGGCTTCATTAGGGAGTGAGTGAAACTTGTCAAAGTAGAGGAGACTTCTTGCTGGACCCTGGGAGGAGCTTGTACAACGTCAAGGCACAGGTTGTAAAGTTCTTCTTCTTTTGAATTAATACAATCAAACTCATTTTTCTCAACAAGTATCTCATGTTATTTGTTTCATGGACTCCTTGACTTTCATGTTAAATATGTTTTATGATATTGGCTTTTCAGGTGCTATTTAATTTGTTTTCCTTGTTTGTGTTTGCAGATTCGCGACAAAGGAGCTCATTTGGATCGAAGGAGCGAGGGCATCCACAAACTTGCGTTGAACCTAAGGTAGGCCATAAAAACACTTGTTTGCCATTGTTTATTAAAGCATATTTAGAGAAAGATAGTGTCTGGTTCGTTTGCTTGTCATTAGGTCTTCTTTAGATTCTAGGAAGGTCTATCTTGTCCGCAAGATCGACTTATTCCGTGTGACAAAGTGGCGACTCCACTGGGGACTTGATTGTTTTCCTTGTTTTTACTTTGACCTGAGAAACTGTGTTTTTGTTTCTGTTTTTGGCTTGTTGTGTGTAACATTGGGTAGAGTTTGTAGATCCAGGGTTATTTTTTGTTTTTCATAGCTTTGGGAGAGGACCGCACCCTAGCCGTTTGACACAGTGCGTACCTATCCACACATTTGCTTTTAGCACAGAGCGGGATCGCACCTGTGTCAACTGTGGGCCTGCGGACCTTGTCAAAATTTTGAAAAACCTAAGATTTCCTCTGTTAGTCAGCTTAGTTTTTGTTTAGGAATTGTTATCCACTACCCAGACCTGCATATAACTTGTCAGAAGCTTTCCTTAGGTTGATTCCATTAGTGTTAGGGTTTTAGGTGAAATTCCTAGGAGTTTTTCTTGTTGGGCTTGTTTTTTCATTTTGTTTGTGTAGTGGCTCTGAGCTTAGAAGCTGTAGGGACTTCAGATCACCTTAGCACCTACCAGCCTTCTTATGAGTCTGACCATTTATGAAATCTCCCCTTTTTGAGGAATCTGCTTTGAGTTTTCTCTTTACAAAACTTCGAAAAGCTTGTGTTTAAAAGTTTGGATTTTCATTTTCAAAAAGAAAACAAAATTGGTTGTTCTTGACTGATTTGTGATTCTGCATAAATTGGTCCTTAGCTTACATCTAGCTAAGTAAAACATCCTTAAAAAAGACATTTAGTAGGCTTTGACTTCAAATAGATTTTTATAGTTTATAGATCTCAAAGTTAGTCATTTCCATAGTTTTGAGTGTTTTATAAAAAAATATAAAAATCTCTTTTGAAAAAAGTTTGTTTTTTGTAGTGGTTGAGTGCTTTGAAACGGAAAAGGGAAATTGTTGTGAAATAACTAGTTGTCTCGTTTTGAGTGCATTGGAAAGGAAAAAAGCTATTCTTTTAATTTGTTTGATTGAGAAAGATTTGTGTTTACAAAGTATTTGCATTCTCAAACTCTTTCTTAGTTTAGAAGTTCATCGAAGAGAAAAAAGATTGTTTAAATCATCTTAGGTGCATTTTTAGTGATTTTGAGTCGAGTCTTCATACCACGAGTTTCATCTCCGCACCTTTTGACTTAAACAAAAACCAATAAAAATAACGCTTAAAGTAAAATTCATCTAGTAACATTTTTATTTCTAGGGCTCTGATACACCAACTTAGCTTAGGCTAGTGTCTTGGAGTAGGAGAGTAATTAGCTCTCCAAGACAGTAAAAACAAACAAGTAGTTGTATCTTGTGGTAGGGAAGAAATCCAATTGTTGCATTTATGCTCTGGGAAAGCTCCTCTTAAAGGAGAAGCACGAGATCGTGTCCGAACCAATGTGGGAATCAATCCTTCCTCAGTGGGAACGACGCCAGATATTCACGTATTAAAAACGGTAAACCTCGGATTAACCATTGTTGAGGAGTCTGGGGTCACTTGTTGGTAAACCTTGGATTATGTCAAGGAGCCTTCAAGGGGATTGAGCTTGCTACTCTGCCCTTGCGTGCGTATCAGATCGTAGACTGTTCCCCCAGGTATATTTGTCTCAATTGGTAACCTTAGTGGCCATATTCTTTAGGATTCTTCCTAAGGTGACAGTGGTGGGAAGATCCCACTGTACCTGGAGCAGACGTCGGCTAGACTCACTTATATTTTCTGGGGGGTTCTCTTCGCTCGAGACAGTTAAGTGGAGGAACTTGTGCCAGTCTATTCATTAAGTAGGTTGCCGGGGTAACTGTTCCAACCGCCATTTCTGTATTGAACTCTGCGACGTTGGATTTCATCACCAACTAGTGTTTTCAGTACGGAAAGTTACTGTTTGTGTGTGTTTGATCTCCTAGATTCTTTAGGCGTGTGATTCAAATTTGTTTGGTTCTTTAGAGACTTTAGGTGGTTTTCATTGAGATTTTACTTTGTTTTCATGTGAAGTAGTTAAAAGTTTTTAACTGTGGCTAAATTACCAAGGCAGTCCCGTAGACTTCGGGGCCAACCTCCTGAGTTTGTAAACGTGGCTGAGTTACTGAGGAAGTCCCATAGACTTCAGGGCCAACCTCCTCAGGAAGTACCGAGCCAGCTTGAAGGCTTGAAACTCCTCGTAACTCCTAGAGATAGTAGAGTTGGGCCACCTGAAGAAGGAGAATCTTCTTTGATAGTACATCCTGATTTTCAAACGTTAGTGGCGGATTATAATCCACGGTCAGTGTCTGTTTCCGAAGTTACTGGTAGCTTTTCATCTACTAGTGATATAGGTGAGGAACCTGAAATATCCGAGCCTGAAAGTGAATTTGCTGCTACTCCGACATCGGGGTTTGTTTCTCCAGCTTCTAGTGGTCCTGGTTCACCTAGGGTAGAAAGAGTAATCACCCAAGATCTTCCTTCTGGACTTATTGCTATTGAAGAACTTGCTACTCCGGAAGAAGAAGTAGGCATCCCTATCCCTGAAAATCAACCTGTTATTGAGCTAAGGGAGCGTGAATCAATTTTTTACAGTCCACCTAGGAGCAGTACTTGGTATCTTTATTTGACTAATTTCTTAGAAAACCCAGGGTTAAGTTTTTCACCACCTCGTGCTCCTTATCACCCAACACCTAGAGGTTATTATCCTTTGTTAAATATGTCGAATCAGTCATCCATGTTTACTCAATCGCCTGAATCCTTTTTGTACGGCGGTCCTTCTGTTCCCTCTGGGTATCAGTCCCTTTCCGGTACTTTTTCGGGAGCATCTCCTCAACCCATTGAGCAAGGGTTATTAACTGGAAGCAATGGTACTAAGCCGTTGAGCGTAGAAGACATTCTTATGATGTCAGGTTCTATTCCCAATCCTCAACCTCAAGGTGGCCAGTTACCGCTTGGGGGGCAGCCTCAATTATCACCTGGGGGCAACCTCAAGGTACATAATTTGCATCTGGGGGGCAACCTCAAGGACAGTACATACCTATGGGACAATACATTCCTCAAGGTCAACCCTAGACTCAATATGTACCCCAAGGTCAACCCCAGTATCAATTTATACCTCAAGGTCAACCCCAGTATCAGTACATGCCTCAAGGGTATCAACCCCAAGGTCAGTACTCGAACCAAGGTTTCCAACCACCCTCCGGTCAAACGTATGTTCAAGGAACGGGAAATGTACCTTTCAATTATCAATCCTACCCTCAACCCGGTTATGGTCCTCAGTATTCTCAACCTGTTATGGGTCAGTACCCCGGAATGAATATAGCGTTGGATCCATCGCAAACTCAACAGGTGTTGCAGCCAAATGTATAGTTGTCATCTCAAACTGGACAACCTTTAGTTTCTGCTACACCCCAGCAACCAATCTAGTCTAACATTCAAACTTCTGTACCTTCTGTAGTTTCTCAGCCTGGGCCTAGTACGCCTCGTACTTCGCCTCAAACGACTGCTACAACTACCGCAGCATCTGTTCAATCTACCCCACCTACTTCTGGAGTATCGACAGCTCTGGTTTCTACTGTTCCTGTATCTACTCCTCAGACATCTTTACCACCGTCTGGATCTACGATTCAAACTTCGGTTCAGATGCCTGTGGGACAACCTGGTTCAAGTACGGTTGTCACAAGTCACCCACAATTTACTTATCAACCGTACCAGGGACAGTACCAATTCGGTCCTGCTGTGCAGCAGCCAGTCTATCAGTATCAATCGTACCCTGCGTACACTTATCAACAACCTCAACAACCCCAGTACGGTCCGGTTAATCCTGGATTCCCGGGAGGATACAATATCCCAAACGCAATTCCTATTCCTAGTTATCCTGGATATCCTCCTCCCGGGGCTGGTCTCATGACCCAGAGTTTCAGGGATCCTAATCGGCAGTTACCGTTTATCGTAACTTTGGACTTACCTGACTTGTTGCGCCTAACGAACGATCCCATTAATTATCTTCCATTTTGGCCGCCAATGCCAAATAAGTTGCCCAGTGACATTCCTAAGTTCGAAGGTAAATCAGGAGAGGACCCGTCGAACCATGTGATGACTTACCACCTCTGGTGTGCGTCTAACTCTATTTCAGATGATTCAATCCGTCTTAGACTTTTCCAGCGCACACTAATTGGTCTCGCGACCAAGTGGTATATTGAGTTATCGCGAGGAACTTTTTATAATTTTAGTTAGTTAGATACCTCGTTTTTAATTCATTTTCAGTTGCCAGTCCGATATGACAACGGCACGGAATTGTTAACTTCATTAAAACAATCGACATCCACTTACATTTCAGATCATATCCATGAGTGGAGACGTCGATGGCATTTAGTGAAGGTGTTTATTCTAGATCAGATCTTGGCCGAGTGGTTTGTAAAATCTTTGTTGCCAGAGATCACTGAAGATGTTGCTAAAGCTGGAGTTGTTACTGAGGAGCAAGTAATTGCTAAAGCACAATACCTTGACTTGGTCTATACTCAGTCAGGTACGTTACATGAGAAAATCCCCGATCTTCCCAAGCAAAATAAAATCGCTACAACTCCTTCGGGATCTCATGCCGTCGATGGTATGATTGGCACAGTTAACACTAAAAGTAAGAAGAAGTCTTCCAAGAATTCTTCTCCCATCATAACCTTGCCTGATTCCCCAACAGGAGATTCTTCTGCAAAGATTTCCGCCGATATTCACGTTGTAGAGTCATCTACAGCCAAATCAAAATCCGGTGGGAAGAAGAAAGGAAAGAAGAAGAATAAAACAAACAAAAGTTCAAAGGATAAACCTGAAAAATCATAATCCAATGATGAAAAGCGCAAACCTCGTTATCCTTGTCTCATTTGTGACGATGAACATTTTACAAGAGATTGCCCTCATCGTGCAGAGGTTGTGAAGATTGTCAAAGGTTCCCAAACTCCTGCTGTTTTGAAGGATCCTTTTCCAGCTCAATACAGTAAGATGATAGGTTCATCCTTGAGTGCCAATGAAGAACCCATACTGATGATGTCTCATGTTAGGATTGCGACTCGATCGCAAGATTATGGTAGTAAAAGTCCTGTTGATGGTAAAGAAGCAAAATCTTCTCATTCTAATCCATCAACCTCAGCTCCCGGTTCTGATCCACTACAGATCGAGAAACCTAATCCAGACTTGGTAATCAAACCGCCCGCCAAGGGTATACTTCGAAAGTCAGCTTTCAATCCACATGCTAGAGCGGCTCAGAATTATAACATTGTTGAGGATTTAGCTGTTTCACCCTCAGCAATGTCGGCTTTGGAAGTGTTGCAATCATGTCCAGCACAACGTAAATTACCTTTGTCGGCTATAGGAGCTGTTGACGTTCAGGACTCGAACCTAATAATTTTCGATCTAGAAAATAGTACACCGCATCTGCCTCATCAAATGGCTTTCTAGATTCCAGTGATAGTCAAAAACAGGCCTATTCATCGGACTGTAATTGATGAGGGAGCCTCAACGTGTATTATGTCGATACAATGTTGGAGATCTCTTGGTTCTCCTTCGCTAAATCAATCCCCGATGATTCTAAAGGCCTTTGATGGCCATGGGTTTCATCCTTTTGGCATTCTACAGGATTTGCCTATAGGGGTTGAAGGAAAAACCGTTAGTCTAGATGTGGAGGTGGTTGACTCCCCTCTAGATTACAACCTTCTCTTGGGTCGAAGTTGGTCTTACGCTATGATAGCGGTCGTTTCATCGGTCTTTCGAGTAATAAAGTTTCCACATAATGGAAAGATCGTAACAATAGACCAGCTGGCTTACTTTTCATCCGACCCAGCCTCTTCTGAGAGTATTCAGCATGTCGGTAAAATGACTATTCCATATAAGGATGTTGGAGTAGGACTAGTTAAAGATGTCGGTTTACTGGGAACTTTTCCTTTTCCTCCGATCAACGCATCGTCTTCATTTGCAACCATTCATATGATTACATCATACAACATTGTTTATGATGATCCTTGGATCATTCCTTCTGAATTTGAGATAGACTCTTTTGGTGATGTCATGCCTTTGAGTCCATATGAAATTGCATATGAGGCCGTGCAATCATTTACCGACCCATTTTCAACCGAAATTAACTTCATGAATGTGGTCCGTGAGGAATCACTTTTCACATCAAACTCGGATTTAATCACGTTTTCTGAACTTGTTCACTCTGATGAGCAAATTCGTGAAATCCTATGTGTAGATGATTTATCATGGGAAGATCTCCATCACAGATCTTCGTTTCTACCAGAGAATGACCGTTTTGAAAATGATTTCTCATCAATTTTTACAACCGAATATGTCAAGGAACCTCAGAATCCAATGAAACATCCCGATTCAGAGTTAAATTTGGGAAACATCTCTCGAACTATTCCTATTGACATTTCGGTTAAGCCCGGAATTGTTGAGAACATTCATATAGGTGCCTCATGTACAGATGACGAAATCCAACTATATAAGGCCCTATTTCAAGAATTTTGCGACGTGTTTGCCTGGTCCTATGAGGAAATTCCAGGAATTGATCCCGCGATTGTTGTTCATGAGATCAAAACTTACCTGGACGCTAAACCCGTCCGGCAACGTTTGCATCAGATTCACCCACGAAAAGCTGCTACAATTAAAGCAGAAGTTGAAAAATTATTGAAAGTAGGTTTCATTTATCCGATCCCGTTAACGGATTGGGTATCGAATATTGTTCCGGCTAACAAAAAGCAGGGAACAATAAGAATATGCATCGATTATAGGGACATTAATCGAGCCTGTCCAAAGGACAATTACCCAACTCCCTATATCGATCAAATTATTGATGATTGTGCCGGTAGCAAAATATTCTCCTTCATGGATGGTTTTTCCGGATACAATCAAATCAATATTCTACCTACCGATCAACCAAAAACGGCTTTCATTTGTCCATGGGGGACATTTGCTTGTTGCAAGTTACCCTTTGGGCTCAAGAATGCCGGAGCAACTTTTCAAAGGGCCATGTCTTATGCGTTTCAGGACATCAAGCACATTGTGCAACCGTATCTCGATGACTTGTCTGCTCATTCATTACATCGAGCTGATCACCTCATCCATTTACGAGCAATCTTTATGAGGTGTAGGCATTATCTGATTCGGTTGAACCCACACAAATGTGTCTTCTGTATAGAAACGGGTCGATTGCTGGGATTTGTAGTTTCGAAAGCCAGCATTCGCGTCGATCCCTCGAAGGTCGAAGCTATCATCAAATTACCTCCTCCTTCGAGTCTTCGCCAACTCCAAAGTTTGCAAGGGAAAGCAAACTTTTTACGACGATTCATTCCTAACTACGCCGAGGTTACAAAGGGTTTTACTCGGTTGTTGAAACAAAATAATCCATTCTATTGGGATGAGATAGCTCAGAAATCTTTTGATGCACTTAAACACTCGTTGACCCATGCACCGTTATTGCATCCTCCCAACTACAACCAGGATTACTTCTTGTATCTCGCCGCCTCTCATTCCACCATTGGAATGGTCTTAGTTCAGGAAGATGAATTCGGAACTGAACATGTGATACATTACGTTAGTCGAACTTTAAATCCAACTGAGCTAAAATACTCACATGTGGAGAAATTGGCATTGGCAGCCGTTCAAGCTGTCCAACGTTTTCGTCACTACATTTTACTACGTAAAACTACAGTAATTTCGGATTGCAACCCTATGATCTACATTTTAACCAAGCAATTGCTAGGGCGCAAGTACTCTAAATGGATTGTTATCCTGCAGGAGTTCGACTTGGAATTCGAAAAATCCAAGTCTAAGAAATCTTTAGTTTTTGCGGAGTTAATGTGTGACTTCCCGCGTGCTAACACGGAAACTGTGGCGAAGGAGCCCATTGCTGATGAATCCTTGTTTCTAATCAGCACTTTAGATCTGTGGTATGGGGATATCATCGTTTATCTCCAGACCCAATCCTTTCGGCCAGAAATTTCAAGGTGAGAACGTCGAAAAATTTGATTCCATTCCCAACAATTCAGGATTATTGGAGATACTCTTTATCGCCGTGGGGCGGACTCTATTTTTCAACGTTTCTTAACTCACGACGAAGCTGAAAGGGTTCTAAATGACTATCACTCTGGAGCATGTGGCGGTCATATGTATGGGTATGCCACAGCCCAAAAGATATTGCGCACTGGCTACTTCTGGCCGTCTTTATTTAAAGATTGTATTACGGCGGTCCGAAAATGCCACAACTGCCAAATTTTTGATCGAAAGATGCGCGCTCCACCTGCTCCTCTCCACCCTATAATTTCCGTTGGTCCTTTTGCCAAATGGGGTATCGATTTTATTACAGGTAACCCTCACTCGACCGGGGGGCATGCGTATATCATCCTTGCGGTAGATTATTTTACCAAGTGGGCTGAGGCGATGCCTACATTTGAGGCAGATGGCAAGACAGCTACAATTTTCGTGTTCAATCATATAATTGCTAGGTTTGGTGTCCCGCAAGCAATAATCACTGATCATGGGCATCATTTTTGAAACGTTATGATGATTGAACTTATAGGCCCGCTTGGTTTACGTCACGATAGTTCAACCCCTTATTATCCATAAGCGAATGGTCTGGTTGAATCCATCAACAAAGTTTTAGTTATCATGATCCGACGAATCATTGGGATTCATCAGTCGAATTGGCATAACATGCTATTTTCAGCGCTTTGGGCGTATCGAACTTCAGCAAAAACATCAACAGTGTTCACTCCTTTCCAACTAGTCTATGGCTTGGAAGCTGTTACCCATTGAATGCGAAATCCCGTCACTGCAAATGGCCATCGAGTTACTTCCAGCCACTTTCGAAGAGGAAAAGCATTTGTTATACTTGGCTCAATTAGATGAGAATTGACGTGATGCTGCATTGGTGATTGAGACTCACGCAAAATGCATGAAAGCTCAGTATGATCGAAATGTGACCCCTCGAAATTTTTCGGAAGGAGATCTAGTCTTAGTTTACGATCAAGCTAATGATAAATTAGGCGCTGGAAAATTCGTTCCTATGTGGCATGGTCCCTATGTTGTCAAGCGAAAGCTAGCCAAAGGGGCCTATGAATTGGTAGACTTTGATGGGGACTCTTTGGGTAAACCCAAAAATGGTCTTTATTTGAAGAGGTATTGTGCTTAAAGAATGGGTATGGAGATTTTTAGTTAGAATAGTTTTTCTTTCTAGCTGGTGTGTTTTAGTTTAAACAGTGTTCTTAGCTTAGAGAGTTTTTTTTCGTCATTATTCCTGCTTATCTTGGTTTTACTCTTAATATTGCAGATGTCGATGCCTCTCCAAACACACATTGGTTTCGCTGATGGTGCTTGTCGTAATACACGGAACATTTCTTCCGCAGCTTGGGTTATCTATTCGCCCTCTGACGAGTTAGTATCTATGCATGGGGTAAGCCTCGGTCAAACAACGAACAACATTGTTGAGTATAGTGCAGTGATTGAGTTATTATCTGAATCTATTTCCTTTGGGATTCGGAGTTTGATAGTGAAGTTAGATTCTGAACTCGTTGTATTACAGCTTAATAGAGTCTATGCCATTAGAAATCCAGTGTTATTAAGATTATTTTTGAGAGTGCATCTCTTGGAACGTGAATTTGATTATATTGAATATCAGCATATTCCAAGATCTTTAAATACATTAGTAGCTGCAATTGCTTCTCGAATGTTAAATAGACATTTGCAATAATCATACATGTAAATTTAAAACCATTCCATAACATGATTTACAAGATAAGCCGGTAATAGTGATATATATATATATATATATATATATATATATATATAGGAGTGTGTCAAAAAATACATCGTCTTCGATCATAGGTTGAAAAATACCTTATGCTCGGCAAAAATGATAAGTACAAAAAACAAAAATGTCATATGTGCCCACAATAGGCGATCATCCTATCATTGGTGATGATCTCTATAAGAAACCACTGCACGGGCCACCTTGCAAAGGAACCTCCTAAAAGGTCCCGGGACCCCAATCAAATAGCGCCGAAGTCAATGAGGAATGTCATCTATAGTGGTCTCCGGAATATCTCCTGTCAAGCGCTCGAGATGACCCTCCAACGCGGCCAAAACCTCTGCTGATTCGTCCTGCGGGACTGGCGCGGGTGCAACTGGTTGTTTCCTCTCGTAAGGCCGGAGAGCGGCTGGTCACTGTGGACCCACATCTGCATTTCAAATTTTTACTATCAGTTTTGAGACGATGGAAAAATAATAAAAAAATTAAAAATAGGAAAATGTTGAAAATGATTTTACCTGAATCATCCCACTGCTCTCCTGGTGGAAGAACCATGTCTGGGTCACCACGAAAATCTATCCCAGCGTAAGGGAAGTCCTGAATAGAAAAGACCTGGTTTTCCAGCCATTGGAAATACTCAGGTTTGAATCGAGCAACCTCTGTCCTCTCGTCCGGGTGATGGGCCATAACTGCGACCCATCGCATCAATTTGGGCTCTCGAGGAAGCCCAGCTCCAACAGTAAGGTGCTGCGGGATCAACATAGGAACCCTCTCCAGGCCAAAACTCACAACCAAAGCCCCATAACCAAAGGTCTTTAGTTGTCTGTTTTTGGCCCTGGTCAGTTGGCCTTTTAGATTGGCCAACACGGCATCGCACCAGTTGAAGATGGTGCCTCGGAAGCAATCAACTGCCATACGCATCTGGGATCCGGTGGCAATATGTAATGCGGTAGCCTCGCAAAGTTTGGTGACAGTAAACGCAATCACCATGAGTTCAGGACAGGATATGGTCTTTATGTCTATCCCTTTGTCTCTAGCCTGGCTGTTGCAGTACTCTAGCCGAAGGCTATCGACAGACTGGCCACCTGGCCTAGCCCTAAACAGAGTCAAGTCTTCGCCTCTCTTAGGCAAACCAGTCAAGAAATATATGTCTGCCGGCTCGATTTCGAGCTGGTGGCCACCAATGAAGAAGCACTGGTCCTGTATGCTCCATCTGTCAACCAACCACTGTAAGAAATCCACCTGAGCCCTCATGCCAAGAATGGCCCATAATTTGTACAAGCCGCATGCCCTCAAAGCATCAAGTGAAGGCTGATGATTACATGCGGCAGCATCCACGTCCTCATGCTCTCGTTCGCACCAATCTAGCATGATGTACTCTCTGCATCAAGTATAAGGATAAATTAAATTGCTAGAAATTATTTTGATTGGTCCATTTTTGGGAATTTTTGGGTTAAAAACCCTTGCGAAGGGGACCGCACCCTCCGTGTTAGACATAGTGCGTGGGACCACACCTTGTCTACACGGAAGGTGCGGACCCTGAGCTTTTTCCCAATGGAGAAAAAGTCGGGGTCCGCAAGGCAGCAGTGGTAAACCTACGGGCCCCAACGCAAGGGTTTTATGCCTAATAACCCTCCCAAAATGAAATAAATGACTAAAACAAAAATTGAAACGGTTAAAAATGAAGAGTAGGATGATGTGGATTACCTAGAGAAGACGGTGTTCGATTCCGATGGTTGGATTTTCCGCAATCTTCACGGGAAGTTTTCTGAGCAAAAGCACTATTTTCTCACCCAAAACTCAAACGGTAAAAATGAATTGATGAAGGCCCTTTTTATAAGTTTTTTGAGTAAATAAATTGCAAATTTGTTTATGTTTCACTTTGCAAAGGTATTTTTGCGACATTTTTATCCATTTCAAACAGGTATGAGTAATGTTTGTGTTTTTGTCCATGATAACAGATTATTCAGGCGAAATCTATTATTTTCGATGGAAAAACATTTAGAGTCACCTTTAAGCTCTTTTCTGACTCCTAAAACATGAAAAGATTGCCGAGTGTTTCTTTTAAACTCGTTAAAACATAATTAAAAGACGGTCCACTTACAGCTCTTTTCCGACCGTAAAAACATGAAAAGATTGCCGGATTTTTGTCGTTTCAAATTTGATATTGGTTATGAAACAACATGTCATTGATTGTTTTTTTACTTTTTCGGATCAAGGGCACTAATGATGAAAAGTACTCCTTGGTCGTAAAAGATCAAGCGGTTCTCTCAAGTATTATTTTATACTTTTTCGGGCTTGGGAGACACAAACTTACGAAAAAGGTCAACCCTGGAGTTTTCTTAAGTTTTTTCAGACTCTCTAAAATTGAAAAACGCCGAGTTTCTCCTATACTGGACTCATTAAAATTTCACAGTAAAGGACCTTTTCAATTACAAACAGGAACGAACCGCTCCTTCTTAGGGTTCGAATTTAAACTAAGTTGGACTCATCCAAAGGATGAGCTTATAATCAAGCAAATGTTATCCTCCTCAAGGTTGTCAAAAATAAAGAGGTACTTGCCAGAAATGGTGGGGGAAAAGAGAGAAAAATGAGCCTGTTTGTCATACTTTGTAACCACTCTTGAACACGACACTTTTATTCACCTGGGTTGGGAAATCCTTTGCCTAACAGTTGATCAAACCACATTGAAATTCTTCAGCCGGTTTCTGGGTATTAACTTTGGGTCAATTGTCACCAAACCATCTGTTGTGTCGTTATGTGTTCAAGAGGTCACTGCCAATAAGCCATTCATCTCCAAAACATCTGTCATTCATCTTGACCATCCCTGAGTCAGTCTTTCCAACTAAATTTCTTCGACTTGATCTATGATTTCGTGTTGTGGGCTTGCCTACAACGGATCGCTTTCTATCGACATCAGCTCATTATCTAGAAAGATGATCTAGAAATCGTCAATACCTTGAGATCTGCATGCCTCAATGGCAGGTTTCTCACCCTTGACAACAGGTTGCATCATTGACCTTCGATCAAAGGATTCTGTGACATGTTCGACATCAACACATCTATTCGCATCTCATGGATTGTACTGGGTACTTTGAGAGCCATTGACATCACTGGTGGTTTCTCTCACACTTGTTAACAGTTTACATCATTGACTGGTAATCAAGTGGTTTCTACCATATTCGACATCAACAAATTCATTCGCATGGATAGAATCGTACTGTTTCGGGAAGTAGAAATGAAGACCCTGGATCTAATTCCCACAATCCAGGCTGCGAGGAATTTTGTATTCATTATGTAATGGACTATTCATAAACAGATGGTTGCATCCATACTATGTCCACCTGAGTCTATACTTGTGATGTTTTATAAGATCATTCCTGTATCAGAGCAGCAGTTAGTTTTCTAGTCAGTTTTGATCTGAGTATGGGAATGCTTACCTCAGCGATGATATGATCTCATATATATATCTTGCATTGAATGTTTTTACAGGTTCCAACCGGGCTCTCCACAAGATGATCCTCAAAATGATAAAGTACTTCACTCTTCCTAAATGATCAATGAAATCCTCATCTACTACAGACTTCGCACTTTAGGGGGCAATCTGTTACACAAAAATATCGTCACCATGATTATTTGGAGTCAGTATGGGTATATCATCACTTGTACTGTCCTCCTA
The DNA here is from genome assembly GCA_031772625.1 of Pinus tabuliformis. Taxonomy (NCBI): domain Eukaryota; kingdom Viridiplantae; phylum Streptophyta; class Pinopsida; order Pinales; family Pinaceae; genus Pinus; species Pinus tabuliformis. The sequence continues at coordinate 401,223,628 of CM062814.1, read as the reverse complement.
GGCAAGTCTCAGACCTCAGCTCTTCAAGTCAAGCTTTGAAAATGGGAGAAAGACATTAAAAATCAATGTAACTCTGGTTCTGCACTTTCTCTCACTGTCACCTGTAGTCCCGCACCTTTTGTTTACAAAAACTGCGGACCTGCCCGCTCTGTCCCTAACAGTGTGGGTGCGGACCCCTGTGAAAGTCAAAAGGCGCAAGTTTTATCTTAAAAAACTCACTTTGGGTTAATTCTAGAGGATTCTAGAAGGAATTTTGACGTGGATTGTTCGCTCTAAGGTGGTTCATGCATCCCAAAAGAGAAGGAGCTAATCCCTTGATGAGAGGAGCTATCCCTTTGAAGGAGGGCTTTATCCCTTTGAAGGAGGACCTAGTAACCTCCCTCCATTGCACTATAAATATAGGCATTGGGCTGGTTGTTGGAGAGGTTAGAAGCTGAACATTTTTTAGGGTAAATGCTGGTGAAATCAAGACTTCCTAGTTGAGCTTAAGAGGAGAGATCACATACCTTTTTGGCTTCATTGGGGAGTGAGTGAAACTTGTCAAAGTAGAGGAGACTTCTTGCTGGACCCTGGGAGGAGCTTGTACAGCGTCAAGGCACAGGTTGTAAAGTTCTTCTTCTTTTGAATTAATACAATCAAACTCATTTTTCTCAACAAGTATCTCATGTTATTTGTTTCATGGACTCCTTGACTTTCATGTTAAATATGTTTTATGATATTGACTTTTCAGGTGCTATTTAATTTGTTTGCCTTGTTTGTGTTTGCAGATTCGCGACAAAGGAGCTCATTTGGATCGAAGGAGTGAGGGCATCCACAAACTTGCGTTGGACCTAAGGTAGGCCCTAAAAACACTTGTTTGCCATTGTTTATTAAAGCATATTTAGAGAAAGATAATGTCTGGTTGGTTTGCTTGTCATTAGGTCTTATTTAGATTCTAGGAAGGTCTATCTTGTCCGCAAGATCAACTTATTCCGTGTGACAATCATGTTTCACTAATAGAAAATTTCCATGGCCCCATTGGCAAGGAAGTCGGGCAATTATGCTGGTTGTAGTCATGCTTGACTAACACAGAGACATATCCATCACATCAATGTATGTGGCCATGTTTTCTTTTTTCTGGCAGAGTTTTAAGATTCTGCTTTACTTTTCAGTTTTTTAGCATGATTGTTTTTTCTGATATTGAACAAGATAAGATAATTTTATTAATGTCCAATAAATAACTATAAAATTAAATTAAAAAAAATTACATTTAAAAAAAATTGCTACCTAATAGGCATCAACAAACCAATTATAATAATAAAACAAAATTGAAAAAAAAAATCCTCTGTAAACACCAGATGTTTACAGTTGTGTGTAGTTAATAGTGTGACTACATATCTGAAGTAGTATTTTTCGCATTTAATCCAGGTTCAAGAACAGATTTCTCCCTACAGTCTTGACTAGCTCCATCAATGAGATTGACCATTTATAGACTCTAGACATTTTTTTAATGTATAATAAACAAATAGATAGATGGACAAAATTGTACCATGCTCTGGCTTGTCACAATATTCGATTCTTCCACAAACATGACTCAGATTAAAAAAGAAAAAATCCTTATATCTTCGTAGATATCACATAAATTGCACGGTAATATGGTATACAATCAAATGCGCCAACCAATTATAATTCTATTTATGAGGCACCTAAACATTCACGCTTTTAGAATATGGTTATTGCCGAGTCTAAGCCACCGTTGCGAAAAAATTGAAATTGCATTCACACATAAAATACTTTGCACGTAATGGTGTAATCAGGGGCGAAAAAAATTTGCACTAATTGGCAAGTCACATTCTAAAGTTGTTGTGCACTAACAAATGAGTAAAGAGAGCTCTATATGCTGCATGTCTAAAACCAACAGGACATAAGTTCTGCAATGGAGAAGAGGAACTTATTCAATTATTTTTAGTGCTAGTTTTATGATAGAAATGTGATTCTCCTACGATGCTACAAAAATAGGAAATTCACAAAAATCACACAAACAACATTGGCATCTAAGCACTTTCTGTGCTTAACAATAAAAAGGACACTCCGAGTCTAGATGGTTGGTATACCAAAAAGTAATAACTTTGCAAGGTTGCTACTACAAAGGACATCAACTGTATCTATGCATGTGACTAACAAAATCATCAATAAGAATAAGCCACGAACCCGCAGTAAATAACCGATAGAACAACTGGTCAAATATGATATAAATTTCTAAATCCCAAACTCACAAGAAAATGAATAACAGAAGATATACCAACCAAAAAAAAAAAAGTGAACTAGACAAGATTCTATGTGGAAGCCTGACACACCCAGCATCAATTGGATCACTCCTTAGCAGTGCCCTGCCTCTCACGTTCCAATTTTTATTTGGGCCCAGACCCCAAATCATTTAGTAATTTAAATTTTGCGTCAATCAGTTTTAACAAAATAACACAAGCATCTTAGAAGAGGAGCAACAATAGAATTGTGAATTGGAATTGTTAAAAGCTGGGTTCAGGAAAGGCAAGGTGGTTTATTTGATCCAAAGCACAGTAATAGGACTAGAAAAGTTTACTTGGACCTGCTGGTTTAACCTGACTAGTCCTAAAGAGAAAATCGGGATAGACTGGACCCATCCAATCTCAGCCAGACCCAAACTTACTTAGCAGTCCTAAGTTTGACCTGGTCATTGAGACTCAGCTAGACTCAGTCAAGTCTGAATGGATCAGCCATTGACCCTCAATTATAAAAGGTACGAAAATTTTCATTTTCACCTCACTTTTTCAGTATATTTTTGAGTTTTACACTAGCGATTTTGGCATTTCCATAGTGAGACAATGTTGGACATTGGATAAACCAATGCTCCCCATGTGTTTGGCGACATGTGCTTAACTGCCTCTCGTGGATCTATTAACTTTGGCGATGCGTCTATTTACTAACACTTGCGGGTTTTGGTGTAACGATAATTGTGATTCCAACAAGTGGTATCAGAGCCAAAGCTCTCGAGTTCGAATCACACCCAACTCGTGCTGGGGAATATTGTTGGACATTGGATAAACCAACACTCCCCGTGTGTTTCACGACATGTGCTTAACCACCTCTCGTGGATCCGTTAACTCTGGCGATGCATCCATTTACTAACACCTACAGGTTTTGGTGTGACAACAATTATGATTCCAATAGACAACAGGCATCTTGAGGTCACATAGTATGGTGATGAGGCTCATAGGCCATTATTTTCAGAGGCGCTGAACTGGTTGGACCAAACTAGTGAGGCAAGGGAAAGGGTATGGTTTTATGTTGGCCCTCGATCTTAATATACATGTTATGTCATATAATTAGACAGTATTTTCATTCTAGTTCATGTCATGGTTCATGGTGTTCACCATATTTTGTATCGGGTATCAAACGCCATTTTTCATGACACCTAACAGGATGACAGCTATGGACTTTCTATGGACCAGTTTACAGACCATGGGCATTATCATGGTGCACATGTTCTTCTTGGTGCTAACCTTGTAATTGATCAAACCCTAGTCACCCAAAGGTTATGGGGGTATCTATGGAGAACGACTTTGCACAATCAATTTGTCCTTCCTTTTCACTCTCACTAGCATATTTGAAGGATTGGCTATTTTTTACCATTGGCAAAGGTTGCTTCAATTGTTTCTCCTATATCTTTCAACTCAATGGAGGCACACTTTTCATGTTGGATTATTGTTGGGGATATTTCATTGTTATTCCCCGTGTTCGTGATCCTCTAGTGACTACTTTTGCGTGGTGGGTTAATGTCTTCTTCTTAGTTGTTTGTGGCCTCTAGCACATGAGTCATTTCATCCATATTTATATAAGTTTTACTTCATAATTAGCGTTTGATTTTCCATATCACATCATTTCACCATCTCCAAGTGTTAACACATCAAAATGGTTTATGATATTCTTATTGTTAACTGATTAACCAAAGCCTTACCTTGAGTGCCAAATTATTGGCCTATTAATATTAATATACTATAAACCATCATTAAAGCTTCATTTCCTAAGTTCCAATTTGAATAAGAAAGAAAAATCAATAGGAAAAGAAGATCAATCACTAGGGAATGCAACGTAATGTTTCATGTGGTACAACACAAGGGTAGTGCTCTAGCACACATGTTGAGGAAAATCAATATAATATTGTTATTTTTTAGCGGTTACCCCCTGGCATTTGTTGACCCATTCATGTCCACATGTGCCACCATGTTTGACCGTGTTTACATCCTTATCTCTTGGCACACATGTGGAGAAAGTGGTTTAGTTTTACACGTGGTTTGAGAGGTTATTTATGCATGCACCCTAGTCATTTACTCACTTCCACTCACATCCCTTCAAATCCACTAAACCTCCCCCTTACTTACACACCTTCAATCTTCTAGGTACATTTTTCTAGGCTAGTAGGTGATGAACTCTACTAGAAGGGTCTACATGCACCTTTGAATAAGTCTTGCTTACACCTCGTTTCACCTTTGTTAAAGTGACTATGAACTAATTGAATATTTATTGCACATATCTTATAATATATCCACTTTGGAGGAGATGTTGCACACTTCCCTAAGGTGCACTCTTCCTCTAGATTATTTTTTCTTGGGGAAGTTACAACTGCTTTGACTCATTCTCCTAGGGTGTCCAACTTATACAATATTATTTTACAATTTTTCTTGAATGAGAAACTTCTTGGAGTGAGGCCTTTTAAAACAAAAGCTAGCATCCAATGTGAAAAAGTCCCAACCACCAAAGCGCAAGCTTAAATTGAACTTAGGAAGATTTCCCCTTATCACCACAGTAGCTCTTCATCTCATTTTAGGCTAGCTCTCCTCTAGCATAAGGGAAGCTTCTCTATGGTAGGTTCATGTCCAAGGTTTGAGGTCTAAAATGTAGTGTTTTGGACTTGAATCAAACCTAGGTTGTTGTTTTGAGCAAGGTAAAATTAGGTTTAGATACTATCATGTCAGTGTACTATACTTATGTGTGAGGGTGCATAGACTTATTACAAATATGATTTAGGTAATATTATTGTTGGAAGTAACAATCATATTTTCAAAAGCATAGTGTTTGAGCAAGTTTAAGATGTGAAAATGAGAGTTTATATGCTCAAATGCAATCTGGAATTTAAAGTTTCTGAAGTATATGAATCACATAAAATGCAGAAATTTATAATAAAAATCAAACAATAAATTCCAAAATGAAAATAATGTTTAAAAGATTCTAGTTCTAGGTCTGAAATGATGGATCTAAACTCAATGCCATTCTAGCAATTGCAATTAGTGAATGAAGAACTAGAACATGCAGAAAATTCAAAATAAAATATAACTACATATCCAAGAATGCAGCAAATTAAAGCATGCTTAGTTTATGAGGAAAATGAGGTCTCTAAACAAATATGCAATGCTGGAAAATAAAATTTCTGGAACAAATATAATGTAGAAATTGCAAAAAAATTGAAACAAATATTTGCATGTATTTTCAGAATGCAAGAATAGAAAAGATGATGAATATTAGATGTTTGGATGGTGAAAAAAGTATACTAGTAGCTAAATATTTCTTTAGGCTAATGGAGTCAAATAAATTTCATGAAAGAAGGAAAAGTTTTCATTTATTTCCTAGGACTAATAGGATTCCCAAGTGCATGCTACAAAAAACCTGTGGCTTAAAATTAAAGCATTAAAGACACACAAGCAAATAAATCCTAGAGGATGTCCATTTCCAAGCTAATCCAAGGTGTTTGCCTAAATTTTACTAGACCTAGTTACTACAAAATGGGAAGGAAATAAAACATAAGAAATGTAAACCAACAACAAGCTAAAGAGGGGTTTTCATACCTACATAGCCTCCACCATTTGAGGTAGTGTTCTTGCTTGTGACCTTGGTCTAGCTCCTTGCACATCCATAGCTTCAATATCCAACAATTTAATCACATACAAGGCTCACACAACATGAAAGGAACGCCCTCGTCCGCCTGGGGTAGCTCAAGTGGTGATGGTCGTGGAATGAAGTCTCACCGAACCAGAGATCTTGGGTTCAAATCTTGTACTACCCTCCCCCTATCGTGGGGTGAATAATGGACATGTAAAATCGAAAATGAGAGAGTCCTACCAAGCTTAACAAAAAAAAACATGAAAGGAATGCTCTCAAAAACATGCACATGAGAAATAAATTGCTCCAAAATGATCACTCTCTCGACAACCATTACAAAGAAATGGACCCTCTAACTTAGAGTTCTAAGCTCAACCACCTCATAGTAAAAGAATAATATTTCAATGATCAAAGTTGGCATGTCAAACCAAAATAAAATAATAATACATGTAAAATAATTGGCCTTCAATGTTATTTTATCTCTCCACATGAGATTTCATAAAGAGAGCGCATCTCATGAGACTTCTTCTCCAAGAAATATCATAAAATAATCTTGCAAGAGGAGCTCCCTAGAAGAAAGAATCGATGTAGTTGCAACCTCCCTAAAAAAAATAACAACATAATATCAATGAATAGCATGCCCTAGGGAAGTCATTGGGAAAAAAGGCATGCCCTAGGAAAGTGTGCAACACCTCCCCCAAAGTGGGAAAATCATCAAATATGTGAAACAAATGCAACTAGTCCAAAGTAAAAACATAAGAAACTTGGTCAAATAAGGTGGCACGAGTGAATGTGAAATGGTCAAAAAAGTACTTAATGAATTGATGAAGCGCACTCAATGGTACTTGTTACCCACCAAAAAGTGGTTAACCCATACAAGAAAAAATTTCTCCTCTTTGGACAACTAGCCAACCAACAACCCTATATGATCAACACATAACATGATGTCAGGATCCTCCACTTCTTTCTCTGATCATATTGCTCTTGCATCTGGCAATCCTTATTGAAGGAAGTTGGGTCATCCATCGACATGCACTTTAACCACTTTTGCAATCATGTGCTTTGACTTAATGTTATGGGCATGTTAATATGGATCAAGGGGTGAAACTAGATAATTGACCGATCTCGACTATATTCTTGTTCCCTTGCTTCACCTGGGAGATTAGTTTTTGACTCTAATCTAATAGGAAGTCCGTTGACGCCTTAAGGTTTTAGAAAGGGCACTACTAGGGAAGCACTAATTGTAGTAGTGTGTCCAAGGTAATCCATATTTACTACTTTCCATCTCTCCCCTTACTCATCTTCATTCTGTGTGTTGGTGGTCATTGGTCAATGGGATTGGCACCCTTCATCCTCATCCTTGAGTCTAGGCTCAAAAAATTAGGCTTGGAGGTTGATGTAGCTAAAAGAAAGTAAAAACATAAGAAAGCCACAATAAAAAAGTAGATAAAATGAAAAAGATGGTTGGGACATTTGATTAGTGTGTGGGAAAAATCTTAGCATGAGTTGTACCCCCCTCATTAGCCATCACCTAGCATGTCACAAATCTCGAGGCATGGTGCATGGATCCTAATGTGGGGCACCCACCTATAATGATGAGTCAATCTTAAATTCAAGTCATTAAGCAAATCACATTATAAAGTATCTTCTAACAACCTCATAAGTTAATTTTATACATCTTCCTAAGTTCACCACATAGCACACTTTTACCCTCATTACATGTGTCAATTCCTAGAACATAAAGTATTTCCTAAATCACCAAGTTAGATATAGGTAAACGTGATAAATAACTTGTGGAAGAGGAAAGGAAAACTTATGTATTGACCCTCAAAGTCATATAAATGATGTCCACAGTCTAGGTATCTTCTATTTATACATAAAAACCTTTCGAGAGGGAGATTTTGATTAGAGTTACCACTTCGACACCTTATTTATTACCCCTTTGTATTTTTTTCTATGATTTTCCTAGTCCTTTTATTTAGATATGCATTTTTAGCATAGGACATTTAGGGGGTGGGCCTTTTTAATGAAGTGCCATAGTTCTAGCTTCATTATTTTTTCATTTTTTTCTTTTATATTTTTTACCTCTAGCCTTTTTGGTTTTGTTTAACTTAAGCTTTCTTTGATTTTTCTTTAGTAACTTCTTCATTTGACCTTGTTGGATGACATTTGATAAGTCAAACGTAAGCGGGGATAATATTTTTTTACAAACAGGACAGTAGTAAAAGAGAAGATGGAAAATGTCAAGTATGGTTAGGATATGGAGTACATTATTCACCTAGATCACCAGTACTAAAATTTGGCTTAAGTCAAGACAACATTTATATATGTAAAATTATGTACCCCCATGGTACATAAGACAAAATAATAAAAATATTTTTTGTTGAAAGGTGTTATCAATAACGCAAACTTTATTACTATCATGACAAGTACAAACATCACACCACGTATAAGCAAGGTACCCACACATGATACCATAAAGAATCCGTAGAAATTAAGAGATCACCATGAAGTACCATTTGTAAGTGCTCCTATAATCTAAGGTGTAATGCATAGGAGCTAATATACCATGGAAAAGTCATCTGAAAGATCTCATGTATGCATATGATGGAAAGAAGTGGAAAAATAAATTTGAATCAAAGAAGATAAACGAGAGAACTAATCCAAGAAGAATTATCACACCCAAATTTGTGTGCATCCAGAGGTAGTTACCTTCAAGGGGTACCATTGACCTTCATCAAGCGCTCCTAAAAATAGAAACCAAAGACAAACCATAGGAGCAACCAAAGAACCTAATACTAAAAAAGCTTCAACGAGAGCAGATCTAGATATGTGCATTGATTTGACCCATGTGTTACCCAATTTCAAATTGTCATTTCCTTTTACAAAATTCACAAAGCTTCCTACATAAAGAGAAAAAAATAAGAAGTTATTTGTGGATGAAATGAATAAAGATTCATTATAGTGTCACATTCTATGACTAATGGGAGACAAAACTGCAATCACAACCCCTTATTCACTACCTTGATTGTTAATGACTTGTTGCCTAATTTCATGATTGAATCGAGTGAATTGACAAATCTCATTTTTTTCAAAGTGATGAATCAATTGGGACTCAGGAGCACAAGACCTTATAGAAACGTATGTGGGATGGACTCAAAGGATATTAATATGTGTGGCCTAATAAAAGATTAAAATGAAAGTTAGCAATATACCATAATATATCAGTTTTGATGGATGTGGTGGTTATAGAGGTTCCCAATGTTTGGGGTATTTTGTTATCTAAAAAGTGTACTGCTAGTTTGGTAGGTAGTATTTAATTAGACATATCTTGTGCTACCATTCCAACATGCGAGGGACCATTTGTAACTTTATATAGAGAGCCTCTAGGAAAATACAGCGTAGAAGACCTAAAAGAACCCATGAAACAATTGGTGTGCATAGAAGAGAATGAATTTTGTAACCACTTTATTCTTGCACACTCATTGACTCCTAAAGGAAAAGATGTTAAGAAATGTAACTAGCTTCGGTCTTCATAATTGTTGTACTCATTTCAATATGTATCCTGTGAAAAAACAAGAAAATAAAAGAAAATTTTATTATTATTAAAGCATGGGTTTCATGCTCATTATTGATGGTCTTCTAGGTAAAAGCATGTTTGTCGTGATTCTAGGGTTTACTAGGTCTTAGGATTTATTGTCTTGAGTCAAAGGAGTCAACATCATGTTTATAAGACCCTTCTAGGAAATATGTACTTGTAAAAAGAATTATTTTTGAGTCTAGAAAGCCTTGGATGCTCCAAAGTGTAAGTTGGCCCTGTCAGCATCAAATCGGCCTAAAGGATGGAATTCGACCCCTTGAGAAGGCTATATAAAGAAGCACTTCGATCTGTAGTTGGGAGAAACCAAAAAGGAGAGTGAATTTTTGGGAGAAGAAAGAAGGATGAAAATATCTTGTTTGGGCTCTATCTCTCTCACACGTGTGAAATTCTAGGGTTTTTGGGCTGCAGGAAGAGGCTGAAATTGCAGGACCAAGTTGCAATATATGATGTGCATCATCTTGTAGCTGGAAGGAAGGATACTTTGTCTAGACCTCGTTGACCTTAGGAGGAGCTGCCTTGCTCTAGGAAGGTCTCAAGAGGTAGTTGAACTAGGGTTTCCTTGGAAGCTGTAAGATCCAAATAAAAGGGCTGAAGTTGCAGGCTGAGTAGCAGTATCAAAGCTGGAAGTTCAAAGTAGTAGTGTGTAGCAGTTTGGTGCAGAATCAACGAAGGACTTGAAGAAGGGTTGACATGGTTCTAGGAGAAGGACTTGGTCTAGGGTTTGGGTCTTTGTATTTCATTTGAAGCAAATTCTAAGAAGAGAAGAGTTTACGGGTTTTCCACTTGGAGCAATTTCGCCCTGGCTGAGAACCTAACATTCGTGTTGTTGGGTCCCTATAATACTAGTGATTACCCCATTACTATTGTAGTTATACCCATTATTTATATTGTTGTGCCCCTATTACCCCCATATTGTTATTTCTGTGCCCCATAGAATCCCTCTATTGTTATTTTTGTGGCTTTATATTATTATTGTTAGGTCGGCTGGATTATATTGTGACTCCTTAGACTCCTATATATAGAAAGGAGGTTTTGTCATTTGTATCATCCAAGAATTGTTCATTTATGTAATGTAAAGGAGTTTTCCCCTCGAAGAGGCTGAATTCTAAGGCGTTGATCTATCTTTTCTATCTCTTATTGAGCTGGTTTCATAACATTTGGTATCAGAGCTTTGGATTCTAGGGTTTCGCTGCTCCAAATAGGTCATTGTGGCATTTTCGCTATAACTTTTTTTTGTGACGTTTCAGAAGTCACAAGAAAAACCCATTTAGAAGAAATCGCGCTGAATCTTGGGTCCGAATTTCAGAGATTTTCGCGCGATATTTGCGGAGATATGATCTGAGGAAGTTGGTCTTTTTGCAAACTCCTGAATTACATTCAAAACAGGTGACCTGGGAAAATCGTCATAACTTTCTCTCTGGGGATCGGATTGAAATTTCGTAAGAAGGTACAGAAAGAGGACGGACTGTAGTTTCTTGTGTGTGTGTTTCAGATTCAAAGGTTGAAACAGTGACTCGTTCCACGTCGTACAAGTTCGCTCTACTGAACCAGTCTAAAAGCAGGTCACTGTGGGAGATTTCACATAACTCTTCCTTGGAGAATCCAATTTGGCTCAGACTTGTGGCATTGAAAAGAGGACCCATACTACAGGTAGCAATTTCGGAACTGGATGATTCGAAATTACAGAGATACATCAGATTCAATATCAGGCTTCTATAAAGTGAAAAAAGGTGTGTAGTTTTTTTTTAAATTTTTGTGTAAGCTTGGTTTAACGGAATTCAAAGGGCATAGTAAAGCATTATTATCAGTAACTGATGCCCCGAGGAAAGAAAATGCAAACACCTAGTAAGGAACCTAAAAGCTCTAGCATGACTCATGAAGAAGAGGAAGAAATGCTACATGATATATCAAAATTACAAGAACAAGTGCAACAAATGTCACGCTCACAAAAGCTAATAGAAGCTAAGATAAGTGGTGTGGAATCTAAGATAAATGGCGTGGAATCTAAGATAAAGGGCATGGAAGCTAATATGGAGGATTCAATGGCAGATTTGAAGATAGATTTGAAGACAGACATGGAAGAATTGAAGAAGTTGCTACAAGAAAGGGTCACTAATGGTGAAAAGGTAGTAAAGGAAACTCATGATGAGAAAAAAAGAAATGTTAATCATGATTCCATAGACGCTAATGTTGGATCGAAGAATCACCATATTCCAAAAATCGATATGAGGAAGTTTGATGGCAAGGATCCCGCCACATGGATATTACAGATGGAGCAATTCTTCGATCTCAATAATGTGCAAAACGCACAAAAGGTACGTATGGCAACTATATATTTGGAACCAAATCAGTTTGTATGGTATCAATGGCTTTGCTCTCGTAAAAAATTTATCACTTGGGCAATTTTTACGGAAGAATTGATAGCACATTATGAAGATACAAAAAGCAACACTTTTTTTAGCCAATTGATAAGTCTCAAACAAAAGGGTTTAGTAATGGAGCACATTGAGGAGTTCCAAAAATTGAACATAAGGGTAAAAGATATTCTACAGGAGCATAGGATTGATGTGTTCATAGGGTCTTTAAAGGATAATATCCAACATGATGTTCGCCTTTGGGAACCTGATTCATTAGAAAAGGCATTCAGGTTAGCAAGAAAAATGGAAAGCAAAATTATGGCAATGAGGAAGCATACCACTCACAACTATAAAGACGGAAGTGTTGTTGCCCCTAGTCTTCCACAACCTATAAGGTTGACACCACAACAATTGGAAGAAAAAAGAGCAAAAGGGCTTTGTTACAGTTGTGATAGCAAATACACTAAAGGTCATAAGTGTGCTGAGAAGAAATTATTCTACATAGATTGTGAAGAGGAAGAAGAAAAGGAGCAAGAAAGGTCAAAAGAAGAAGATATACTCCAGGAACAAAGCCTAGATGAAGAACAAATAAATCCGACCATATCTTGTAATGCATTGGCGGGAATTACCACTCCTCAAACCATCAAGATAGAAGGACAAATCAAGAAGAAAAAGGTAATAGTGTTGATTGATTCAGGAAGCACCCACAATTTTATTCATTGTAGGGTAGCAAAAGAATTGAATTGCTTCCTATTAAAGATAAGTTCCCCATTCCTGTTATTGATGAATTATTGGATGAATTCCATGGATCAATTTACTTCACCAAGTTGGATCTTCGTTCGGGATATCATCAAATCAGAATGAAGATTGAAGACATTCTGAAAACGGCATTTAGAACTCATGAGGGTCATTATGAATTTTTGGTCATGCCTTTTGGCCTTACCAATGCACCTTCAACATTTCAAGGTTTGATGAATTCAATTTTCAAACCATTCATTAGAAAATTTGTGTTAGTATTTTTTGATGATATACTAATCTACAGCAAGTCTTGGAAGGATCATGTTGAACATGTTGACAGGGTGCTACAACTATTGGAGGAGAAACAATTATATGCAAAAAGATCCAAATGTTTCTTTGGAGTCTAGGAGGTGGAATATTTGGGTCATATTGTATCTCATGAAGGAGTTAAGGTAGACCCTAGAAAAATTAAAGCCATTAAGGAATGGAAAATCCCCATATCCATAAAGAATCTGCAAGGATTTCTTGGGTTGACAGGGTATTATCGCAAGTTTGTTCAAAATTATGGGAGAATAGCAGCACCTCTAACAACATTATTGAAGAAAGATTCATTTTCATGGACTCTGGAAGCAACAAAGGCCTTTGAACATCTTAAAGAGGCAATGTGCCAAGCACCGGTCTTAGCTACGCCGGACTTCACACAAACCTTTATTGTGGAATGTGATGCTTCAGGAAATGGAATTGGTGCTGTTCTAATGCAAGATGAAAGACCCATTTCTTTTGAAAGTCGTCCAATCAAGGGAAAGGTTTTAAGCAAAGCTATTTATGAGAAGGAAATGTTGGCAATACTCCATGCACTTAAGAAATGGCGACCCTACCTAATGGGAAGACACTTCAAGGTAAAAACTGATCATGATAGCCTTAAATACTTTTTAGAACAAAGATTATCCTCTAAAGAGCAACAAAAGTGGGTCACAAAGATGTTGGGTTATGACTTTGAAATCATCTACAAAAAAGGGAAGCAAAATGTGGTGGCAGATGCACTCTCAAGAAAGGATGAGGATGTGGAAGCATTGTTGTGTGCCATTTCTATTATCCAACCAGATTGGATAAACGAAGCAAGGGAGGAATGGAAGAACGACGAAGAAGTGTGGGCACTTATTCGAAAGCTACAACAAGATTCCAGTACTTCTGATACATTTAGCTGGCAAAATGATTCGTTATGGTACAAAGATCGCTTATACCTCTGTAAGAATTCCCATCTAAAACAAAAGATTCTTATGGAATTGCACACTTCTCCCTTAGGAGGGCACTCAGGATTTTTAAAAACTTACCACAGGGTTAAGAAGGAATTTTTTTGGGATGGCCTTAAATCAGAATTTCAAAATTTTGTGGCGGAATGTTTGGTTTGCCAGCAAAATAAAGTTGAAACAATTAAGACACCGGGTCTATTACAACCTTTATCCATTCCAAGCCAACGTTGGGAGGAGGTTTCAATGGATTTTATCACAGGTTTACCCAAGTCTGAGGGAAAGAGTGTCATCATGGTCGTAGTTGACAGACTTACCAAGTATGCACACTTTTGTGCATTATCACATCCATTTAAAGCCAGTACAGTTTCTACTGCATTTACGGAAACAGTTCAAAAGCTACATGGAAACCCAAAGATTATTGTAAGTGACAGACATCCCATTTTCACTGGAAATTTTTGGACAGAATTATTTTCTTGTCTTGGTACTCAGTTAGCTCATAGCTCATCTTATCATCCTCAATCTGATGGGCAAACTGAGATAGTAAACAAATCTTTGGAAGGATATCTTCGTTGCTTTGTATCTGATAAACAGGCACAATGGGTCAAATGGTTGCCTCTGGCTGAATGGTGGTATAACACTTCCTTCCATATAGCAAAAAAAATGACCCCATTTATGGCACTTTATGGGTATCAACCACCATCCATCACATCATATTTAAGAGAAAATTCTAAGGTTCAGGCAATGGAACATCACATCGAACATCAACAACAAGTCCTCCAACTCTTAAAGGATAACCCGTGTTGGCACAAAATAGAATGAAACAACAGGCAGATCAACATCGCAGTGAAAGAAGTTTTGATGTAGGTGATTGGGTATTCCTACGGCTACAACCATATAAGCAAATGTCCCTAAAGAAAGCTAAGAAGGATAATAAATTATCACCAAAGTATTATGGTCCGTACAAGGTGTTGCAAAAGATTGGTACTATGGCATACAAATTGGAGCTTCCTGCAACTTCTCGATTGCACCCAGTTTTCCATGTTTCATGTTTAAAGAAGGTTATAGGTGACAAGCTCCCAATTCAAACAATATTGCCAGAATTTGACGAGGAAGGAAAAATTATATTGGAACCGGAAGCAGTCACAGAAACAAGAACTCGACAGCTACGAAATCGATCAATTTCAGAGTATCTTATCAAGTGGAAGAACTTATCCGCTGAAGATTCCACATGGGAGGATGAGAATTTTATGCAGAAGTATCCAGAACTACTCAAGCGTTGAGGACAACACTTTTTTGAAGGAGAGGGGCATGTTGGGTCCCTATAATACTAGTGATTACCCCATTACTATTGTAGTTATACCCATTATTTATATTGTTGTGCCCCTATTACCCCCATATTGTTATTTCTGTGCCCCATAGAATCCCTCTATTGTTATTTTTGTGGCTTTATATTATTATTGTTAGGTCGGGTGGATTATATTGTGACTCCTTAGACTCCTATATATAGAAAGGAGGTTTTGTCATTTGTATCATCCAAGAATTGTTCATTTATGTAATGTAAAGGAGGTTGCCCCCTCGAAGAGGCTGAATTCTAAGGCGTTGATCTATCTTTTCTATCTTTTATTGAGTTGGTTTCATAACACGTGTCCTCTATTATTGTTATTACTTCTCTTGATATTGTTTGATGAAAATATCTAACTAAAGAACATAAAGGATATAAATAAGATTCACACACAAATGTCAACATTAAGGAAAATAAGACTTATAACTACCACTTTACATTTTTCTAACATGGTTTCAAAGCTAAGGTGAACAAGGAAAGCAGTTGGAAGGACACAATAACGAGTTATTTGTCAAGGGGAAGGAAAACGGAAGCTCTTCAAGAAGAAGTTGATTGTCAAATCATTTGAGAAAAATACTCAATCAAGGAGGGTTTCTACAAAGAGATCAAGTCTACATGAAGCTTGCATCAAAGGAAGATCAGAAAGGAATACTTCATGAAGAGTAGTGATCTCAATCTTTGAAGAAGATCTATTTGGAAGAAATCGTTGAAGAAAAGCATCAAGGGGCTCCAGAAGATATTATCAAGGACACTTCAAAGATCTTGAAGGCATCATCCAAGAGAATCCTGGTCTCAATAAATTACCATATTACTATATCATGTCTGAATCTTCAAGTCATATGTGCTCTTTCTACAAGGATAGAAATAAGCTCGTTGGGGAATCAAACCATCTAGCATGGAAAAAATGAATTGACTACTCACGGAACAAAAGTAATGAAATATGTTGCCGAGGAAATTACTGGACCTGAGAAAGAAAAGACACAAGAACTAGCAAAATAAAAGAAATGGGAAGTAAGGGCACAAAGGATCATAGTGGAATCCATTAAAGATTCTCTTGTTCCATTCATTGCAATTTGAAGACTTCTAAGGCTATGTATGGCAAGCTAGTAAATTTGTACCCGGTAAGTACAACAAGACAAAAGATGTCGTTGAGGAACAAGTTATATAGAATGAAGAAATCAAAGGATGAGCATGTGGCATCCTTTCTCATGAGGGTCTCTCAACTAAGAGACCATCTGCAAGGACTTAGGGAACCTATTACTAGTTCAGAAGTAACCATCTGTGTACTAAATGCATTGCCACCAAAATGGAGTAGTTTTGCAACAATCATCTACTCCAAGAAGGATTAAACTCCCTTTGATGAATTATTGATGCAGTGCATATTGTAGGAATCAAGGATAAAGGTCAGGGATGATATTGGATTAGATGAGTAATCTCAAGCCTTTCTAGCTCGAGTCAAGAAGCTAAAGAAGGGAAAGTTTGGTAAGTCCAAGAAGAAAGACATGTCCAAGGTTCAATGCTTCAAGTGAAATGAGTTTGGAAGCTTTAAGAGGGATTGTTCAAGCCTACAAAACAACAAGAGAAAGGAAAGGAGTGAAGCTCATGTAGTCGAGGCAGTGGGAGAACTTGAGAAGAAGGAAAAGAAGGAAAAAGTGAACGATCTTTACTACTAAAGAAGGTTCACTGAATATCAAGTTCTCTGTGAAGTTTAATATTTCTTTTAGGATAGTATGTTTTGCATAGCATCATAGAAAGAAGCATATGATAGTATCATGTCTAGAATTTAAGTTTCTTTGTAGATATCATCTAGATAGATGGATAGATAGACCATTTTGCATATTGATCATCCAGGCATTATCTAAAATTATGTTAGAAGAAGTCATCTTGCTTAGGTGGATCATCATGATCCTAGAAGAACCATAATTATGAAAAGGCTCTTGGAAGAAGCACTATGACAAAAAGTTAGTAGACATTCCATGTAATGAGGAATCAATATTGGTAAAGGCATGAAGGAATGCAATGGTTTAGGATGCAAGCTCTTTGTGAGATATATGAATAGCTAGATGATTGGATGGAAGCATAAGAACTGAGATTGAAAGTAGAATGTTGTGGAAAGGAAGTTGGTCATAAAGTATGCTTAGGTATATGGATATATGATGCTTGAAAATAATAGGATTTGACTTACTTAAGGATGTATAAAGAATTTAAGACTTTCTCTAGAATATATGTAATCAAGTTCGATCCTTGGGCACTCTGATGCATGAAGAAAAAGTCATATGGAGATGGACCATAAGGATGTTGATGGAACGGGAAGGTCATCATGATGAGGTAAGTTTGATTTTTCATTATTGTTGGTTATCTAGTTAACATATAATTTTTCTACCTGGAAGAATGTTGCAGGAATATATGATGACAATTGAGGAAAGTTCAATTGTATCAATGAATAATATTGAGGGAAGCTCAATATTTGGTACCTTGCAAATATGAAATCATGATATAGACATGTTGGGATTAAAAGGTAGTAGTGCGAGAAGGTAACCTAATGGTCATAGGAAGATCACTTTCAAGAGGAAGCTATGATCAACTTAAAGTTTTGGAAAGGATAAACATAATGCCTTCATCTATGATGTTGAGTGATGAGCAAGAAAGGTGAACTGGAACCTGTCACAAGTTTTAAAAGAGAAGGTGGCTCCATGATACCATGAAAGAAAGAAAGCTCGATGATGTAGAGGAAAGAGGGAATCAGGAAGCTATGAAGAATTGGTAGTCGGTACTCTTATGAAGAGAAGTTGTAAGGCTTGTGATGGTGACTTCCCAAATAGAAAGGAAGTCTAGATTTCCTCTAATTTTGAAAGGGATTAAAGGAGCCTCTTTGTATAGGAGCAAGGTTCTATTCTCAAGACTAAAGGAGAATAGGAATGTCCTCTTTGGTTGAGAGGGAGTGATGTTGGAAATCACATGTGCATTCTCCTCTTCGGGTGATGAAGAGAGAATGACATAGGATTGGATAAGCATATGTGGTTTCCTTGAGGATATAACATCCAATAAAGGAAAGTTACTGACACTCTTTGAGAATGGAACAGACATTCAAGAGAAGAGTGGTCAAAGAGGATCGATATTCTTCAAGGACTCAGAAATTAGAGATCCAAGATAAGAATAGTCCTAAAAGGACATACCTTGTAGACATCCTGAAGGGATATGTACCTTGTAGAGGTAGTGTGGTATCACATGTAAAGCCTCCCAGCATAATGCTCATGATTAAAGTAGAGCTTGTCTAGTTAGGCCTCAGAGACAGTGTTAGTCATGATGATGATGATACTTACAATATAGCTTATCAATCTTAATCTTCTTGTGAGAACTCTTCAGTTTGAGATATGATGTTGTACTAGTTGTACAATTATGAATACCTCCCTAGTTAAGAGGGATTGTTGATAAATGTAACTAGTTTTGGTCTTCATAATTGTTGTACACATTTCAATATGTATTCTATGTAACAAAGAAGAAAAGAAAAGAAAAAGTTATTATTATTAAATCATGGGTTTCATGCTCATTATTGATGGTCTTCTAGGTAAAAACATGTTCTTCATGCTTCTAGGGTTTGTTATGTGTTAGGATTTATTGTCTTGAGTCAAAGGAGTCAACATCATGTTTATAAGAGCCTTTCGGGCAAAGTATATTTGTAAAAAGAATTATTTTTGAGTCTAGAAAGTCCTGGATGCTCCAAAGTACAAGTCGGCCCTCTCAGCATAAATTCGACCTAAAGGAGGGAATTTGACCCCTTGAGAAGGCTATATAAAGAAGTAGTTCAACCTCATTTGGGACACACTCACTCCACAAGTTCGATCTATCAGGAAGAAGTTTGATCTGTAGCTGGGAGAACCAGAAAAGGAGAGTGAAGGTCTGGGATTAGAAAGAAGGATGGAAATATCTTGTTTTGAGTGCTATCTCTCTCACACGTGAAATTCTAGGGTTTTTCGGTTGTAAGAAGAGGCCGAAGTTATAGGACCAAGTTACGATAGGACGAAGTGCAACACCTTGTAGCTGGAAGGAAGGATGCTCTGTCTAAACCTCATTGACCTTAGGAGGAGTTGTCTTGCTCTAGGAAGGTCGCAAGAGGAGGCTAATCTAGGGTTTCCTTGGAAGTTGCAAGACCAAAATTGCAGGGTCGAAGTTGTAGGCTGAGTAGCAATATTGAAGCTTGCAGGTCAAAGTTGTAGTGTGTAGAGGTTTGGTGCAGAATCAAGGAAGGACTTGAAGAAGGGTTGACTTGGTACTAGGAGAAGGACTTGGTCTAGGGTTTGGGTCTTTGTATCTCATTTGAAGTAGATTCTAAGAAGAGAAGAGTTTTTGGGTTTTCCCCTTGGAGGGGTTTTGCCTTGGCTGAGAGCCTAATATATGTGTTCTCTATTGTTGCTATTACTATTCTTGATATTATTTAATGAAAAGATCTAACTAAAGAACATAAAGGATATATATAAGATTCACAAGCAAATATCAAAATTAAGGAAAATAAGACTAATAGCTACCACTTTCCATTTTTCCAAGAAAAGAAGAACCTAAATAGAAAGGAAGAGATGTTAGAGCATGCATTTTGATGAAGCACAATCTAGATCAAGTGCTAGTGTCATTATTGTTTTCACCTGTCCATAAGTGATACTAGTTATTCCTACAAATTAGAGTTTGAAGTTTTGTTACTTGGTCTTTATTCGGTAAAAGAAATTGGGGATTAAGGTGTTGGTATTTATTGGTGATTCAAACCTTATGATGAAGAAAGAGAAGAATGAGTTTTCAATAAAGAACAATAGGTTAAAACAACGTTGACATGCAATTTGAGACATTATTGAGTTGTTTGATGCCTTTTCCACTAGTGTTGTCCCAAGAGAACAAAATGAACAATTTAACTCTTCAATTATCGCTACCTCTACTCTTCATCCATGTGACAACCTTGTCTCAAGGGAATTTATGATGGAAACTATCTTTACACCTTCATTTCTTGACAATTTCGAGCACTAGCAAGTGTTCCATGATGATGTCTAAATAATCAAGAGTCACAAAAAACTTGTAAGAGTTTCTTGAGTATAAAGTTGATTTTAGGCGTGAAGGTGGTGAGAAACTTGAGAGATGGAGATTAAAAAGTTTTAGGGCAATGAATTTTTGAAATATCTTGCTCCCTTAGATAGAATATTCAAGAGACATGATATGTTCCAACAAAATAAGGAAGTGATAATGCTTGAGGAAGCATTGAAATTAATATTGGGTTGGAGGACCATCTAAAACTCATCAAAGTGGGAAAGAACACTTCAACATTGGAGAGGATAATAGGGGATTTAGGGAGTATAGAGATGTGTTTGCATGGATGCGTGATGACTTAAAATCTTATAAGGGGGGTATAATTCAGCACACCATTCCAATAAAGGAAAGTGCAAGGTCATTTAGACATAAAATTAGAAAATTAGTCCTAAATTGGCCCCCTTATCCAAAAAATAACTTCAAAAGATGTTGGATGCAAGGATAATTGCACAAAATAGACAATAATCTTTGCTAGCAAACTTGTAGCATGGAAAAACAATGGAGAAAAATCATTGTATGTTGACTTCAAAAACTTGAATTAGTTATCTCTCAAGGCTAACTATCCATTGGTTGATATGGAGAATTTGTTACAAAGGGTTCCAAGTTTAGGTATGTTGTCCATGCTAAATGGAGTTTCGAAGTGTAATCAAGTTATGGTCAAAGAGGAAGATCAACACAAGATAATTTTGACAACACCATGGGGAACCTATGAGTATTTGGGGATGCCTTTTGGTTTGTTGAATATTGGATCTACATACAAAAGAGCCATGGAATTTGCATTCAAGGTAGGGTTGCGGGGGAGCAGCACTACCCCACCACCCCCCACCCCACCCCCAAGTAAAAGTGACATTCTCCTTAATCTTCATTTTCATCCTTTTACTTAAATTTTTAACATTACCATGAAATGACTTAGGATGTTTGAGAGTGGTTCCAACCTCATTGTATTTCATATGGAGAATGTAGAATTTTAGATTTCATTCAAAATCTAGCAGACTTATCAGTTTTTTAGGATTCCAGGATTGGGGGGATTGCAATGTTCCCATTGGAATTTGTCATGTATTAGGGTATGGAACTCGTATTTAATCAAGAGCACCAATCCCTCTATGTACCTTGATGTTAGTGACATTTGCTGTCGAACTCCTCTATCATGACCCTCCAAAAAATGTACGCATCACTCAAACAAAATCTTGACTTGACATGCTATGCTTTTTCTATCTTATTTTAATACTTAGAGGGGGATATTAATGACAAACATCCCTATACAGATCTAGAGGTAATGTCAAAGATACCTCTGGATATTAATGCTTAGAGGGTGATATTAATGACAAAGATCCTGATTTTCCAACAAGACTAAAAAATTATACATTTCTCATGGCGGAAAGAGGCCCAAGCATAGAAATAGATAATAGATTTACTTGTCTTTTCTAGTTTCTAGTAGTTTTTATAACTATTGACTCTTTCATATTTATTATGATATTTTTGTAAACAATATATGACAATTTAAGTTTGAGGTTTGAATTTGGCAAATATATCTCATTAGTAATGAATTACGAATATGATGCTTCATGAAAGTTGAAAGTTGTTTCATTTCATGTTAGCTATTATTTGTTGTAATGGTTACACTTAGCTTACAAGTACAACTTTGGTGATCAATGATGATAAATGTTATATATTGAATTTTGAAAGCTTGAAATTTTAAGATTGATAAATCATGAGACTCAATATGTTGTATGTTACTATGTTACTAACTTTTGGACGTGGTTGATGAAGATTATAACTTCTAGATGATTCTTGTTATATGTTTCAATCTATGTCTCTTTTATGTTTTTTTTATATCCAATTCATCATTCTACATGCTTTTGTTGTCAGATATGCATCAAAATATAAAAAATATAATATATATATATATCTATATATATATATATATATATATATATATATATATATATATATATATATATAACACTCCCTGAATCGCTCCAAACTAGGAGCTTCTGTAAATGTCTCTCCCGCTCCTGTTCCCCATTTTCACTCCCGCTCTCTAGAAACCTTGATTCGGGGATTTGATTGGTAAAGTCATTGAGATACCAAGATGACTTGATAGTTTTTTCCAAGGAAAGAGGTGATCACATTCTTCATTCGGGACAAGTATTTGAAAGGTGTAGGAAGTATGGGAATTTAATAAATCCCAAGAAATTAGTTATGGAGGTAGATGAAGGGATGCTTCTTGGTCACATCACACCAAAGGATGGGATGAAGATTGACCCATCAAAAGAAGAAGGAATTTAGAATAACCACTTTCTTGGATGAGAAAAAGTCATTTAATCTTTCTTTGCAAATATAAATTTTATTAGCAAGTTCATAACAAACTTTGCATAAATCACTAAATCCATCTCAAATTTGTTGAAGAAGGATTCAATATTTAGATGGGATGATGAGAGTAAGAAGTCATTCTAGATAATCAAGGAGGAAATTGTTTCAACCCTAGTTTGTGTGGCCTTGGATTATAACAAAGAATTTTTTATATTTTCATTTGCTTCCACGGACATTACTACAAGAGTGTTGCTCCAAAAGAATGAGAAGAATATGGAGCAACCCATAATAGTCATGAGAAAAGCACTTGGAGATTTGGAACTAAAATATTTTATCATGGAGTAACAAGGTTATGCTTTAGAACAATCTCTAAAACAATTCATGAGCCATGTGGCTTATTTCAAGATCACAACTTATGTTTTGCATTCAACTGTGGAATATATATTAGTAAAATAGGTTTGTTTGGGCATCAAAGGTAAATAAGTGTCCCATATTCAAAAATATATTAAGGAGATTAGGCCAAAGAAACTACTGAAGAGCCAACGACTAGTGAAGATGATCACTGAAAGGAATGAGGAGATTGGGTGTCCAAGAAAGGGAAGATTGTGAGATGGTGTATGTGTGTTTGTAGATGAATTTGAGCATCATCATTGGTATTTCAACATTGTCTATTATTTGAAAATCCTTACATGTCTAAATAGTTTGGTTGGTCATCAGCGAAGGGCTTGGAGGCCCAAAACATCATGGTATTTGCATGATTCAAGGAGGATTAGGTTGAAGGAACCCAAATGGATTGGTCCTAAGATGTGTCAATGATGTTGACAAATAGAGACTAATGATAGAATTGTATGCCAATTTTTTGGAAGACACTACTTAATGAATATTATAGAATATAACATTTTTAGGGCTAGGTATTATTTGTCTATAATGTTTCTAAATGTACATAAGTTTTCTAGAGCATGTTATCCTCATCAATTGTTTTCAAGCAAAATTTGTCTCACTTACCTTTGAAGCCTCTATAGCTAGAGATAGTAGTGGGGTATTGATTTTATTGGCGACTGCAAAGAAAATTCCAATAACAATTTTAGATGGATTCTCACTACCACATATTGCTTTACATGGTAGGTTGCAACTATGCCCATCAAGAGGGCCAATATCATCTACCTTCTTAAGAAGAAGATTATCACTAGATTTAATGTGCCATCTAGAATTACCATAGACAATGCCAAAGCATTCAGTTCAATAGTGTTGTCAAATTTTTATTTCAAATATGGCATTTCCCTATCCCATAATTCAAGTTACTACTCATAAGGTAATGGTTTTTCAGAATCAAGTAAAAAAAAAATTCAGGTGATCATTAAGAAGACTATGGAAGAAAATAAACAGAGTCGGGATGGTGAATTGAACTATGTATTATGGGCTAATAGGATTGCCATAGAAAAATATAGAACCTAGTGGAAAGCCTCACTAAGGGACCTAGACAATGTGAAACAGATGGGAGTGTCGTCACTACCATCTCAGTCACTACTCCCCTTGTTTTAGTGATGCATACAATCCAACACAAGGGATGTTTCCTTGGTAGAACTTATGGATCAAGTAACCCAAGGAACTTAAGCTAAGTGCCCCCTAAGGATCCTACAATGAAAATCCACAAGATATAAGTATACAAAATTAGGGTTTGGGGTGGACAAAAGAGTAATTTGTAGATTTGGGTTCAAGGCATATATGGCTCAATCTCAAGGCTATGGAAACACACCAAGATAGGAAAAACTCAAGAATTATCACAAAATATGGTTTACAATCACAAATCGCAACAATACAATCGTTTATGACAACAAAAAATTTACCCTTTGAAACTATGATAAATAAGTGTAAAATGAAGGATAAATATAAGATCAAATTAGGAAATAAATCACAAGTTGATTGTTAATAAGACATATAAAAGCAGTATAATCCTTGACATCAACCCTAGAAAATGGTTGCAATATGCATGTAAAACAATATTTTACTTGATGGATCCCATTTGGGATTTGAAACGTTGGTATAAAAATGTTCATACTGTGGATTCTCAAACCCTGATGATGGATCCCATTTGGGATTTGAAACGTTGGTATAAAAATGTTCATACTGTGGATTCTCCGATCAATGATTCAAAAAAAAAAAAAAAATATTTTACTTATATAATGCATTTTTCAACGATGTCTAAATCTTGGGCATAGATCAACAAGTCATTCCATGCTAAAATACAAGATTTTAATGTAAAAAAACTAATTCAGGACAAAACAAATAGAAAATGTTTTTGACAATTTAGGTGATTTCCACAAGGGATATGGACTAATGCATTCTCAATATAGGGCATATGGAGTCTAGGAATAAATCAATTTTAGGCTTTTGTTTGAGTGACAAAAAGATCGTAACAAATTAGGGTAAATAAACTAACTTTCCCTAGGGTTTGAGATCAAGGCTCTCAAAATTTCAAGATGATTAAGTGAAAGAAAAAAATATTTCTATTCCTCAAATAATTGGAGGAAGAGTTTAGCCTAATAGGAATAATAAAGCGAGTACAAATAGACTAACTGAACACATGAACATTCATCCAATAAACCATAATACCAAGATGAGGCAAATAAAATTACACCATGCATCATCCAAGATCCACTATAAGCATCCATGAAAAAGGATCACATCACATCACAATTCCATCCAATAAAAGTCACTAACTACTCCTCCATAGCAAACAATAGAGAATAAGACTAATCCAAGAGATAAATGATCTCGAGTTGTGACAATGATCCAAGGATGTAAATTGCTCCTCTATATATATGAGGGAAACCAAGTGATTTAATCCTCCGATTAGGCCTAAATGCCCTAAAAATAGATAATCCATGATACAAGGTGGATAGGTCATCAAGCCAACCCCCAAAAATACTCTCAACAATGAATAAACATGAAAATAGCCTCAAAGAACCACACATGTCAGTAAAAATTCCTTCAAGGGTAATATCATCATCAAAAATTCATTTCTCTCCATAAAAGGGTGCAATGAATGGCTCAAGGGGTATATTTCATCCTAAAAGTCATGCCTCCTCATCTAAAAGTGAAGCCTCGTCACTAAAAATAGGTCTCAAAAGCCCACATCATCCTCCAAAATCTTGTTTCATCATCAAATGTAGGCTAGAGAATGATATCATCAAGTTATGGCATGATGTCATCATGGTATAATGTGCAAAATCCCCTCCAAAGGGTTCCCGAGTCATCATTATCATCAACCATCATCAAGAGAAGAGTAACATCCATCAAGAAGCCACAATTCCAGCTTAAGGACATCCTATCATCTCAAAGGTACACTTGCTCCCAAGGAAACATCCTAGCCAAAAAAGTCAATTCCAAGATCCTAAGGATGGTGGAGGGGCTCATCATATGTGTCAAGTCCTCATCAAGGTCAACGCTCCTCAAAGGTGCCTCAACATCCTTCAACAAGTTCTCTGTGTCATCATGGAATGTGGTTAGACATCATCTATGAGTGGTGGAGCAGCAACACATCATCCCTCAAGGAGCCCTGGTAGCACTTGGAAGAATCATCTAGCACATACTCAAGGAATCAAGTGACATCAACATCATGGGTACAACGACCATAAGAGCTTCAAGGTGGATGACATTTAATGTCAAAGCCATCAAAGTACCTCACACAAGTATCATCTTTAAGTGTCTCACTAGTTTATGACTGTATACAAGTTGCCAATATTAGGTATGTAAGGGTTATCACATGCTACCATTAAGTGCTTCCAACCTTAAGAGGAGGAACAATTCCTATGCCAACCTTTTCAAATTAATAGTGCAAGGGATAAGTGTTATGGCTTGGGGGTTTACTTCATGAAAGGTACTATAGCCTTATACTAGGTTACGTAAAACCATCACCCATGAGTGTCGCTGTAGAGGGAGTGCTTAGCGACTTGATTTACCTTCCCTCACATTTGTTTTTCCATGCATCTGATTTTCCTTTTCCTTTGCTTTAATTGGCTTGTTTAACAAGCTTCATTGGTTATCATGTAAAGATGATGTAATCCACATTTAATGATAAGAATTTTATCAGTTAATCTCAAGGGTGGGATGTCCTTTGAGAGTTCATTTTACATTGATAGATGTAAAATATGCATGGAACTCTAGGGATGAGTGGCTATACAAGAGGGGGTAGATCTCAAGTTAAATTGGCTTTTGATTTTCTTTACATCCCTTTCTATTCTTTTGCATTTTGACATTTGACTTATGCTTTTTCCTTTTTTTATAGGTGCGTCAACCTCAGGAACTTCAACCTCATAAGATGAGTTATACAAGAATCAAACATAAGTGACTAACAACAACCAATCAAAAGATGAGATAATGAAATAAGGAAACCATGACAAGTGTTAAGTATGAATATCATGGAGACACAACAATCATTAGAGCCTCTTATTTGTGCCATTCCTAGACAATGAAAGAAAAAACCTAAGGAAGGTCACACTAAGCTAGGAGCAATTGATCAATGTTGCAAACATCGTGATCGGGATCAAATCGGTGAGGTCCGAAATAAAAAAAAAAAAAAAATCGTAAAAATCGGTAAAAATCAGGAAATGAAAAAAATTCATTTTTTCCGATTTTTTTAATATCTAAAGCATCCAAAACATAAAATAAATACATTGATACACAAATATGAAAAAATAACTAATATATGAGATGTGTAATATCATGTCTAGTGCTACATCACACATAAGAACGAATCATGTCCCAAATACTAAATCCTGAGTCCCAACTTAGCCTCAAAATATCAAAAAAAAATATAATAATGTATCTCATATCATGAGTCATAATGTCATATACATGAAATGAACCAAATAACTAATACTATTGATTTCATATGCCCCTCTTGCAAGAAAATATAACATTTTTCCCTCTAGATGAAGAAGGTCGTGGGGATGGAAGTGGACTCTGTTGTGCTCTAGAATTTGAAGAAATAGGAGCTATAGGAGGGAGACCACATCCTCTACCGGTGACAAGGGTAGGTGGTGTCACCTCCTCCTCTTGTTGCTCCTCCTCTTCCTCCTCTACCCCCTCTACTACCTCCTGCTCTAACCAATCAAGGGTCGACTCCATGATAGGCCGAGAGGCCTCAACCCTCCATGCAGCAGTGGTGTCAATCCCATCCAATGAGATGGCCTCCACATCAGGTGTCCTCACAATTTGCCTCACCCACAATCGAAGATTGTAGTAGACATAGACCATGTCATTAAGTTGTTGGAACTCCAAACTGTACAAGGGTCATAAATTAATAAATTATTAATAATAAAATAATAATTATAAAAAATTGTTATTTGATGAATATAAAAAATAATTGGAAACTTGGAATATTTTAACCTGTTGCGCTTCTTGGTATGTATTTTTTCAAATACACTCCATTTGCGCTCGCATCCCGAGAAGCTACATGTTTGGCTGAGCACTCGAAGGACAAGCCTTCAGAGATTGGGTACTATGCCACCATAGCTTCTCCATCATGCATCTACAACAAATAAGATAAACATAAGAAAAAAATGAAATTTGAAATTTGAAGCGAAGTATGAACTTGAAGAGACAATGAAATTTGAAACAAACTAAAGCTTACCTGGCATTTTAGTCTTCCTATCCACAACAACCATGTCAAAGCTAAATGTGCCACCTGCCATCTCGTATATCTCCATTTCTTTGGATATTTCTGCATGTTTTGCTGTAGATGGCACCATCCTCTGAACGCAAGTGAAGAATCCATCCATGACCTCAGCATCAAATAAGAAATCACAAGAGTAAGAAAATGTGGGGTTCAGGAAGATCCCTGCAGCATGAATGGGACGATGGATGTATTGTTCCATCGCTCATCAATCACTTCCCATAGGAGTTGTTGTTTCTCAAACCCCTCATCCCCCTTATCATCATAGTAGCTTTGAATGGATTCTTTGGCCCTATCCATGGCCTCATACAATTAGCCC
This sequence comes from Pinus tabuliformis, assembly GCA_031772625.1. Classification (NCBI taxonomy): domain Eukaryota; kingdom Viridiplantae; phylum Streptophyta; class Pinopsida; order Pinales; family Pinaceae; genus Pinus; species Pinus tabuliformis. Next base: position 401,195,063 of record CM062814.1, on the reverse strand, counting down.
ATTGTGGGCTTGTCTCCATCAACTAATCAAAGAACCTTTACCAAAGGTTCAGTAATGCTACACACCTCCTACATTCCCGCCCAGAAGCTTTCTTGGTATGAAACTAACCTCCATATGGCCTCATACAAGTAGCCCATTTTGGGATTGTCTCCATCAACTAATCAAAAAACCTTTACCAAAGGTTCAATAATGATACACATCTCCTACATTCCCGCCCAGAAGCTTTCCTGGTATGAAACTAACCTCCATATGGCCTCTCCCTCTAGTTTTTGGCTATATGCCAAATCACGCCACTCATATAAAAGAAACACTATCTTCACATCCCACATAGAATTCAAGAGGGATTGAAGAGATATGAAACTGGTGGCAAACCGTGTAATAGTAGGGCACACCAAATCCTTGTTGTTGGTGAATGTTCTCATCAAATGAAGCACAAATGCATGATTATAAAAAAAATAATAAAAAAATAAAAATAAAAATAAATAAAATAATATATATATATATATATATATATATATATATATATATATATATATATATATATATATATATATATATATATATATATATATTAATTAAAAAAAAAAAAAAATTAATGTTTTTTGATGATTCAACAATATCCTTGACAAAGAGAATTTTTCCTATGTCCTCGAACGTTAAATCAATGCAGTGTGTAGCATAAGGTGTCCAAAATAATCTAGGATGCCTCTCCATAAGCTTCTTGCCAGCAACAACATAATTTGCAGCATTTTCCGTTATGACTTGGACAACATGCTGTGGACCCACCTCCTGAATGAACACATCCAAAAAATCACATAATAACCGTGCATCTTTGATATGTGCAGATGCATCAACAGATTTCATAAACATGTGTCCCCCTGGGACAATTAACCAAGAATTTAATAAGGCTTCTAACCTTTTGATTGGTCCAACCATCTGACATCACAGTGCATCCTATGTGTACCATGATTCCCTAAAATCCTCCAATCTCTTAGTGCAGTCAACCTTTTTATTTTGAAGAACACCCTCTAAAGTCATCATATGAATGGACTTTGTACCCTGGGCCAATAATCGTAATAGCATCAATTGCGGGCTGGAAAAATGGATTGTTCCTAGCAACGCTGAAAGGAATATCACCCCAAAGAAGAAAATTTCCCAACAACTTGTCAGCTTCTTCCTTCTCCCTTTTTTAATAACTGACGAGATAGATGGTTGTGCACCAAGTGTGGTTCTAGGAACAAAAAATGATGAGGCAGCTATAGGGTTGGGTGTAGATGTTGATGGTGAAGTAGAACCAGTACCACTCTCACGGTCACCTCCTAATCCTGACACTCTACCCCCTGCTATTTGACTCTTTAGACCTGCCTTGAACAATATGGTTGTCTCTATTTCTTCCAATGATTTGAGGGCTCTTCAGATGATTTCAAGATTTATATTTGAGCAAGGCCCTACCTCATCTCCATGAACTTGTGCAAGGTGACAATTCAATCTGTATTCCCCCCTATCATATGATGCCCACATAACTTGCAAGTCAAATTTGATCTGTCAAACCATCCATCAGGTTCAGAAAATTCCCACAGAGGGTCCAATTTCTTTGACATGTTTGTAACTTTGTTGAATCTCGAGTTTTAATATAAGATTTAAGTTTGAAGTTTGAACCTAGGGCACAAGAAGATTAGAAAGTTAAACAAATGAAATTAAAATTTACATAAAACATTTTGAATTTTGACAAAAAAACCCCCTCAACTCAATGCAACAATAATGGAAAAAAAATACACATTCAAACCCAAGCAAAAATGATGGAAAAAAACTAGGGTGCGAGAAGAAATTAAACAAATAAAACTGAAAATCAAGATTTTTCATTTTTTACCAAAATAACCCTCTCCATTAATGCAACAAAAATGACAAAAAAAACACACTCAAATCCAAACAAAAATCATGGAAAATAAATGGGTGATAGAAACCCAAGGAAAAACAAGAAAAAACAAAAAAAATGGCCAATTTGATGCCCATATCTGAAAACCACGCTCCGCTGAAGAAACTTGGTCCAAACTTGAAAGATGCTTGCTTGGGATGCTAAATTTCTTCACTTTTCTCCTCTCTTTCCCTTGTAGATGAGTTATCCTCATCCTTAGCTCTGACTCTTGCCCTTTGTCTGCAAAATGAGAAAAAAAAAACCGTCGTTGTTCTCCGCCCCGATGATTTTTTACGATCAGATCGCAATTTTTTGAAAATAAAAAAATTGCCTATAACATCGACTGATAAAATCATCTCTGTGAAAAAATTGTGGTTTTTTTAAAACACCGCGATGCTAGCAACACTTCAATTGGTAACCACCAAGGTAAAATGAGGAAACAAGTATACATGTAATAACCCCAGTCATCTTGCAAAATATGTAGATATTGTCTCAATCAGGGTGTAGTCATTTATATAATAAATGACGTTTTTTATCACCTTACACTTGTATGGTTAATGTAAATATTTCCCTTTGTTATCCTTATATACATTCAATATATATACCAAAGTGTCACAAGTCAATTATTTTATCTTCCATTATGATTTGTTATAAAATGAACACATGTTAGATACCGTATTACCGTATTCCTTCAACACCGAGATCTATTAAATTCCTATATTCGCAAGCATTGGTGTTCTTATAGATCGGAATATTTATGTGTTAAAGATATCAGAATAACAAGTGATGTGTTTTAAAGTAGTTTTATTTAAATTTATTTACTTATAAGGTTTGTAAGCCTTAGTACATAAACCTATGAAATATGGTATAACTCTAATATTGATGGGGGTGATAGTGAAGGGCTCGTATAAGCATGGACCTAGTTAATACTTTCCAAATTAAGTGAACATTGGATCATAGTGACTTTAAATCAAAGTATTGTGAACACCGACCTTATACAACACGATATACAAGGTATTAGAAGGGGACCATTTTGGGGGAGGACTGTGCACAGGCATTTCAAGAGAGGATGGAGGATGGAGTGAAGGAAGGTCACAAGAAGATATTTAAAGGAATTAAAGCACACAGTAGACGAGATATTTCTACACACCCTATCGATTCTAGAAGTGATTCTGAGAATATGGAAAATGGAAGACCAGGAATGAAGGAGGGCCAAATGGCAGGGAGCTGATTATCCAAAGAAAACAGAGTAGCATTGACGAGACTAGGAGGACAGACGAACATCAGGGATTGGTCCAATAGGGCTAGACCCTAACTAACTGAGAGTAGTTGGTGAACAGTAAAAAAGGAGGAAGTCAGGACCAGGAGGGGCACAGTGAATTAGAAGAAGCAATAGTGAGAGTTTAGTAAAGGAAGGAAGTAACTAGTGGGATACAGAGAGGAGGTTAGCATTGAATTCAACATCTGAGGAGAACAATTCGGGAATCTGTCTGCAAAGGAAGGAGATGCATGAGTTTGAAATTGCGTGGATGACATCATGAGGGCCACAGAAGTACCTGCAGCACCATAGGTTAGTAACAGTAACCTACAGAGGCTCATAGATTAGGCTCCTATTGTTTACATATCTACCTAATACCTAGATGCTAGGGCTATTTAGCAGACTACAAACATATTAAGAATGATTTTGTGTCTAGATGCTAGGGTCATATTAGTAGATCGCTTGATTGACATTGAGTTACCTGAGATGTACTTAGTAGAATCAGACTAGCCTCATAGCTATCTTATTGCCTGATGGGCTATTCAGACTCGAGTCCACATTTGGCTAATATGAAAACCTAAATAACCTCATATTTCCAAAGGCATAGACCCTATAGATTGTTTCATACCAGTATGGATTTACCTACGAAATGTCAATACTCGCCCACTACTCATAAATGAGATCTTGCAATAATGATAGGTGAACTTCTATAATAATACACCAGAAATATGAATTCTCTTCTACTGTAAATGAGAATATTGGCCAAGTTTGAGGGTGGAGATACTTCATCTTTGGATCCCCTCATTGTATAAAAGGGTGAGGGCCTCAGGTTGTCTTAGCCTAGTTCCTTGCCAAAATCTCAGAATCAGAATGCTCTAGATGCCCAAAATTGGTTGGAGTTGCTAAGAAACCTTAGGATGGAGACTCTGGAAACCTTGATTAAAGTGAGGGTGGAGATTTTGAGCAACCTCAGGATGGAGACAAGTCTCTAGAAACCTTGAGTAAAGTGAGGGTGGAGATTTTATCTCTGGAATCCCTTGTTGGCTAATGGGTGGATATGTTTATCTCTAAAGTCCCTTGTTAACTAATGGGTGGAGATGTGTATCTCTAGAGTCCCTTGTTAACTAGTGGGTGTATATGTGTATCTCTGGAGTGCCTTATTAACCAATGGGTGGAGATGTGTATCTTTGGAATCCCTTATAGACTGTTGGGTGGAGGAAAAACTACCTCTAGAACCCCTGTATCAACCTACAACCTAACAACAATATGTAGGATGGAGGTGGGACAAACCTCTAGAATCCTTGACCTAAACATTGGGACAGGTTTCACGAGCTAGGGGGTGACACTTGCACAGTTGGCAGTTGCCAATGGTGTTGGGCCGCCAAATTAACATAAATTTTCACTCCATTTTCACCTTTATCCTCATTTTTTCACCTCATTTCATCACATTATCATTACATAACCCTATATTTCCATTACCATATGGGTTTATATTTTCATTTTCCAAAGTTATTAATTTCAAGTATTTAAAGTGAATTTATGATTAAAAGTTAGAAAAATAACATGTATTTGCTTATACCTAAAGGTGGAATGAGTTTGGTGACATGTGTAGGTGATTTGGAAGGTTCCAAGATACTCTTATGTGGCCTCCAAGACTCAAATTCGAATTCTCTTGAAGATTTAAAGGAGATTTGGGATAGGGGTCAAGCATATCTCATGGAGAAAAATCATGGATAAAGGAATATGTGTCTCATATTGGTTGTAATCATATGAGGGATTAGTGGATCCCCATTAATGAGTTAGTTGCTTAAATTTTTGTATGAATAGGAGCACCTCCTCCATTCCAAGGAGAGGACTCTTGGAGCATGTATCCAACTTATGATGGAATAGAATAAAGCTTCATTTTACATAGATTTCCATTCTATAGTTTTAGATATAAATTGTCTTAATGTAGTATATGGAATATGGAATAGCTTTTCACTTTGTTCTTAAGAGAATTGAGCTCAGTCTGAAAAGATCAAAGAAACATTTTATTTCATAATAGATCTTATTTCATTTCATTGCCTAGATGTTTGAGGATTTGTTTGTGATTGATGAATGGGTTTTAAATTAAAATCTTATCAGCATATGAGGGAACAACCAAGGGTCTAAGTTAGGCTCTCCCTCTATTTGATTTGCATGATAATTAAAATTCATTCTTTTTCTTTTAAGTTTCAAGTTATTTCATTTCTTATGCTTATGAATGAATCTTAGTTTAGTTTGGATCAGTATACGAGGAGACAATCAAGGGACTAAGTTAGTCTCTCTCTCTATTTGAATCTGAACAACAATTAAAATTCATTCTCTTGTCTTTATTTCAAGTTTCTGGTTTTATGTAATCAATGATTTCTTTTCAATCTATAATACTGTAGGGAAGGAAAACCGGGACCTCCTCAATTAGGTGCCTCTTCCCTTGCATATTATATTGAATCAGAAATCATTTAGTTAGACCTAGAGTTAGTTTCCTACTCCTGCATATATTTTGCTGGCATCATCACAAGCTTACGAGTTTCCCTGGTTGATAATTTAATGAAAGCAATTAAATTGCCCATCAGATCCCTCTATTCTCTTAGCCTTTGGTTCTCCAATTCAGCTTACATTTACCTATCAGTTTCCTCCATCCAAATGCTAAAGGCCCTCATGCCCGTGGCTGTCTATTCCATTGGAGTTTCCCTTAAGAGAGATAAATTCATTCCCAATACCATGGCGAATAGGATTGGCATATCAGTTGGAGTCGCCATTGCAGCATATGGGGAGGCCAAGTTCGATTCATGGGGTGTGTTACTTCAATTGGGTGCAGTTGCGTTTGAGGCTACATGACTCCATTTTGCAGCAGAAGACAAAAGATCGATTTCAAGACAGAGAAGCATTCAATTTCTAAAGAGACAGTCTTTGGTAATGTCACCTGTAGAATGATAATTGAGGGGCAGTGATCAAGAAGTCATTTTCTGAAGGAAGAGACAGGATTGCATGGATAAAACAGTTGCCGAGTCATAAAAAAAATTGGCCTCCTTCCTTGCGGGTCGGTAGCAGTTTGAAGGCCACTCTGTAGGCAGGTTGACTCCTCGTAGTTCTCCTTCTTTTCGTAGGTCTCAATCCAGAAAAATATGTGAGGTTTTATGCAAGTCCTCTTCAGTGGATTCGAGGCCGGTGCCTGCTACCGTGGTTGGTCATAATTGGGTTATGGAGCTACTTAGGGTTTCATATTCAATTGAAATGGGCTCACAATGGAGATAGAGAAGGGTTTAGTGGATTTGAGTCTCAAGTTGATATTAATCAGGATTTGGGAAGCCATATTTTGGTTAAAGATCACGTTGTTTTCGATGGAGTAAAGAAAACAGAACCTCATAATGCAGTCATTCAGCCATTCAGAAAAGATGGAAAGAACAAATATAGATGGTGAAGTGCTTTTTACAATTAAAAAGCCCAGGCTAGAACGTAAGTCTTCAGTAAGTTTGGAAAAATGGTTTTGAAAGGGGAATCCGGGAGTCATACACGATAAAGTAGAAAGTCAAATGCAGAAAAAACCCTTTGGAAAAATATTCCTACTTTGAGCATGCAATAAGCCACTTCATCACAATCACGTTTTTTTTAAGTCGATGGCAATTCTCTAGATAAATTGATTGTTTTCACATATTTTTATAGAGAATGATCATGATGCTTTTAGTCTTGCAGGTATAAAATTCGAAGGTATCAAAAACTGGAAAATCTTATGCCATGGCTCAGCGAAAGAAGATTGACAAGATTTTTTTTTAGATGCAGGAAGGGCGCAATCCTACAGCCTAGAAACCTCTTGACAATTTTTACTGTTTCACCCAAATTTCAAATAAGCACAACTTTCTCATACAACATCGGATTTCAACGATTCAAGAGTCGTTGGAAAGATCTCAGTGAGATCTACACAATGATAAAGCTTTAAAAATATTTTAAACAGTTAAAGAATGAAGAAATTGCTAACAAGACATAACAGGTAAAATGAGGCACTAGTTTCGAGACAAGTAAAAATTCTTTTGGTTTTTCTTTTAAGAACTTGTTTCATTAGTACCAATTCTCAGTTTCTTTTTGTAAATGTCATAAATAGAGAGATTGATCACCTCTCTATTATGATAAGCTTACATTTCATTGTAGAAAAAGTACTAAGTTTTTGCAGGTTCGAGGAAGATAAACAAATGACCACAAGCAAACAGTGTCTTTTAAAGACCCCATTTCAAGTATGAGGACATGCTTTTGGGTAAGAAAATGGGGAGAATATCATCATATCCATCATATCAGCCTCTCAAAGATGACATTTCTTTCACAAGAAAATGATCAAAGCAGCAACAAAGATGAGACATCAATGTGTGAGCACATGATGTCAAATCAGATCCATCACTTGCAATCCTTTCAGATACCAGTGTCTCCATTGCATCCATGCGTCTTCAGTTAATAAACATTCGCCTCATTTCCCTTTACATTCACCATTATATTTCTACTCCTTTTCAGTAAATAAAAACTTCATTGCATTCCCACTTCGTTAGTCAATAAATTTTCCATTCCATTTTCCTTTTCATGTTTTCAAATAAAACCTTGATCCATTGTTCATTTTCCTTCATAGTCATTTTCCTATCTCTTTCACTAACCTATAGCCCATGAATAAAGTCATTCAGCTCCCTTACAAAGCTGAGTCACCCCATTTTCCTTTTCTTCCAAATAAACCCTTCTTCAATGCAAATTTTCCATCTATGGTTCTTCAAAATCATTATTTCATACTCGTGTTAGATGATGGAGGATTCCTTAAGGCCTCCCTTCTAACAAGTCTTGACCCATCGACCTCAGCACCTTATCTGGGATAAAGACTACAGTCATTATTAGTACCTTGAGGCTTGTATGCCTTAATGATAGGCTCTCTTGCCAGAAATCATGGGAATACACCAATGTCCCTTGATCGTTGGATCTTGCAAGTGGCTCGACATCAGCTCATCTATTCGCACTTCACAAGATGTACTTAGGTACCTTGGCACTCATTGACATTAATGGTGAGTTTTCCTCGCATTGGTTAACGACATTCATCAATGGTCAGTAATCCAATGACTTCTTTCCATGTTCGACATTGACACATTTATTCACATGGAAAGAATTGTGCCACAATATGGAACGACATGAAGACTATATGGTTCAGTAGTAGATTCAGCAATAATAAAGGATCCACATTTACGACTTCATCCATCATGTATGCAAACAAGACACAGATCACATTATTGTATTCTTCATTCCATGATTCAGCAGTAGGAGCTACACTTTTTCTACATATACATAGTGTGTCCACTTAGGTAAGTAAAGGTATGTTCTTTTCTAGCTTTTTATCATACACTTCCTTTAATACTAAAATTATAATTTTTGGAAAATGTTTAACCATGTTCATATACACATTCATACTCCATTATCACCTTCCATATGTCATATATGTCCTTTCTACACATATCATCCTAACCAACATACTTTCTCCAAACAATTACTATTACATTATGATTCAAACATTACATGTTTTACAAATAATGATTGAAGAATGAATGGTTGATTAAATGTTTTCAAAGTCTTTTTATGCAACATAAAAACAATGAAAGTATTGTTACACAAGAACCAATACTAATCAAATTTTGGTTGTCACACAAGAACCAACTAAAATAATATGTTGCAATCAAATGTTTTTCAAGAAAGAAGACTTTGCAAAAAGGAACAAAGTTGTCAAAAAGAAAATTATGTGAAATCGATATTAGCCAAAGTTCATGTAAAAGTAGGACAATTTAAAAGATCAAATCATGATCAATGTAATAGATTGCATGAGGACATGCAATAACTTAAGTTGGGGGGTATGTTGGGCCGCCAAAATAACATAAATTTTCACTCCATTTTCACCTTTATCCTCATTTTGTCACCTCATTTCATCACATTATCATTACATAGCCCTATATTTCCATTACCATATGGGTTTATATTTTCATTTTCCAAAGTTATTAATTTCAAGTATTTAAAGTGAATTTATGATTAAAAGTTAGAAAAATAACATGTATTTGCTTATACCTAAAGGTAGAATGAGTTTGGTGACATGTGTAGGTGATTTGGAAGGTTCCAAGATACTCTTATGTGGCCTCCAAGACTCAAATTCGAATTCTCTTGAAGATTTGAAGGAGATTTGGGATAGGGGTCAAGCATATCTCATGGAGAAAAATCATGGATAAAGGAATATGTGTCTCATATTGGTTGAAATCATATGAGGGATTAGTGGATCCCCATTAATGAGTTAGTTGCTTAAATTTTTGTATAAATAGGAGCACCTCCTCCATTCCAAGGAGAGGACTCTTGGAGCATGTATCCAACTTATGATGGAATAGAATAAAGCTTCATTTTACATATATTTCCATTCTATAGTTTTAGATATAAATTGTCTTAATGTAGTATATGGAATATTGAATAGCTTGTCACTTTGTTCTTAAGAGAATTGAGCTCAGTCTGAAAAGATCAAAGAAACATTTTATTTCATAATAGATCTTATTTCATTTCATTGCCTAGATGTTTGAGGATTTGTTTGTGATTGATGAATGGGTTTTAAATTAAAATCTTATCAGCATATGAGGGAACAACCAAGGGTTTAAGTTAGGCTCTCCCTCTATTTGATTTGCATGATAATTAAAATTCATTCTTTTTCTTTTAAGTTTCAAGTTATTTCATTTCTTATGCTTATGAATGAATCTTAGTTTAGTTTGGATTAGTATACGAGGAGACAATCAAGGGACTAAGTTAGTCTCTCTCTCTATTTGAATCTGAACAACAATTAAAATTCATTCTCTTGTCTTTATTTCAAGTTTCTGGTTTATGTAATCAATGATTTCTTTTCAATCTATAAGACTGTAGGGAAGGACAAACAGGACCTCCTCAATTAGGAGCCTCTTCCCTTGCATATTATATTGAATCAGAAATCATTTAGTTAGACATAGAGTTAGTTTCCTACTCCTGCATATATTTTGTCGGCATCATCACAAGCTTACGAGTTTCCCTGGTTGATAATTTAATGAAAGCAATTTAAGCAATTAAATTGCCCAACAAATGGTTGGGAGGAAAATCATGAAACCTATCCCTATGCCCATTCTGAGGTATCTTAATAACTATAATGCCTAGAACTTGTTCAGACAATTCATTACAAATCAGGGTTACAAATTGGCAAGTATTGCCTAAATTACACAACATTTCGAGACCATATGTAGGCATGGATTAAGCAGTACATTTAGCCATTGTGGTTGAAATTGCAACTGTGAACAAAGTTGTATGCTTAGGCATGGATTTGTAGTCTTAAAATCTATTGTACACCTAGACTCCATGGCCACCCCATACACTAAATGGGCCTCTACAAGCTGAACGATCTACACAATCATTGGGATGGTATTGTTCTTAGGAGATAATAGACAGGAAACAAGGCCTCATACCTCCTTAAGACGAGGCCACTAGACCTCATATGGTGGTGTCTGACACTTGAAAGGATTCACAATATCAAAATAGTATGACACTTGATGTCTCAGTTGTAATCCATGATGTTCATAGGAAGAAAACCTAGGACATCTAGAATAATATTGTTTATGTATGGATTGGGCATACATTTGAGGCTTATTAAGACTTTGTTCTAGCCTTGTACATGCTTCAATCTATTGGCATATACTACTGACAATGGCTTATGATGACTCTATCACTAAAGTTTCCTTGGATAAACTCGACTATTATTAAAGAATTTATTTTATATATACATGCCCTCCCTAATTGTTGCTCACACAAATGTATACTATATGTATTGGTGTACTCCTTGAGTGTTTAGCTATTTGTGATGCTATAAACCATGATTCAAATGGAAGAATCGTTGCCAATAATGGTCAAGGTTACACACTTAATCACACAATTTGCAAAATTTTAAGGGTCTGATGTAGAGGCTATGTGAGGTTGGTGTCAATTCGCTCTAACGTGAGAGCCGGGAATTTTGTTGCACTTTCCTTACTGGGGTTCATTCTATGCCTATGAACTTGGCCATCCATACCAATTCCATACTGTGGGACATTTTTCATGCCTGATGGGTTGTATGATTGCCTTGTAAGTTGTCCTCTCAAACCCTGAATGCATAAGAATTAGGCTAAAACTGTGTGTTGGTGAATATAGAGTGAAGAGAAATTACAAAGTTTGATTAATTACCATCTCCCTAAGATCATTTTTGCAATTGTGGACTTGGCACTTTTAGCCTCTAGTACTCTTGGTTGTTGAGGGATTGGCTTCCTCATTTCTCAAGGAGCCAACTCCCATGTCTAGCAATCAATTTCTATTTCATATGTTAAACACAAAAAAGAAATGATACTCACATGTTTAAGACTAGATGTTGTTGTATTTATATGTATATATGTTACAACTATGAACGAAATAAAAAACTGGATTTGGAGCATGACCTTAACAATTATACCAGGTCTTGTCATGTCACCTCAAGGTTGGATCACTAGGCACTAGAATTTGGCAGTTGAAGGATCTTATCTTACCAGGATGAAATTACCTTTGTACTAAGGATTCTTAGTGATTTGAAACCTTCTTTTGAATACAACCCAAACATAAACCAATATGTAATTTAATGTCATTTTTCCTATTGGTAGCAATACAACCTACAGAGTGATTTTTTTCTCTTGATTCTCTCTGTATCTATTTTTCTCGTTTGGTTGCACCACTTTGGTGCGTGCGTGAGTATATATATATATATTTTATCAGATAACATTCCCCATCCCGTAGTTGATCATACATTACAGACATACTGCTCCCATGCACTTATATCCTTCATCTGGTGGGTAGTCTACCATTTATATGTTTTGTGGTCACTATTTTAACTAGTTTTAGTATGCATGGTACTTTTCCAGCTCATCACTTCTCCTTTCTAAAATTGGAGATTTTCCATATCCTGTTGTTACTCCTTATTGCCATATACATTCTTAAGTGCATTATTAGGACACACACTCCCTCTGCCCCCAAGCGTCCAGATGCCTATCTAGACTGACATTATTTCTCTTCTATGCCCACAATATAATCTGGAGGAGGGCTCTTGTCTTTGGCCCATCAACTATTACTCTCTCTGGAGGCGTTGGATTAATTTGTTCATTATATCAAGGCCATGCAAGGATTTTGGTTTCAGGCTGTGTAACTAGTGGTGGACCTGCTAGGGATGTTGTTGATGTTGTTGCTGCGAGGGATTATAGCTTGGTTCTACCACATTTCATCTCTGGTATCCTGCATTGTAGTTTACTTGCTCTGTTTCCTGCATAATACTCCGGGGGACCTGGGTTTTTCCGTTAGTCGGTAAATCATAGCTCCGACTATTTTTGAATTTCTACCTGGCGGGCGTTGGGATCATTATTAGTGAATAAACTGGGGTCCTATTCTTATTTACTCATATGTCAGTTTCCTTTGACACTCTAGGATGTGGATGATTATGCGTAGATTCATCAAATCGGGCATTCTATTTTTATGTGTACAGAACTTTTTCTTTTGCATTTCGGGACATGATCTAATGGTGGAGTCCCCCGATCAGTGTTATGAAGGTATGTTTCAATGTGGGTTCAGATTTCTATCCTAAGAACGTGGATCCCAAAACATTCCTTCATGGATCTCTGCTAGATTCATCGGGTGTCTCACCTACCAACCCTGACATCTGTTTACGACTAACATTCTACTATATTCTCTACATCCATATCTCTATATACTCCCACAATATGTCCACGTTGGACCCTTTTGCGTCTAACACATCGAAACATGAGGTCTTTATACGGGCCACGCTGGAGGCTGAATGACAACATCAAATATACTCTAGATCTGAGAGGGGGGAGGGCCCCACTATTTCGCATGCAAGGCGTCCCGAGGTAGATCCAATTAATTTTCCATATGGAGGACATGCTACCTTGCCTCACACGGACACATCACATAGGTGGTGATATGCGAGGTTGCCATAAACATCGTGCCATTAAAATTACCACCGCAGGTCCATTTCTTAGTTTCAGTCATGATGTTCTGATCGACAAAGTTACCAGCTTATAGAAGAGGGCCCTTGTTGGAAAATGGCACTTTGTTGAAGTAGGTAAGGGTGAAATGAGGAGTTGGGTGGAAACGAAGTGGAAATCACTGCTTCGCTATATGCCCTCTGTGGTGCATTTGATGGGTGGTTAGTATAGTTTTCACTTCCTCGGCTAGGAGGATTTACACAAAATCCAGGGACTTCCATGGATTAAAGGACGAAGTTTCTTAGCGTTGCACTCTTGGTACGTTGGTTTCAACCCACTGAAGGAGACGTCGATGAACAAACTTATATGGGTTAAATTATCGACCCTGCCAATTGAATTTTGGACCCAACAAGTTCTCATGGACATTGGCAATGCGATTGGCAAGTTTGTATATCGATCCAAAGTGCTTGGGTGCCTGGGACAAAAGAATTGCATGGATATTGATTGAGAAGGACTACAGTGGATGGTTTCTATATCATTTTGAGCAGCAATGGGAAGACACTCACTTGGTGTAGCAACTGGACTTCTGGGGTGTGTTATTCGCTGCCTCATATGCCATCACACTAGACAACTTATGGCACAATGTCCATGCAGGATGGGTGATCATCGGACACCACAAGGGCAGTATAATGTTGACGTTAAGGAGGCAGTTGACGGTTGTCCAGACTTCTACATGACTGGACATGGGGAGTGTTTTCGTCTAGGTGGCACACAACACATAATAGGTACTCTATCACACCCTATACTTTTCCATCCCTTTGTTTCACACCCTAAGATAAATGTTGATTCAGCCCCTATATTGGTGCCATCATCTCCTTGGACCTCTGAAGATTCTGGTTCTCCTACTGTGGATGACTCCTCCCTGACCCCGACGGAAAAGATACCCATGCTTACAATTTATGCTCCTTCTCTTTTGGATTTTGTTCCATCCCATATGACGCCTTATGACGTCCCCTCCACCTCTCACATTACATATGTTCCAGCCCTCGCCACTCTGCCCATCACCCAACCTTCTCCGACGTCCAACACCCGACCTATTTCACCCATGTCATCCATGGTCTCACCAACTAATTCGGTAGACAGTGGTTTAGATTTCCTTTTACAGAAGAAGACCCTCGACTTATGCACCCTCACGATCCACAAGCCTCTGGGTTCTTCGTCTCCACATATTAGTCCCTCCTCGACTGGAAATATCACTGTTCAACGGAAGCAAAGTAGGGATAATCGTCATTTCAGAGGACGCACCCAAAATTCCCATATTTTTCCTACAGACCCTTTAACCCTGATTGACATGCCTATTGCATCTCCAATCTCTCCTCGGGCCCTTAGAGCAACAATGCCCAAATCCAGATCGTCATGAATTTTATCCTATCCATGAATATATGGGGTTTGGGGGCATTACACAAATTTTTGACCCTCAAAGAACTTTTCCATTCTATGCACCCATATATTATTCTTCTATAGGAAACTATGCATCTGGCTCGGCAGGAGATCAATTATTTCAGGAAGATGCTCCGAGACTGGCATATGGTGGCTACTGATGCAGCTGGGCACTCGGGGGGTTTGGTAGCCCTATGGGATCCAAGATGAGTCAAGATGAAGGCTTTTTCATGTTTTGCGGGTATTCTCCTTATTGGACATATCAGAGGTCTACCGAGAAGAATACTTATTTTGAATATATATGCCTCGTACAAGGAACGAGACACATTTTGGCATAACCTGATATTATATAGGATTTTGGGTATGGTTACTTTAATCATGGCGAGTGATTTAAATTGCACCATCGGTTTGGATGAGGTTTGGCCCAGTAGATCCAAAAGAATAGATAACATGGCGGATTTGATCAAAGACATAACAAATGTCTATAGCTTTATAGATATATGCCCATAAAAAATTGCTCCTATAGGGGATAATGGTAGGGTTTGGAAGGATATGTAGCTAAAAGGCTGGATCGATTTTTACGACATGAACAGTTAATGGAGAAGCTCGGGTCAGTGCAATCTAATATTGTGAACAACTATATATCTGATCATCGTCCCATAATGCTTACTTGGCACCATGGGGATCTTAGATATGGGATTCCTTTTAAGTTCAATCGAGTCTGGTTAGAAGACCCAAAATTTGAAGTTCTGGTGTGGGATTACTTGTCTAGGGGTCGCTTTGGGAATATTTCTCCCATGGTACATATACAAGGTAAACTTCGGGGCCTAAAGGCTGTGGTGAAGTCATGGGAGTGGAGGAAAAATGCCCAATAGAAAAAGGATTTAGATGATATAAACGTGACCTTGGAGTCTCTTCGGTCGCTCATGTTATCACATCTCCCATTGACAGAGGATCGGGATCAAATACAAGCACTAGAGCTCAAAAGGAAACATATTCTCTAAAAAAGGGAATTGACATGCCGCCTTAAGAGTAGGGCCTTATGGATTCGAGAAGGGGATAAGAACACAAAATTTTTTCACTGTTACACAAATCACAGAAGGAATGTTAATTCTATTTGGGAGATTTTTGATGCTTAAGGTAACTGGGTGTAGACACAGCAGGAGATTTCAAGACTGGCAGTAGCACATTTTGAATGGGCATATCAATGCAGGGGTTTAGAATGTGTAGAGGATCAAGTGTGGGGGGTAAATGAATATCCCATGATGTTTGATGAGGAAGCCAATGCGGCCCTATATAAGGCAGTCTCGGGAGAAGAAATCCTACAGGTGCTTAAATCTCTAAAGGGTGACAAGAGCCCCAGTCTAGATGGCTGGACGGTGGAACTATTCACCCATTTTTCGACATTTTCCAAGATCTTACTGATATGGTGGAAGAATCAAGAAATAGGGGATCCATAGACCCTCATATAAACTCCACTTATATAGATCTCACCCCTAAGAAGGCCTCCTCTTACGTGTTCTCAGATTATCAGCGTGTCTCTCTTTGCAATCGTATTTACAAGATTATTTCTAAGACGATTGCAACCAGGATCAAGCACACGCTATCAAGTACATTTCTCCTGAGAAATTTGGATTCTTACATAATAGACAAATACATGATGTTGTGTCTATTGCACAAGAGTGTTAACATACAATCCATGTTAAAAAAGTAAATGTTGTTGTTATGAAAGTTGACTTACAAAAGGCATATGACTGCCTTGATTGGGGATCTCTAAGGATGGTACTTCACAAAGTCAGGATTCAGGCCAAAGGCGCTAAACGGATAATTGCATGTGTAACGAACGTCAGTTATGCAGTTGTTATTAATGGATATCCTTCTTGTTTTTGTGGGGCGGGTCAGGGACTAAGACAGGGGTGCTCACTGTCACCTCTATTGTTCATTCTGGCAATGGATGGCCTCAGCTTACACATAAAAAAAGTTGTGACTGAGGGCCAATTTGGTGCACTGCCCCTGGGTTGGCAAATCAAGATTTCACATAGTTTCTTTGTTGATGATTTTTTTATTATGGGGATGATTGATAGATTTAAATGGCTTTCCTTATTTCATATCTTCACTAAATTTGGAAGGGCTACGGGCCTTATTATGAATCTTCTGAAATCAAACATTTTATATAGTTCAAGTGATTTGGACGACATTGCCTATATTCAAAGACTCTTCAGAGTGGGAGCCGATTCTTTGGTTGGAGGTATGAAATACCTGGGATATAATATCAAGCCTTGTCGGTGCAAAATCAATGATTGGTTGTGGCTTGTTGATAGATTTTATAAGAAAATCATGGAGTGGGAATTCAAATGTCACTCACTAGGAGGTTGCATTACCCTCACACAATCTCTGATCACACAGCTGGGTGTCTATTGGGCACACTTATATTATCTCCCACATTCTATTATTAATTCACTGCACCGCATTACGGCTCAATATATTTGGTCAGGAGTGTCATGCACATTCAAATATCATCTGGTTAAATTGGAGTACATTACTATGCCAAAAAAAACTGGTAGGCTAGGGTATATTGAACCTGAGACGTTTCAGATGGGCATTGTTGCAGAAGACACTATGGAGGGCATTATTTGGGGATGGCATATGGGGCAGAATTATTAGGCACAAATACCTTAAGGACAAAGAGCTCACGGTTTGGATGCGTCGTGGCTCCATTGGGACTCCCACAAGATCGACCATATGGCTCAATCTGAATAAGATCAAAAAATGTTTTCTTCATAACTTAGTTTGCCGACTTGGGACTGGACATCGGGAAATGATCAGACTGGACCAGATCCTTGGAATGGGAAGGGACTTGAGCATATCTGTGGACTTAATACAGTTTATTAAAAGTCGTGGTATATTTTTTTGGAACCAGGTCATTCGGGAATGGAAAGGATATGTTCCAATATGGAAAAGGGTCGGAGAACTGGATTTGACAGGCCAGATGGCATATGAATGGGAATAGATCAAGTATAGGATGCAATCTATTTGAGTTTGCCGGGATGAGCGTGGAGATCATATTACATGGGCCAGCAAGATAAAGGCGGGAGAAGTATAGGTGGTTGATGCACATCACAACCTTTGCACACAAGAGTTCCACAACACAGAGGTATGCTGATTCTATAAATTTTGGTGTGATAAGATGCCCATCAAGATTATTATGTTTCTATGGTTTGTTTGGAAAAATAAAAATCTAACATGGGAAAACCTGTAAAAAAAAAATTGGCAGGGGCCGGGGATATGTCATTTATGTAGGAACGAGGGGGAGGATAACACTCATCTTTTTTTTTAAGTGTCCTATATTGATACAAATCTGGCATTATTTGGCCGACTATATAGGTATCTCATTCATACAATATGATAATATATCTGACTGTTTGTATTGGTGGAGTAAACAAAAATCCTCATGGAGGCTGATTCCATTGGCCGTCTTCTAGGAGACATTGCATTGGCACAATCAAATTATATTTGAAAATTATAAGGTAAAAGATGTGCTGGTAATGGACCGTATATCTAAATGGTACAATGGTGGCATTGAACTAAAATGTGGACCCAAGAAAAAGATATGTCTGAGCCTTCCTTAGATACCACAAACCCTATGAGACAAGCAGGTTATTTTGATGGTGCATTACAAAGATGACTATGTGGATGTGGTTTTTGGATCAAAGTAACAAAAAGTTAAAAATTTTGGGTCCACTTGGGTGCTAGTAGGGGCACAAATATGAAGGCAGAAGCCATGGGCTTATGGGGTCTGCTTTGGTTCTCAATTTTTTTTAACATTCCATCCATGCACATTTTTGGAGATTCTCGTATCATTATTGAACATGTATTGGGCAGAAACAAAATACAACATAATATGCTTCATGGATGGCTCTGCTGGATCGAGAATCTATGGGCCTCTTTTAGAGACTCAATGATCCAGCACATTAGATGGGAATACAACCAAAACACAGACCATATGTCCAATATGGGTCTAACAGATCAACCGGATGGTATGCACATTGAAATAAAGATGGGAGCTAATATTGTAGATGTTGGGTGTCCATCTTTGGAATGTTAGCCTCACTCTCATGTGATGGAAACAATTCTAAGTCCAAAATAGTTAAATTAATTAGTATCAAGAAAGTTTGATTTAATCCTACCTTTCTAGATTGAGTTTGTTCCTCATGGTTAGGAGTCAGTTTAGGCTTGGTTGAGAGATTCTCTCCAACTAGTTAGGCTCCTAGATTAGTGTTTGGTTGAGAGATTTGCTCAACCATAGTGTCCAAGATAGACATACTATCTTGAGACAAACTTCCTCATGTATTTATTTGTACTATTATCATTATTTGTATTGCATTGCATTATGGGAGAAATATGGTAAGGCTGAGGCCTTTTCCGCCATCTCTGATTTTTCTATGTTTCTATTATTTTTTATGTGCGTTAATTTTATTTAATATTCTACATGTGGTATCGGAGCTAAAAAGATATCCAGAGCATGCAACTTATTGTGTGAATTCCTTTTGCATGTGGGAAGAATGTTGGAGCAAGAAGGTGTACGCAACTCTGTGTATGAACAGAGCAGCATGTGAACAGATGAATGGATGTCATTGTGGGCAGAGGAAAAGATAAGTTTCCTCTTTGCAAGCCAGAACTACAAACGCTGCCAAAGATAAGTTTCTAGGTTTAGGTTCACCAGAACTACAAACGCTGCCAAAGATAAGTTTCTAGGTTTAGGTTGGGGCATTGAATTTTGGAGATGAATGGCATAGATCGGTTGAATTGATTCCTCCTTGGTCAAACCATAAAAATAAATCTCTAGTGGAGAGTTCGTTTGAATCCTGTTGTAAGCCAGAACTACAAACGCTGCCAAAGATAAGTTTCCAGGTTTAGGTTGGGGCATTGAATTTTGGAGATGAATGGCATAAATCGGTTGAATCGGTTCCTCCTTGGTCAAACCATAAAAATAAATCTCTAGCGTTGACTTGATGAAATCTAGTGTGACTGTAGCGTTGATTTACAAAATTCGACTGACATCTGTATATTGAATATATGATTTGTTGTAATTAGTATAGTGTACATGATTTTATGAGCATTCAAGCTCTGCGTTTAGATCCATGGCCGATGGGAATTTCTTACCTATCTGAGTTGTGAGGCAAAGTCTTCAAGGTGCGGGGTATTAATATGTTTCCAGGTATGTGTCCCATTGTGAAGCGTGTAGAGAGTGTTGTCTCATTTTCTCTTTGAATAGAAGCAAACTTGCAAGTTATGGATGGAAGAACGCAAACCCTGTACCAATCAATAGCAGATTTTCTTGGTCAATAAGCATAAATTGTTTGGCCATAATCCCCTTCAACAAGAATTCCATTTGACAAGGTAGAAAAGCATTGAAGTCGCTGAATCTGATGGAAAATTTGAATCGATTATGAGAGAAAGCAAGTTGCATTTGTATATGAGGGCATTAACTCGCTTTAACTATTGTTCAGAGTTTTTGTTGATTGACAACTGAATTTTGCAGAAGTTTAAAATTCAATTCACACCACTGCTTATCTCAGATCGGTCAATTGAGCATGCAATTAATGCCAAATTGTTTTGATTGTAGATGTTAGACTATTGTTGTGTAGATCATATTTAAAGTAACCAAACATTGATTTCGATATTGCAAACGTTGGTGTAGATCAAATTGGTGAAAGAAGGAAATGCCAAATCATTGTTGTGTTGTTGGAACTGTGTGGCGAATTGACGCTTCTTCCTGAGTGGTGCTTATAAATTTATGTGTTGTTGGTTGAGGAACGTGCCAGAAGTCAGACTGCTCGAAACTAGCGTGAAACCAGTGTGGTAAAGTTACGATCCAGTGTTGAAACCACTCCGTATTGGAGGGCCCGAGTTATCGGTAGGTGTGTATTCGAATGTAGCAACTGCATATTGTTATAGTTGTATTTTATCTGGTTCAACATGAACCTTAATCTGTGATTCTCTTAGTTTATATGATTTAGGTCCTTTTGAACCACAACTAGCTCGCTATTGGGTTCACCATCCATGTCATTAGGATTTGAGGTCTTCCGTGAAATTATCGGAGCTACATCATGCTTAATTCGTAGGTTTCTGAGAAGCAAACCTGTTCGACTAAACCCATGCCCTGGAAGATTTGATTGCAGAGCTTTTTTCTCGCCGGGAAACAAAACCCTCACGACAATCTTGATCACCTGAGTCCATTTCTTGATTTTTCCCTCCAGTGATGCGCAGACAGTCTTATGAATTTCGTCTACGCTGAGTTTCTCCAACCCTAATTGACGCAGAGTTTCATCCAAGAATTCTTTTCTAACATCAGCGTAAGCTCGGCAGCATTCTTGATCGTATTGGCCTGCAATCAGCCGCCTCGCGATGGCTCTGATGTCAGGCACGACCTCAGGGCTCACCAAGTCGAGTAAAAGCCCCACATTCCGGTAGTCATCCCGTGTGACTATCCCAGACGGCGAATCTTCTTTGTTGCGGCCCAAGCCTCTATCCTCTGGCCCAGAAAGTCGGTTGTAGAGCCAGTTGGAGACTTGTTCATTGTGTGCAAATCTGCGTTGAAGAAGATCTGGGTTGAAATCTACATGAAGCAGATGTATTCAATGTTGCGTAGTTGGATTTTTTTTCTCTGCAACAGTTTTTTCACATTTCCTCTCGTGCAACACTGATATGTCATTTCTATTCATTAGCCTTGAGAGGCAGATCAGAAAAATTATGAGATGTTTGAAATTGAAGGACCTTCCCAACAGTCAGAGAACCTTAGAAGCATAAAGGAAGACAACAAAAGTATCAGTGTTGTGAAAAAAAAAAAAAACAAACCAGACTCAGCGATGGCTAGAAGGAGCGCAAGAAAGGAATGCCTTTAGCTATTAAATGAGCATGGCCCACTGCAATTTGCAGCGTTGGCACCTTCTGAAACCAGCGTGGACCCTGTTTGACCGATGTGCATGGAGTACCTAGCCTTAAATGTTGGGTATTTTTCGATGGGGAAATACCAAAACCAGACATTCTAACACCACAGAGCCAATGCTCTGTTTCCACTGTTCCAGGACCTTTGTGCACAGGGAAGCTTTTAAAACAAATCTACTCATAACAGAGTATTACACAGCCATAAAAAAACATTTCTATTGATTAAAATATAAAGCCTCAAACAACATTCATCCTCTTTGCTGAGAGGGATTTACCAAAACTTACATTGACCCATCAAAACTCTGTTTTCACCCTGAGAAATTACTGAGCTGGGTTTACTGCTGTAAATCCCCTTTTACATTCACTTTACTGCTGTAAAATAAAATTTACATATGCATACAAATGCGCTCCACCATTTTCCTTATGCACTTCTGTGCAAAACCACACATGGTTTTTCTTACACCTCTGTTTCACAAAAATGCCACACAAAACATTACAACCCTGTTCTTGTCTTTTTACACACTGCTGTGTGTTTCACCTTTTACTGCACCATCATTTTTCAATGCTCCACTTCTGCTCTTTTTCATGCACTGCTGTGCACACTATTCTTTTCGCTCCTCCTCTGGTTTTTAATGGGCATCACACATATAAAAAAAACACGCACACACATTGTGCGCAGCCACCATACCCATAAAACTTGCTCGCAGGCACAACGCATATTTAAAAACATTATAACCCACGCTCACCTCTTACAAAAAAAATGTCAACACATATATTACTACCCACATATATATTTTGGCTCATTATATTAAAAACCCAATATAATGCATTCAACTACCGTGGGCCTTTAAATTGCATATGGTCAACGCTCATTTAAAAATATGACACATATGGTGTATGTGCCCATACCGCCGTGCAAATAAAAGAACATTAAAATTAAATGTTCTACCACCCATTTACGACCAACCATTAAAAGCATTAACTCCTCCATTCTCGGCGGTCAACCAATAAGACAAACACTCCACGCAATGTGATTAAATTGCAGCAGGCCCGTGCACCTTCAAAGATCGACGGTGGACAATGCGCAACCAGATCGGACGGCGGAGGTTGATATCGGAAACCATACAACTGCTGAGGTTTACCTCCCGAGAACGTGACGTTGCGTTACGTCAGGTTAGAAACACGTGGCGGCTCCAAATTTTCTCGGGTTGAAGAGTACGGAGATTCCCTTCGCCGGAAACTGGCCCGAGAACTCTCCGGCGGGTTTGCTCGACGGTTTCTGGCGTCTGCGTTGAAATTACGATTTCAACACTCCCCTTTAATTTCAACTGCTGGGCATTCAATCTTACCCAAACACTTCCTCACATGGAGGGATTCACCAACTGCTTCTGATGCAGTTCATAAACAAACAATGTTGTCTTCCTCTTAATAGAGGGATTAACCTGAAACTGTGCTTAAGAGCACCTTCCTCATGACAGAGGGATTCACCTATGACTATGCTGAAAAGCATCATCCTCTTGATAGAGGGATTCACCACGACACTGTGCTGAAAAGCACCTTCCTCTTTAATAGAGGGTTTCACCAAATGACTGTGCTGAAAAGCACCTTCCTCATTAACAGAGGGATTACAAACAGACACTGCTTTACATGCAGTTCCAAAACAAACAATCGTTGCACTGCTGTGTGTGCAAACTCATTACAATGTTCTCCTATGCTGATGCATATTCTCTGCTACACTGTTGTGCCATCTTCTTTACTGTGTCTATCCCACACTGCTGTGTCTACACTTGCACTGCTTGTGCACTTTTCAAAGACAAAATACTCTGTCTTTCTTGGAACAATTACGCTGTCCCAATTTACAAATTTACACTGCTGTGTGTAAACATTTCTTGCACTCACTGCTGTTGCATATATTGCATATCAATTCAATGAACAACAAATTCATTACATTTACCTTTACTGCTGTAAGGAAAATTTCTTTTGCAATTGCTGCTATTCAAAACTTCTTGCTGCTGCATTTTTCACATTTGCATTGCTGTGTGCTTCTCCTTCTTGCCATCATGCTGCTGTCCATAACTTCTTGCTGCTGCATTTTTCATATTCACTGCTGTCCATGCCCATAACCATAGACTGTCATCCCTGGGTTTATATTTGCTGCTGCGTTGCCTCTGCAATTTGCACTGTCGCTGCCTTTTGTTTCATCATACTGCTGTGTGCCCATACTCTTGGCACTTCATTCTCCACAAAATACTCTGTCTTTCTTGGAACAATTACGCTGTCCCAATTTACAAATTTACACTGCTGTGTGTAAACATTTCTTGCACTCACTGCTGTTGCATATATTGCATATCAATTCAATGAACAACAAATTCATTACATTTACCTTTACTGCTGTAAGGAAAATTTCTTTTGCAATTGCTGCTATTCAAAACTTCTTGCTGCTGCATTTTTCACATTTGCATTGCTGTGTGCTTCTCCTTCTTGCCATCATGCTGCTGTCCATAACTTCTTGCTGCTGCATTTTTCATATTCACTGCTGTCCATACCCATAACCATAGACTGTCATCCCTGGGTTTTTATTTGCTGCTGCGTTGCCTCTGCAATTTGCACTGTCGCTGCCTTTTGTTTCATCATACTGCTGTGTGCCCATACTCTTGGCACTTCATTCTCCACAAAAAAAATAACACGGGCTGTTACTTTTTACACCCTTGCTTCACACAATCTTCAGTTTCATTTTTTTTAATTACACAATGCACTACTGTGCAATTCCTTTGGCTTTCTGCTGCCACACACATTCTTATACATCCAGTGTGCATTAAAAATCTGCTGTCCTTGTTTTTCCTTATGCATTTCTTTGCATGCTGCATTGCAAAAAAAACATTACGTTTTTCACTACTATGTAACAAAAATTTCATTGCATTCTCAGCCACTGGGCATTTATGCTCTGCTGCGTTTTGCCTTCTTCTCATTTTCTTCTCACTGCTTTGCATTTTCATTCCCAATACAAAACATTTCATCTGTTGTGCATTACACTCATTCTGCTGTGAGTATGTTCTCTCACTTTACATAAAAGGAAACTACATTCCATTGCTATGCATTTCAATGCATGTGCACCACAAAAAAAAACTTAAACTGCTGTTCATTCTAATCCATGTGCTCCACAAAAAAATTTCCAAACTGCTGTTTTGTGTTCTATCTTCCCACTGCTGTGAGGGTCTCCATGCTTTGCATTTTTCTCTTATCTCGCTGCTGCTCTTTACATTTCAGCGCTGCCATCTTTTCTTCTTTATGCATTTCTGTGCATATTGCATAAACACAAAGCAAAAACATTGCTGATTTCATCACTGTTGCATATTACCTTTCAGAGGGATTAACAAAGATCTCATTTGCAACTGCTGCGCTGCAATACATCCTCCATCAACAAATGACTGTTAACACAGTTCAGCAAACAAAAAATTACAAGCTCCCCTTTAATGTATGCTTGTCTTCTTTTGGCAGACTCTTCTCAAAACAAACTTAGATCAGCTGCATTGCTTAAGGGGCTTTCACATTGTATTTCTTTTCTTCTCCATACTTGTGTAACTTTCTTCTTTTGCATGGGTCTAGCTTGTGTAAGAGCCCATGTCAAGTTACAGTGACGTGCCATATGCCCGATGTTATGACACTTGAAACATTCAACATTGTTCATGAATGACATTTCATGATTTCTTCTAAAATTGTTTCTTGGAGGTTGTCGAAGACCACAACATTTATCTCCATGAAATACTCTACAGTCTTTTGCCATATGACCAAAGTTTGAGCAAGCATAACAATAACCATAAAATGAACTTTGGTACCTTGGAGATGGAGGTTTCCTTGATGTACTTCTGAAACCTTGCTGCCTTGAGATCCTTTGTTGATGACCATTGCATCTTGCCTCTTTGCCATCAGCTACATTTCTTCTTGGAGCTGGTTTTCTGCTTGGAGCAGGATTTCTTCTATTGCTGCCTTCATTTTTCTCCTTGCCTTTACTGGAACTAGGAGCATCACCATCTCTTTCTGGCTTCTTCACATCTCCCTTGCTTAAAGCATCCTCATGCTTGTTTGAGGGTTCACCTACATACCCAAGTCCTGATTTATCATATGGAGATCTATGATAGCTAAGCATGTCATCCAAAGCTTGAGAGCTCTTCATGATCTTGTTCATCCCTTCAACCTTCTTCCTGAGGAGGACAATCTCTTCTTCTAACTTTTCACATTCATTACTTTTCTTTGCTAGTTGTCCCTCAGTTTCTTCCTTGCTACGAGTAGCTTCAGCTGCTACTATTTTGAAGGAGATAATCTCTGTCTTCATTTTGGAGATTTCTTCATCTTTTGCTTGACTGCTCTTCATTTTCTTTTCAGCTCCTTGTGCCTGCTTCTTGGCTTCTTGTAGTTCGGACTTAAGGGAGGAGACATCTTCCTTGTATTGTCCAATCTCTTCTACAAGCTTATTCACTCTCATGTGTCTTTGTTCAAGTTGACTTAACAAGTCATCTTCCTGCTTCTTTGCATCATTCAGCTGATTTGTCATAGACATGACTTCTTCATGATGTTTCTTCTTGCATTGATCAAGCTCCTTCTTGAGCTTGGCAAGCTCTTCATCCCTTTCTCTTACTTGAAGCTTGATGAGGTCAAGCTTCTCATTCTCAGCTTCTATGATGGGTTCATAACTTTCTTCTTGACTCATTGTCATGGTCAGTGCTCCCTTTGCATGAAGGTCATGCAGTCTATCCCATATCTCCTTTGCTGATGAATATTTCCCTAGATTCTTCTTCACTGAATCAGGGAGACCATCCAAGATAGTCTTTGCTGCTTGTGCATCATACTCCATGGATTCTTTATCCTTCTGGCTGTCATCAATCACTGACTCCCAGACTTCAATCCCCTCAGACATTAGGAAAGCCCTCATCATTATTTCCCATACATCAAAGTTTCCATCAAACTTTGGAACCTCAAATGCAATGCTTTCAAATAGATTCCCTTCTAGTTTAGTAGAAGAGGGAGACACATTTTTAACAGCCCTGGAGGCTTTCTTCTTTGACCTTGCCATTCTTATCTAGGCTTTAAATACTTGACTGTGTTTTCTTTAAATCACTGACTGTTTCTTCAACAGTAACAGAAAGGAAAGCTTTGAGAAATACCTGAACTCTTTTGGACTTCACACTGCTGGAGAAGCTTTACTGCTGCTGCAACACCTTCCTTCAGCTTCTTTGAGTCTTCAAAGAGCCTGGACTAGCTCCGATACCACTGTTGGGTATTTTTCGATGGGGAAATACCAAAACCAGACATTCTAACACCACAGAGCCAATGCTCTGTTTCCACTGTTCCAGGACCTTTGTGCACAGGGAAGCTTTTAAAACAAATCTACTCATAACAGAGTATTACACAGCCATAAAAAAACATTTCTATTGATTAAAATATAAAGCCTCAAACAACATTCATCCTCTTTGCTGAGAGGGATTTACCAAAACTTACATTGACCCATCAAAACTCTGTTTTCACCCTGAGAAATTACTGAGCTGGGTTTACTGCTGTAAATCCCCTTTTACATTCACTTTACTGCTATAAAATAAAATTTACATATGCATACAAATGCGCTCCACCATTTTCCTTATGCACTTCTGTGCAAAACCACACATGGTTTTTCTTACACCTCTGTTTCACAAAAATGCCACACAAAACATTACAACCCTGTTCTTGTCTTTTTACACACTGCTGTGTGTTTCACCTTTTACTGCACCATCATTTTTCAATGCTCCACTTCTGCTCTTTTTCATGCACTGCTGTGCACACTATTCTTTTCGCTCCTCCTCTGGTTTTTAATGGGCATCACATATATAAAAAAAACATGCACACACATTGTGCGCAGCCACCATACCCATAAAACCTGCTCGCAGGCACAACGCATATTTTAAAAACATTATAACCCACGCTCACCTCTTACAAAAAAAATGTCAACACATATATTACTACCCACATATATATTTTGGCTCATTATATTAATAACCCAATATAATGCATTCAACTACCATGGGCCTTTAAATTGCATATGGTCAACGCTCATTTAAAAATATGACACATATGGTGTATGTGCCCATACCGCCGTGCAAATAAAAGAACATTAAAATTAAATGTTCTACCACCCATTTACGACCAACCATTAAAAGCATTAACTCCTCCATTCTCGGCGGTCAACCAATAAGACAAACACTCCACGCAATGTGATTAAATTGCAGCAGGCCCGTGCACCTTCAAAGATCGACGGTGGACAACGCGCAACCAGATCGGACGGCGGAGGTTGATATCGGAAACCATACAACTGCTGAGGTTTACCTCCCGAGAACGTGACGTTGCGTTACGTCAGGTCAGAAACACGTGGCGGCTCCAAATTTTCTCGGGTTGAAGAGTACGGAGATTCCCTTCGCCGGAAACTGGCCCGAGAACTCTCCGGCGGGTTTGCTCGACGGTTTCTGGCGTCTGCGTTGAAATTACGATTTCAACATTAAAGATCTAAATGGAAGGTAAACAGTGTGGGTTCGATCATTCAAATTTAATTTCATGTTGAGTTGAGTCGCTACAAGTGTGGACATATGCTAACTATATTTGATCGCTGGAAAATGTATAGCGTTTATTGGAAGAGCACATATGAAAGTTGTGAAGTAAAGTCATGAAATCGGTGCTTATGAGTGAAATTAGTTCTCATAAAAGCTTTATGTTTGGATTTTTAAAATAGTTAGTGAAGTGAACTTTTTGTAATGGGCTACTAAGGTATAATTTGTATTATTTTGAAATTTGGAGCCATAAGGTGTGAGTTTTATAAATCTTTGGAGTGATAAGGTTGTAACTTGCGGTTTGAAAAGTTCCTTTTAATTTTGAAGACAAGTTGGTTCAAGAATTTGTTAGCTTGCATTTTTATCGTTTGAGAAATTTCAATCACAATGTTGTGAAGGTTGATGTACTTCAATACTTAATAAAGACAATTTTTGTGTGGTGTTGAAGTGTCCTAGATCCGCCTGAAATTGAATAAGGGGATCTTAAATACACTGTGAGTGTGTTTGTGATCAGCATGATTCATGATATTATTTTTGTTTTGTGTCTTGTTTTGACACTAGCCTTTTAATATGGTACACATGGAGCACACAACAAATTAGCGAATTGCATGCACATAATCAATTCCATTCAAGCTTATGTAATCAAACAAACTACACTTAGCAATCAAGAAGCAACAATACATAATCAAGTTGTCAAAGACGATTCTACATCAAACATTCAATCAAGTTAATGAAGTTGTCATCTACATCAACAACATTTGCATCAATTCAAAAGCATTGTTTTGGAAAATGAACTTGCATCATTTTTTTAATAAGTTGGCTTGTAATCAAAGTCAAATTGAGTTGAATTGTAAGGGTGCATTCTCGGTTGAAACCGACACCCAAGATTTGAATTGATAGGAAATCAATTAAACCAAGTGAATCCATTGTTTTTAACTGAGTCATTCAAATCATTATGAGCGTTTCTCTTGGGTGCATTTTCGATAGTATTCGACACCCTTCTTTTGATCAATCAAGAGAGTGAGTTCAAGCAAGTGCAAAGTTCACAACATCAAGCGAACCTGAAACTGGTTGAAGCAAGCATCAAGCGAGCGAGTTCAGCTCTAAAGAGAGCAAATGTGATATTCAAACAACCATCAAGCCTGTTCATATCTACAACAAGTGAGTGCGAGTTCAAGAAAGAAAGATCAAGCATTCAAGCAAGCGAGTTTTAAAAATATAGCAAGTATTAAAAGCAAGCGAGCGTGAATTCCAGCAAGTTCACATGGAGAAAAGCATTCAGTTGTTAAAGATTCTTAACAATTTGATCCTCTCAACTGCTGAAGACATGGTGCAAATCAGCAAAGCAACTCTTGTTGATATTTCAATGAATCTCCAATAGGCACATGACACAATTGAGTTCCTTCAACTAGAGTCACAACTTCAAAGAGATGAATTGCAACAGAAGAGTGATGCTTCCAAGCCTTTCAACCATATAGATGAAGATAAAGATGTTGATTCCAAATCACTTATCCAAACAACTTCAAGTGTCGAAGTTGTTCATGATCAAATTGAACTTGTTTCTTCCAAACCAATCATCAAGTCGTGGGAAGAACTCCAAAGTAACAAAAATCAATGAGGATTAGGATATGAAAAAGATGAAAACAACTTGCATATCCCAGATTATTCTAAGCCGATCAAATTCATCAGTGCAGGATTTCTTAATCAAATAACATCAACAAGCCATGAGAAAGTTGTAGACAAACCCACATGCAAACATTGTCAAAGAAAAGGTCACATGGAAGATCATTGTTTTGATCTCCATCCTTGTCACCATTGTGGCAAGCAGAATCATTCATCAGAGAAATGTTGCAAACAACACCAACTTGCCAAATTAAAGATCAATTATGCATGGATCGATCCTTGGGAATGGTCGTCAACAGTAAAACGATTGTATAGGCTCTACAACAGAATTCGATCTCACTTATTGCAACCAACAGTCAAATGAAGATGGTGCTCTCATGCACCTGAAAGCAGGAGTACAACAGTGAAACTCTCCTACACCTGAAGGGAGGGAGTTCAAAATTCAAAATCAAATGCAGATGATTGTCTCTCCTTTCAGCTGACAAAGGAGGGAATTACGGGTGGTTGTCAGACTGAAAGTCTCGACAACATCATCAAAAGCAGCTAGTGGACATCTTCAAATCAGCAAGTGGGCATCATCAACAAATCAACCAGTGGGCATCGTCAAAGAAGCTAGTGGGCGTTCATCAACATCAAAGTAGCCAGTGGGTGTTCTCAATATTTTGTTAGTGGACATGAGAACTTGGAAGATGGTTTCTAGTTCTTATTTTGGACTTATCAATGAGAGGAGGAATGTTAGCCTCACTCTCATGTGTTTAAAACAATTATAAGTCCAAAATACTTAAATTAATTAAAATCAAAAAAGTTGGATTTAATCCTACCTTTCTAAATTGAGTTTGTTCCTCATGGCTAGGAGTCAATTTAAGCTTAGTTGGTTGAGAGATTCTCTCCAACTAATTAGACTCCTAGATTAGTGTTTGGTTGAGAGATTTGCTCAACCATAGTGTCCAAGATAGATGTACTATCTTGAGACAAACTTTCTCATGTATTTATTTGTACTATTATCATTATTTGTACATTGCATTGCATTATGAGAGGAATATAGTAACGGTGAGGCCTTTTCTACCATCTCTGGTTTTTCTATGTTTCTAGTATTTTTTATGTGTGTTAATTTTATTTAATATCCTACATTAACGAGATAACAAAACAATTCCATAGGTCTTATGCAAACAAATAATTTGAAGCTTAATAAGAAATAAATATTTTTTTTTTTTGTATTTTTGTATATAATATACACTGTAAGTTGATTACTTGGGGATATATGCTTTCAAATTACTTGAGGATATATGCTTTCAAATAACTGTACATAGGTTGATATAGCTTTTGCATAAATTTCTGCTAAGCTCATACATGGGACACATTAAGAATGATGATAAGATAAACTAAATACAAGTTCAAGCTGTTTGTATATAACCTAAGAAAAAAAATGAAAGTTATTAATAATCATAACATACTGTTTTTTACCTAATATAAAAACAGACGTTTTTTTCTTACGGAAAACAGAACCAATAATTGTGACTTATCGCAAAACTGTTGACACATGTGATAAAATTGACTGATTATAAATCTGCCCTGGTTTTTTCATGTATAAGTGTTGCCATTAGAGTCCATATTCCTAGTAAATAACCTATGCCCTCTTCAAGGATTGCGTAGCTGTTAAAGGAATTTGTTGCCACTAGTATTTATTAAGGCATGTGCATGTAGTTGCCTTGTTGGAACCAGTATATACATATATTCATGTTTAGTTCACGTTGGATTGGTGATGGCATCAAAGCATATGTTGAATGACGTTGAATGGGATATGTTGCAAGTAATATACTAAAGGCTGCGTCCCTGCCACTTCCTTACAATAGAGTTGTTGCCTGCCTTGAAACTTGAACTGAATATTGTTTACATGCTAATGGTAATTGCATCTGAGGTTCATTAAGTTGATGCCTCTATTGTGAGTCTTGTGATAGAAGGACAAAACGTAGGGTAAACTAACATGCATGGCACTGCCGTCGTGATAACCTTTGCATAATTTATAAGTTATCCTAATTACTATAATTCGGAGTTGTCTTTAAAAAGATTTTTTTAGAAGTTTTTCCTGTGGGGTTTTTCGATCAAAATTCGGCAGCAATTTATTGAAATCGCAAGTTTGATAGCTAATTTCTGCACAATCAAAGCGTCGCAGGGGTTTTTCAGGGCGCTGAATCCAAATATGTAGTTAAAAAACCATTTTAAATAATACAAATCAAGATTTAACCTCAATTTTTCCCACCGGATTCCGTCACCGGAATCTCCAAAAAGCCACACTAAAGACAACTCCTATTCAAGAATGGTTCATAATCATGGTTATAATAAGCTAAGAAACCGGACTCGTTGAAACTTTTTGACGCGAATTGGATGAATCAAACATGATTTGGCAGTGGAACACTTGTCCTCTGAGCTTGTCCGGGTGTGTCTTTCAAACATGCGTGTCCGGATCGGGACACGTGTTTCTTTGAATTGCGTGTTTCCTGGTCCATAAAGGCAGGTTTTGGGTTATTTCTTTGTTACTATTCTCTGGTTCTCTTGTTGTGGGTGTGTGGGAGCCACTAGCAAAGGGTTTGGGAGCATTTTGGAGGTGATTAATAAAACATTTCGATGGGTCAAATTACATAAAAATAAAAACTACTAATTAAAATAAAATTGAGGTAAAATCATTTTACTCTGTTTAACAACCAATCATATTGACTCATGGTATCCATGTGGAATATAGTTTATTTAACAACCCATAGTATTCATATGGAATATATAAGTCTATTTCAAAGAGAAAAACCTCAAAGTAAATTTGTTGATGACAATACCATCCCAACAATTTTTATCTTTTTATATATTTTATCTCAAAAATTAGAGTTGCGTGAATCACTAGAGATTTCGAATTTGCAGTTTCTAGGTAACCAACTATTTCTATCTTTTTACATATTTATCTCAAGAATTAGAGTTAGTATGAACTACTAGAAATTTCAAATTCTCAATTTCCAAGTAGCTCTATTAAACCTAAACCACTATATCTTTTTTTACTAGTCTGGTAATTTACATAATATTCCAAAAGCAGAAATTGTTGTAAAAAAAATTCTCACAAAGCATTCAATCAATTCTTCATTTGGAAATTTGTACCAATAATTCAGTGCAAGTAATTTTCCAGTACTAAATGTCACTTGTTTATATCAATATCTAAGATATTTACTAAATGTCACTTGTTTATGTCAATATCTTATGTTTTCTTTGACTGATATTTCCATTAAAATGAATGTCTAATAGCTTTCCATGAAAAGCTAATCTTATAGCATTTGAGTTTATTGGGTGCCATAAATTTATACTTCTATTTGAGAATGCATTGCACTTTCTATGGATCATGCATAGAGAGTCCAAATTTATGAAAGCCAAAAAAAATATGCAGTCGAACTCAAGTATACTTCTTTCTCAAGTATACTTCTTTTGGGACAATGGCCACAGTCTATTCTCTTGATTGTATTAGTGTTTAACGATTGATTCCATGCTCTATTATGGCAACCAGCTTGATGCCTCCTAATGACTTTCAACCTTTATATGGTTGTGTCAATGTTATAAATTTCATTAAACTTATAATTGTATATAGAATTTTTAATTTGAAATGAAAAATATTAGAAATAAAACTCGATTTCTCCTAATGACTTTCGATCTTTACATGGTGTGTGAATACTATAAATTTTATTAAAATTATAATTATATATAAAAAAAAATATTTGAAATAAAATTAGTTTCCTGTAATTTGTAATAAAATTGATATTTAAAAAATTTATTTATCTATTGATTAAATAAAATAATTAATAAAATAATGAATAAATTTAGAATATTCTTTAATAATTAATAAAAAAATTATCTATTGATTAAATAAAATAATTAATAAAATTTAATAGGTTATAAAATGAAAACTATGTAATAATGAAAAATAATAAAAATGTTTAAATAGTTAATATAAATTATAGTGAATTAAATTTTTTATTTTTTTCTAGAAAAAAAATGGCATATTTGTTATTTCATTGAAATCAAATATATAAATTATTATTATTTTCAACTTTCTGATTATGATTGTTAAGAGCTTTGTTTTTAAAATAGCAAAAGAATGAATTTTTCATTCATGTATGAAAAGTTTACAAAGTATTATGGATCTAAACAACGATTTCATCTCTTTAGGTGCCTATACAATATGGTTGATAACATGTTACCCTGAAAGCCCACAAGTGAGGATGTGATCATTGATGCTCCTTCTTTCCACATAAAGAAAAGTAGATCTCCTCAGTCCCATAATCTAACATATGATTATATTGCAACTCAAAAAAACAAAGTACAGCGTTATAAAAAAAAACCATGATATGTCGTTCAACAAAAAAGAAGTCGAACCTCAAAATTGTGCAAAATCGGACCATGATATAGAGATCTCCTCATATTTCTAGATGACCATCCTGCACCAAGGTGCCATTGGAAAAGTCTTGGAAATGAATTCTATCCAAAGACACCCTGCATCCTTCCTTAGATAATGAGTTCACTTCAACATTTTGTTTTGTATAAATGTGGGGGACAATGACCCTATGAAATGTTGAAAACAAAGTCCTAATCCTAATCAACCAGTGGGAAAGAGAAAGAGCTTTCAAATAAGAACATTGATCTACCTGATTGATGATCACCTTTGAATCAATAAATATATCGATCTCGTCAATTCCCAGTCACATGGCGCAATAGAGGATGCCCCAATAAACAAGTAACTCTGCCCTAGTGTTTGTACTAGAGTTGTTGCACCATTTAAACTTATAGAAGTCACAAGGATTCCTAAAAATCAACATCTCACTCCCACAAACCCCTGAAGAAGCCACCCCATCATAAAAACCTAACGGGAAATTGTGCCAAACATCCCTCATAGTAATGCATTTTCTAGGATACCTAAGAGCTATAACTTTCTACCAATCCATAACTTAAAACACCCAAAACATTTAGATTTATTTTGAGTGGTTAGGAAGACTGGTTATTTTTCTTTTTAACAAGATTTAATTCTTGCAAATATATGATGAGTTCGTATCCAATAATAGTTATAATGATTTTGATTTTTACTATTAAATTATTTTAAATCTTAAAAAACATTTTATCTTTGTTTTACAAATAGAATAATAGGTTATAACATGACAAAAAAAAAATAATACAAATTATTATGAAAAATTAATTGTGTTAGAAGTACTTTCTAGTTTAGTGTGGCAGAGATGTTGTAATGTCCTATCCAGTTATATTATGCAAACATTTTGACTCACTCAAATTACATAAAAATAAAAATGAAATAAACTTAAAAAAAAATAAATTAATTAATTAATTAATAATTATAATTAGTTAAACCAATCTATATCAATCTTAACTCGGGATCTACAAAAGAAATCAAATCTTTCAAAATACAAACTTATTTTTTGAGTGCAAAAATAATTAATCCCTCTCCACACTTGATAAATCCTAAATTAAAATAATTTAAACTAATCTCATGTATAATAATATTGTAAAATTAAAAATATATATATATAATAATTAAACACCACCCAATTTTACACCTCAAGTCATATTAAATACCTATATTAAATGTTTTATTGCGAGAAACAAATTTCCACAAACTAATCCACTAGGTTCTCGGGAAAAACGAAAATATGATATGTTTGAGTTTGGGTTGTCAAGCCTATCACAATTCTCAAATTTTTAAATCAATTTTTACTCCTTCGCTGAGGACCTTAGAATGCTCTTCTATGTAACGTTGCCATTCCTGCGAGGGCGTGGCGTTTCGTTTCGTTTGGGTAATAGAACTTCTTACAACAATTTTTTTTATTTTTTATGTTTTTTTTTGGTAAAAATTAAAATTAAGTACGGATGTATTATATGTTTATGTTGAAAAAAGGTTTATTTTGTAATTGGGTTTTTAAAATTTTAATTTAATTATCAATAATTAATAAATTGATAAGTTGATGGTAAGAATTTAATTTTCATGAAATATTTTAAAATATTTTTAATAGTGTACACAAATCAAACATGTTTATTTTGTAATTGGGTTTTTAGAATTTTAATTTAATTAGCAATAATTAATAAGTTGATGGTGAGAATTTAATTTTCATGGAATATTTTTAAATATTCTTAATAGTACATACAAACCAAACACATTTCTCTCCAGAGTAATTATGCATTTTTTCTCTTCTAATTAAATTGATTAATTAAAAAAATGCTATATTAACAAGTGTTATATGAAATCAATTGTAGTTTTTTGAGTACGATTTATTAATAAATCATAGTACTATAACGAATTTTATTTAAGAATTAACAATCTCCATAGTAAAATGAGATTAATCTATGTATATAAGAATCATATTCCATATTTTGTCAAATGTATATATGTTTAACTTATATATTAATGTTTTTATAATTATTAATAATAATAATTTAAAATAAAGTTACAATCTATTTAGTTTTATGATTAATTTTTTTAAGAAGGATGTTTATTATGGATTGATGTTTATTGATATTTATTAGCCATTTACTTTATATGGTTGTTTTGATGTTTGTTATGGATTGATGTCTATGAGCATTTATTGGTCACTTAATTTATATGGCCGCTTAGATATTTATTAAGGACGGATATCTATTAACATTTCTTAGCCATATACTTTATATGGTTGCGCTAATTACTACATAGATTAACAAAATTGTTTTTTTTAAATAAATAGTTTTTATTTTAGATAGTTAATAATAATATTTCTATATTGGTAGATGTGTCTGGCTTTAAAATTTTAATTTAATTATTAATAATTATTAAGAAGATGATAATAAATTAACCTTCATAGAATATCTATGGAATATTGGAATATTTTTAATAATAATTAGAGATAGAGGATGATGATGGACTAGATATGCATCTTGGTTGGGCATGATACTTTATTATGGTGAGGCATGGGACATTGCATGTTGGATCCATGATGTTGACGTGGTGGATTGTTTTGGTGCCAAAGTTTTATTTTCTTAATTGCATATCTTTGGATTGATGGATGTCAGGGTCAATCAAAATATGGTTGGGATATGATATATGTGGTGGTAAGACTTTTTCTTAATTGCATATCTTTGGATTGATGGATGTTAGGCTCAATCAAAATATGGTTGGGATATGATATATGTGGCGGTAAGACTATTAAAGAGACAACCGCCTCCTTTCAACTCTAATGAAAGTGCATTGGTGATGCCTTGGGCACATTTGTGCAATCATTTGAGTCGGATTGACACCCCTTGGAGTGGAATAGATACAACGTCATACAAGACAAAGAGTTGGGTTAAGAAGAGTGAAGGGTTAGCTTGGGGTAGACCAACCTTTAACATGCCCCAAAGGACTAGTATAAGCAATGGAAGGTGAAGAGGCCAAACATAACAACATCAACTTTACTAAAATTGGAGCTACATGAAAAAAGTGGGACAAACTACAAGGTGAAGACATATGAATGAAACATAGTCCAAACAAAGTACATTTTAGGTTGATCAAACCACAGAAGTGAAACATCATAATGTCACATGACCCCAAGACACCAAGGACACCAAGTCAATTAAAAAATCAAACAAACTAGAAAATAGAATAAACAATTTTAGATAAAATATGCCAACCATATTCGTAAATAAAAACCTATATAAGATGACAACAACTACCCTTTTTATATTTTAACATGCTGGGTGATAAAAATAAAAGGCAAAACTTATGTAATAACCAGTGTAGATCCATCCTAAACACAGCTCTACCAAGCACGGAGAGGGATCAAATTTCTTGTGATACAAACCTTTTTTAAATTGAAAATATTTTTGATCCCTTTCATTGCTTGATAAATCCATGGTATATATATATATATATATATATATATATATATATATATATATATATATATATATAATTGCATCTTGAATATATAAATAAATTCACTGCCTAAATTATATTTTTGAATGCATAAATGGATTTAATGTCTTGAAAATCCTCTTGGGCACACAACTTAAACTTGAATTCTAACAAATCTTTACTACATTTCTGACAAAAATAATGTAAAACTACTTTTGAAAATGGCCAAAATGTAGAATAATGAGATTAGTTGAAATGCTTTACCCATAATATTTGTTTTCAATTGTGTTTTAAGCCATATATAAGACAAACATATTTCACAATTAGTTTATATAAGAGATAAGTACTTATTTTTCATATATATATGAAAAATAAATACTTATCTCTTATATAAACTATTTGTGAAATATGCATGTATTATATATAGACAACTCACATTGAAATATTTTACTTAAGATGGAGTTGTGTGTGTTGATTTCCTTTCCATATAGGAAATTGATATCAAAATACATAGGTGAAAATAGATATTCATATACTTTATTTAAGTTCTATATTAAGATATTTTAAACATAAAAGAACTATACATCTTTTCTATCAAAGTGAAAATATAATTTTTTAAAATTTTTAATTACTTTATATTTTAGTTATAGTTAAGGGTGAGACATATAGTTTTACCAATAACAACATTGTTTTTTAATTTAGAAAATATTTTATTTTTCTTTTAAACAAGATATATCAATTTCAAATTCAAAACAGATAACTTACACATCCCGTAAATTGTAAAATACGCCTCTCATCGCAAGAATGAAAAATGTTTTCATACCACTATTAAAAAAAATGCATTTAAAAGAAAAATATCATAACAAAAGAACAAGTGACTGCACACCCTATGGTAAAGGGCCTTTGGTATCTTGATAATTAATTTCTACATGCTTATATATTTGAGGATATGTCTATTTTTTTAATAAGTTGGAATATGTGGATGATTTTGGTTTTTTAAATGTTAGTATAATTTCGCTGTGTTAATGTAAATTATTTTATATTAATATATAAAATTGTTATTTATTTAGTATTAAAAAATAAATATATAAGAAAAAAAAACGTTTTTTTCCAACTTAAAAACTAAACAGCTGACCAACTTAGAATATTATGGGCGTTTTCCAAATTAAAAATAAACATGCTGACCAAGTAGAATATCATGGTAGAGGAAGTGACGGCTCACGGCTCACCCTATGGTCAAGCGACTTTTCCAAGTTCAAATTTTTGCGACTTTTCCAAGTTAAAAAAAACCACGGGATTCCGTAGGTGTAAACCTTTGACCCTGTAATTCGCTGAACGGTCTGCACAGCTCTTCACACCGATTCAGTGACGATGTGGATTCGACTTCAATGGCTGTTGATTCACGATTTACTGCTTAGTTGTGGACGAGGTGATGTGGACTTCAATGGTTGTTGATTCACGATTTACTGCTTAGTTGTGGACGAGGTGATTTTTT
Organism: Pinus tabuliformis; assembly: GCA_031772625.1. Classification (NCBI taxonomy): domain Eukaryota; kingdom Viridiplantae; phylum Streptophyta; class Pinopsida; order Pinales; family Pinaceae; genus Pinus; species Pinus tabuliformis. The sequence continues at coordinate 401,155,887 of CM062814.1, read as the reverse complement.
AGTTAATATGTTATTTTTCGTTAAAATTAATTGGAAAATATTATTGAAAAACCTCAAGCCATAAAAGATTTAGATTAGGGCTTAAGTTTCAGTTTTAAATTTTATGGGGAGAGATTAGGTGTGGAAGCTATCTCTAGGGAAGATAAACTATCCTAAAGGATGTTTACCATAAATCGATCTTCATCTTAGATTTATAAGAGCTAATAGATCGATAAAATTTCTTGAGTTGCAAACCATTTTAGTATAAGGGTTTGTAATTAGAGAGATTTGATCCCTCTCGGTGTTTTTTAAGATAGGGATCAAGATGTATCTATGTTGTCTTAGTGCTTGATAGATAGGGATTGAGATGTATATATGTTGGTTATTTATATGTGTGTAGGGGGTTTTAAGCAAGGAAGAAATGACACATCTCATTCATTTTTACTAACACACCAATAAACAATTTTAACCATAATTTTGTTTTTTAAATTGCTTTATAAAATATATATACAGTTAATCTTCAAAAAGTTTACTCTATATAGCATTGAAATATTTTGTTTATGACCTACATTATTTATATTAAAATGTTTATATTCATCCAATAATATATATATACATAATGTTATATGACAAATTATCTATATTGATTTTTCTTTTGTTATTAATAAAAAAATTTAGAATGTTACATTAAAAAATATTTCTTTCACTAGATTTGTCTTGTATTAGAAGTGGCAAATACCTATCAATAAAATAAGAAATATTTCACTTTTAGTTACTTTCCCATTCTATAAAAATATTTATATAAAATAGACATTGAAATATACATATGTATTCTTCTATATATATAAATATAAAATTTATATTAATATAAAATTATGTTATTTAAGATAGACACTGAAATCTATTATTTATAGTTGATGGTGAAAGATTCTTTATTATTATTAAGATTTATACTATACGTTGAAAGTGTTTTTCTTTATTGATGTAACATTAGGGACAATATTTCTCCATTGAGTTATAAAGCCTATTTATGCAATAAATAGCTTTATAAAAAAGGATGGTATAGGGAACCTTAAGACATGTAGTCCTACTATATATTGTTCTCTTTTTGTGAAAACTTTAGAGATGGTTAGAGCATAAATTAAAGTCAAAAGAACTAATAAAAAAATAAGTTGATATTTCTTGATTTTTTAAGAAAGAAGTTGCAATTTACTCATTATATTATTTGTTGCACTAGTTGTTGGAGTTTGTTAGATATAAGTTTCATTGAAAAATATTTTAGTATCACTCCTAAATGAGTTTGTGGATCTCAAAACACTTTTGTTTATTTTTAGCAAAAGGTTTGTTAAGGAGGTTAGAAAAGATTATTTTATTATCATTATTAGGATTAATGGACATATAGTCCTATTATATATTGTTCTCTTTTTGTGAAAACTTTAGAGATGGTTAGAGCATAAATTAAAGTCAAAAGAACTAAAAAAAAAAAAGTTGATATTTCTTGATTTTTTAGTTGCAATTTACTCATTATATTATTTGTTGCACTAGTTGTTGGAGTTTGTTAGATATAAGTTTCATTGAAAAAATATTTTAGTGTCACTCCTAAATGAGTTTGTGGATCTCAAAACACTTTTGTTTATTTTTAGCAAAAGGTTTGTTAAGGAGGTTAGAAAATATTATTTTATTATCATTATTAGGATTAATGGATTTGAGGGAATACTTCATGGATTATTATATGAGAGATTAAACTCTTATATAATATTTTACTCAATTCATTTGCAAGATGCTTTGCATTGGTTGGAGAATAAAAGAAATTTTTTTGTCTCAATTATATTTGTATTTTGAGTTTATATTGGTTATTTTTCATAAGAGGAGTAAAGTGCTACATTGGAGGAACTTAGTAAGGCAATGATATTTCCTTACCACCACCTTGTCAATAAGGCCTTCTTGATGGATGAAACCCACAACTACGTTGGCAAGTCATGTCCTTCCAATAAAAATATGTAGGTAGTAACCCACTACTCACAATCTTTAGACATCTATGCTTATACTAAACTAATGAGTTATGACAAAGCTTGATTTGTTTTCTAACTCCTACTTTAGGAAAGTGTAAACACTACCCCTTGCTACCTAAAGAGATAGTCACACACTCTTATCACCATCAAATTTTGGTCCACTCATGATATCCCAGACTTCTTGGGTCCACTCATGTTTGCCTAAAATCCAAAGGCCTAACACAAGTTTTAAGTCTTAAGAAATGTAAGCGCTAGTCTCTTTTTCACTCAACAACCAAGCCAATTACATTTTTAATTCCTTTCATCAATCTTGTTGGTAGCTTCTCTTTCCTCCCACTCCTACTACAATAAGTAAGCCTAGTTGACCCATAGGGAAACCCCTCTTGACTAGGAAAATTTTGCATGGTCTAAAGTAAAAGGGAGAGTTGGTGAGATGACAAAGATCAAGCTCTTGAGTTCCACAAGGCTAGCATCCATCTTTGGGACTTTGAGCTAAGTTGTTAGTTTGTGTGGTAACACCTCCAAAGCTAGTGCAAAACTAAGATGATCTCCTTTTTCCATGAGTAGTCCATATACATCAACTTCCTAATCAAATCCAATGAACTCAAAGACCATATCAAGTTAGTCAACCAACCACACTATTACCAATCTACCTCTAAAATGGTTCATTGTCTTCGATTTTACATTGACGACATGCAACGAACTCCTATGCACACAAGTTGAAGAAAAAAAGGTACCCTTTTTGGTTTTTATTTTTCTTTCTTCATACATTGTAATTACAAAATCTCCATGATTTCCTACACATATTCAACACCGCAATCAAGTTTTTGCTTATGCTTGATAGAAAAAATTGAAGAACAAGTGTGTTCACATTGCTATGAAATTTAAGAAGTTTGATTAGAATGGAAAATAAACATGCCTCTAGATAGTTTGTATCCCTTTGTCATTAAGATCCATATTCCATTTTATAATGGTGTTCAACCACTCCCTTACAATTCCCTCATCCTTCTCTCAATCAAATACTACCCAATGATTTTTCCCGTTCATCACTGAAATCTTCGTCAAGGAATTCTTAAGCAAAGAAGATTGAAGCAGAGTAGGCAAGTCGGAGGCCCAACTTGACTAATCCTCCAGATATCATTGCAATGGTTTAGGATTGATTGAGTCACCATGCAAAAAATGGGTTCCAACTTTACCCGTCTTTTTCAATTAATGACACATTAATTTAACTGTAACATCTCATCTCCCAAGCAATCACATCTTCCATATGGAGACCACCACATATTGACTCCAAGATGTAAGCAAATGAATCACTCTCAATTGAAAAATCCTGACAAAAATACAATAACTTTTTGAACTAATGTCGCACAAGGACAATTATTGCATAATCTTTTATGAAATTCACATATAATCTTACATTAGTGCCCATATGTGTATAAGCTACAGATCAGTATCAACGTGGCTTCTGTGATGGCCTCCTACAACCACAAACTCATATGCCTACTCAAAGTGCAATCTCCAACATGTACTTTATTTTCAAGTAGAACTTGTACTCATAGATATATGCACTCATTCACACATAAGAAATTCATGGGTTACTATAACATATAATACATAATCAGTTCATTAGGACATGTCTTCAATTCATCCAATGCACTAGCCAAAAAATAAGGAGATATGCAAAAGCTTGAATAACAACATGTTGATCCAACTTTCTACAATCAAGTAGTGACTTTCAAGCTTTTGAGATCCATGTTGCAACTGGGTCTTATGTAAACAACATTTCAATGGTGCAAAATAATGAAATGGACAACTTCGATGCTTTGAGGAGTAGGGTGATATAGGAGCAATAACAATTGATCTCTCAAATGGTGAACATAGAAAAATGGGGCACACAAAAATATGCCTAAATTTCTCTCCAAGGTGCCAAAATCGTACATGTAGATGCACATGCCATCCATAATATGGATTTCTCAACAATGAGCTAATATGTAATAAAAACAACACTACAACATGTAACATGCTAGAACTACCCAAGGAACATGGGAAACACAAGAAGACTACTGTTATATATCATCAACACTCAATCCCATTCTCGATGAAGTGTAGTATTTCAACATGCAATCAAGAATAATTAGTATTGCATGACTTCTAAAAGTCAACTATTGGTTTCAAACATTTTATCTCCCATAGTTAATGTGATCCAAGCTCAATCTAGTCTTCTCCTCTAGGTCTTCCTAGATATCCTCTATGTAACAAATCGTTAGGTAACACAAGGACAACAATAATATAATGAACCATGTAGTTTGTGATGCCTCTCCCTAATTTGGTCAAAATTGCATGGAAACAAATAGTAAATAAATCTTAATTCTATCAAATCAGATATGTGATCAACATCCTGTTGATTTTTGTAGCATCGGATGTGTTCTAGCCACGAAAATTTGTGGAGAGGCAAGAAGACATGTATTCTCCAAAACCCAGAAATCGTTTAATAAAATTCCACCTAGAGATGGTTTAATTAAAAAAATTAATCATTTTTAATGTATTCCTAAGTCTAAACTTAGGAAATGTGATTAATTAAAGGGTATTAATTAAATATTCTAGATAAAGACGAGGATCAACTCCCAGTTAATCTTAGCCTTTGATTATGTTTTAATCTTGTTCGTTGGTGCTCCAAAGAGATATTATAAGAAGGAGCTTTATGGGCACTTGGATAACACATCAAGATATTGAGATCTAGAGATCAAATTCTCAATAGTAGCAGCGCTGAGTTGCCGGAGAGAAATCGAGTGATCTTCTTGCAGTGAGGGGCAACGATATTAGACCTGAGGGGATTTTTCCAGTCTTGGTGAGTGCAAGGTAGAGAAGGAATCGAGAGGTCCAGAGAGGCAGTGCAGTGCCACATAGAGGCAACACAGTGCTTCACAAGGAGTCTGCGATTTTGCTGAGGAGCAATCGAGATCTTGTGCTAGAAGTCGGGGTGTGAGTTTGAACGGCCAGAGGGTCAAGTTTCTAATTGACACAAGGTTAGAAGGAGGAGGTAACGTAGTCCCTTGAGTTTTGACGCAGTGACTGTGTGAGCCCACGCAGAGATAACATAAGGCATCTCATCCAGAGCCTGGATCAATGTCAGATCTCCAGTGACAGTGTGAGATATTTTCTCACTACATATTTTCCAGTTTATTCTCTGTGTCGGATAACCAATTTTGGCATCTAATGATTTGTACTTAGAAAACTACTACTTAATAATAAAACCCTCAGTTGTTGCACCAGTTTTCCCATATTAGGTTTTTCCGAGGACGTTTGTCCAAAAATAACGATGTACGTGTGTGTGTTTATTTTTTTCCTATGCAATATTTTGTTTCCGCAGTATTTTTTGTTGTGAAGGCTACAATAGATTTTATTTTGATGTTTACTATGTAGCACTATAAATAACTTGATTCAAAAATTAACAAGTATGAGAAATTTAATCAGTTGTTGCAGTAGGGATTTGGGGTCACCGAATTTTCACACATCAATCTACACTTCATTAGTTGATGCAACATATTCAACTCATCTTGAGGAAGTACTAACTATTAGTTGTAATGGACTTTAACTTACTCTTGACATTTGAGAACCACACTTGTTAATGCCATTCTAGCCCCCACTCTAGAATTGCATGTGGGTGAGACACAACCTTCTCTATTGCTACTCAACTATCTTGTCAATTTGCAAATCTATCATATACTTGCAAATTGTAGTCACAATGACAATAATAGCAACTTTAACCACCAAATATCTCCACACATTGCTAACCTTACACCAATGAATAGTTTCACATGTCATAGACAACAATAACAACACTATACTCCAATCCAAACTAATGGAATTTCCAACAATATTGCTAACACACCACATGCAAAAGTCTTACAGTAATAAGCATCAATGCCTAGATCATCACAGCTCTATATTTCTCACGGCTTGCCTTTCATACACCATGTATCTACAACTGCTAACAAATCTACAAGTTTTTTCTTGTAGAAACCAATCGATTAGGATAAGGCATTGATTAAGGTCATCTCATTTTTTCCAATGCAACCAACTGGTTTTAGATTTAAGCTCACATAAGTAGTCTTATGTACCCGACTATGATACCTACTCTTTGCTAATGTTAGAAATCTTTCCATTATTATATATGGTGGACATAGTCTTTTATAACATATGAAGACAAAAATAACAAATATGGATCATTAATTATTTTGTCCAATTGAGTCTTAGTGTGTATACAACTTGGGTCAAACCTGGATTTCTACATGATACCACATTAGGAACTTCTTGACATGTTTTTTTTGTGTGTGAGGATATTTAGCTCCAGTAACTCCACTCAGTAGTTTTGACATTGGAGATCAAGTCTTTTTTTATTGGTTTCCTTTTTTTGGTCATGTTGCGTCAAAATATAGCATGTTTTGTAAGGGGTAACCTACAAAGAAAAAACTAGGTCAATGGACTGAGATGTAATAAATTACGAATGCCCATGGATTGAGTTGTAATAAATTACGAGACAATTTTCATGAAGACCATGTGTTGTGGCTATTTCTAGCACCTGCAGCACAAGTGCTTCAGGGGACATAGAAAGCCTCCTAGAGACAACGTCTAGTTTGATTGTAGACCAGTGCCTAGGAAATCTTAAATAGAGGAGTGCATGGAAGATTATGAGTGGGGTGTCAATTGCACTCCAATTGTCATGTAGGTAAAAAGATAATAGAGGGGGGCTTGGTTCAATAGTTTGTCATGCAGGTAAACTCAAGTCGATACATAGATCCAAACGATCAGGGGGTAAATCGGGCCAACCTAAAGAGAAATTTCTGGTTTTGGTGGTCGACACACAACAACAGGCAGCTTTATATTGAGGTTGTAGTAAAGTGAAGAGGAGGAAAGGAAGGAAGGAATTCGATGCAAAGGCTGTAAACATGAAAAAATCCTAAGCAACGATGTTCCAACAGAAGTATGAAAGAGAGAGGAGATGGAAAGGTGGAAACAACAAAGTGCTTATTGAGGTTTCATACCAGATATAACATGGGTACCATTAGCGCTTAAACAACAAAAGTAAATCTGGGCTCACACAAGTACTCCAGTTTAATCAAATAACACAAGTAAATTTGTCTTGTACACAGGTACTGTAGGTTATAGGCTAACACAAGTAGATATGTCTTATGCACATGTATTGTTTGCTATTTAGTAGCCATGATAAATCCATGAATCAACGAGAAATCAACAATCTCATTACACTATTTCAGAGAAAGGAAAACATATATGAAATGAGATTACAGAAGGGAAAACATATTGTGCATTGATCTGCTTGGAATCACCAGGGAGTTTCATTAATCCAATATGAGTCCAACATACTAGTCCATTTACATTCAGCCAAGATATCACTCAAGTCCCTCATGGACAGGCAAGTAGAACCAAAGTGAAATTGCATAACTCCTGACCCGTAGGTGTAGAATTTCGAAACCTCTTCTCAGTGTTTCTTCCCCCTCTTTATAAGAAGAGGGGGAGCTTGGATTACAGTTACAAAATATCTCAGCCAAAGGCCAACTGTCTGATGTACTAGTTGCCTCGGCCTGTGATAGCTCCTACTACCCCAAAAAGATTATAATCAGGATTTTATCCCTTCTTGGAAGCAAACAGAAATTGTAGAAATAATAAGAAAAGGAAAACTAGAGGATGATGGAGGAAGAGGTCCTTCTGATGTTCTTGTGAAAACCTCTCATCAGGCCACGTCTCTTTCATTGTGCGTCCCTCTAGCTGCTCAGATGGTCCCTGTCACTTTCACCTTAACTGCCCGACTTCCCCACTCTCTAAAGCTGATAGTGACTGACTATAGTCACCCTTTACAAAGTAGTAGTGGAGGTTGTCCTGGCGGTCCTTTGTTGTGTATCTGAGTGGAGCCCCATGTTGAGCCATTAATCTTCCTGAGTCCCCATGCTTTCATTTACTCTCAAAAGATGTACAACAAAACAGTCGAATTCATTTCTGAGGGTATTTTTGTCTTGGGTTTCTTGTTGCGGGAGCTTCTACAGGACCGAACCATATCACTCCGCCACTACCCCATACTTATGTTTAAAGTCTCAGCTGTCGACCCATATGCCTTCAATGCCCTATATCATGCGCTTGAAGCCTTACGACAGTGGGACTTTTCCTCTTAAATCAGTGTTTACAGGGCGAGACCTTCCGATCTGCTTTAGCCCCTTTACTTCAACCCCTTTCTGTAATTTTCTTCATATGACCGGGGGCTTGAACTAGGTGCTTAGCTCGAAGGCTCTAGAGCCTTTTAAAGCCCGTCTGGAGGCCTTTCCTTTAATACATGAAATCCCGCATTTCAACGATTTCTGATATTGGCCATTGATATTTCCTCTTGATCCCTGTGATCACCGATTTGCGGGGTTGGGCCCACCGAAGGCATCGCAATCACAATATGGGAGAGGGAGACCCTTTACCTCCCTTTATAGCGTTGGCCAACTTGTCCGGACGTGAAATCCTTATAAGATAGAATACATGAAATATTGCATCTGGGAGGATCCCTTGCATATCACAATTGCAAGCCTAGAGGGATTACGGTGGAGGAGGGACTTGACTTGTGTGATCTCTGATATGGGATTGCAATGGGTGACATCATCACTACCACGTGTCACCCTATGAGTGGTGACACATGTCACCCAGAAATACCCCCTTAGGACCCCGAAAATGCCGATTTTGTGTGACACGTGTCCTTCGTATTCCCATGTCATGGTGACGTCAACTGCCATGTGGATTCATCTTAACCAATGGTGCTCTGCCACGTGGCCCCATGGAGGAGAGAGAAAAAGGCACGTCCGTCCCTATTTTGCATCGATTTTCTTTGTTAAATATTTTTGGCCTTCCTTGACGATTGAACACTATATGCCCAATTTTCGGCGATTCCTGCGATATCGACGTTTGACGATGATTCTTGCGCTGCGCTTGTGTGCACCCATTTGCATCTACGATAGTAGTGTTAAGCACCATGAACCGCCGATAAACTCTATGCATGTGCCCAGGACCCTGCCGATAGCCGATTTGCGATAAGACTGGACCCGCCGATATGCGATTTGCAATGTCGACGATTGGCTGATCATTGATCTTACTGCCCTCCTTTGCTGTTGTTGGAAGCTCTAATTGCGATTTGCGATGAGCCTTTTCCTTTGGGCTATTTCTCCTTGTTTTCTAGCTTTCCAAGGGTAACTTCAACAAGCCTTATCTTCTGATCCAGGAGTCCATTTTTGGACTTCCATATACCGTTGGAAATCTTATCACGAGCATTATGCAATGGAGAGGGATTGATTAAGCTCCAAGAGATTTTGTGGCTTGAGAAAGGGCTTCAAACTTCACTAATTTTCTGCACTCTAGGCAACTGATAACTTTATAAAGCAGTGAGTGACAACATTGGCTCCATCTGGGGATAGTGCCTTGCTGGCAAGGTGTTGAGAACTTGCAGACCAGTATCCTTCACCATTGGTCATGGAGTAAGAAATATAATGAATCAATACAACCAAAAAATATCCATGGGACTTTATTTGCTTGGGGTACTTTCCTCATCAAACTAAAATGCAAAAATAAAAATTCTAACAACTGGAAAGTAAATGCTCAACTAGTGAGCTTATTTATATACATTCCTACTTATGCACAAGTCTCAATTCACCTAAGTGAGTTCAACCCTCCAATGGAGCCAAGCCAACATTTGGGTGATGGACCTAGTGCCTTCATGTTGCTGAAAAGTAAAAATTAAAACAAGCATGCACCATGAAAAGTATTCAAGCAAAGAACTCGATACATGTTGCTGAAACAACCTTTGATGCTGGCCAAAGAATATGCTCATGTACTCACCTACAGGGTCATGGAATTGAAAAGGGATGTTTACAACTGCCTCTTTTTCACAAACAATCTGCTGACCAATGTCTTCTTGGTAAGGGTAGCCACACACATTATTTAGTTCCTCAACCTTAGATTTTTCAAGAAATTTGCAATAGATTCTTCATTGTCTGAATTGTGAGAGTTGTAGATTGAAGAATCTACTGAGAATTCCTGGCAGGAATCTTTCTGCCACAGGCAGTGACAGACCCTGCATAGCATTTTAGCTTTGGGATCTTCTTGGAAAACTTGTTGTTGAGATCTTTCTCCCCACTTGATGGTAAACAACTCCCTTTGAACCTCCACAACCAAGTCCTCCTCCTCTGAATCATATGAATCGTAAATCGGGGAAGGTTCCTGATCTTTTTTTCAGGCAAAAGATGTGCATCCTGGACTAGAGCCTCTTTACTGACCTCCTAGTGGGCCTCCTTTGCTTGTGAAGCTTCCCATAACGGGGAGAGTTGTGGCTCTGAATCACTTGACTCTTCACCAGAGTCGTATTCATCATAGGAAGGAGGAACATCAAATTGAGCCGAATCAGACCTTTGAGGGTTTATTTGCAACTCGATGATGTTTCCTTCCTCTCTCTCTTGCACATTGGGTGATGCTTCTTGATGCGACTAGATGTTTTCTTGGAGTGGATCTCCACAAACATCTTCAGCAGGGTCATCGACCTCGAGAATGTCTTCATCATTAAAATGTGTGCAACAAACTTCAAATAGAGCATTCAGTGGATATAGTCTTTTAAAATAATGATTGAATGCTATATGAAAACTCTTTAAGGAAGATATGCTGCCACGAGGTATGATTTGTACCAAACTCTAGCATCCTCCTCTAAAGAATGCATGAAGAATTTCATTTGTACATCTTCAAAAAAATTTCCCTGTTGTTCCATGCATTCATGAAAATATTTGAGGTGTTGGTCAGGCCTTCTATTTGTATTCCACTGAATCTAGGAAAATAGGTATTCCATTCATGAAATGAAGGGACATGATTTGGATAACCAACGATAGAAGAAAAATCTAGTGGGGCAAATTTTTTGGCCAAGAATGCAGGCATGGCCATCTCGAAAACGTCCCTATGTGATTGATTTTAGGTTCAAAGGTAAGGAAATTTTTCAGCTGCTCTAGCATGAAAGCTAGTATGAGGTTGCTTGAAAGCCAGGATGATCAAATAGAGAAATGAACAGTGGAGTAGCCATGATTTTTACCATAAAATGAAACAGTGGAGTCGCCAAGGTGAGAGATCTTCAACCCTCACTTCCCTTGCTCACCTAACAAAGGAAATGTAAAAGTTTGTTGTATCGAGGGAAAAATATTCTAATCCATACCCCGACAAAGACGCCAGAAAGATTTTGTGGCTATTTCTAGCACCTGCAGCACGAGTGCTTCAGGGGACATATAAAGCCTCCTAGAGACAACCTTTGGGTTGATTGTAGACCAGTGCCTAGGACATCTTAAATAGAGGAGTGCATGGAAGATTATGAGTGGGGTTTCAGTTGCACTCCAAATGTCACATAAGCAAAAAGAGAATAGAGAGGGGCTTGGTTCAATAGTCTGTCATGGAGGTAAACTCAAGTCGATACATGGATCCAAATGCTCAGGGGGTAAATCAGGCCAAACTTAAAGAGAAACGTCTGGTTTTGGTGGCTGACACACAACAACATGTAGCTTTGTATTAAGGTTGTAGTAAAGTTAAGAGGAGGAAAGGAAGGAGGGAATTCGATGCAAAGGGTTGTAAACAGGACAAAATCCTAACCAACGATGTTCCAGCAGAAGTATGGAAGAGAGAAGAGATGGAAAGGTGGAAACAACAGAGTGCTTATTGAGGTTTCATACCAAATATAACATGGGAACCATTAGCACTTAAACAACAAAAGTAAATCTGGGCTCACACAGGTACTGCAAGTTAATGAAATAACGCAAGTAAATTTGTCTTATGCACAGGTACTGTTCGCTATTTAGAAGCCAAGATAAATCTATGAATCATGGAGAAATCAATAGTCTCATTACACTTTTCAGAGAAAGGAAAACATATATGAAATGAGAATATGGAAGGTAAAACATATTGTGCATTGATATGCTTGGAATCATAGGGAGTTTCATTAATCCATTATGAGTCCAACATACCAGTCCATTTACATTCATCCAAGATATCACTCAAGTCCCTCATGAACAGGCAAGTAGAACCAAAGTGGAATCGCAGAAGTCCTGAAGCTTAGGTGCAGAATTATGAAACCTCTTCTTAGTGTTTCTTCCCCCTGTTTATAAGAAGAGGGGGAGCTTGGATTACAGTTACAAAATATCTCAGCCAAAGGCCAACTGTTTGATGTACTAGTTGCCTCGGCCTGTGATAGCTCCTACTTTCCCAAAAAGATTACAATCGAGATTTTATCCCTTTTTGGAAATAAACTGAAATTGCAGAAATAATAAGAAAAGGAAAACTAGAGGATGATGGAGGAAGAGGTCCTTCTACTGTTCTTGTGAAAACCTCTGGTCAGGCCATGTCTCTGTCATCATGCATCCCTCTAGCTTCTCAAATGGTACTACCTGACTTCCCCACTCTCTAAAGCTGATAGTGATCAACTATAGTCGCCCTTTACAGAGTAGTAGTGTAGTTTGTCTTGGCAATCCTTTGCTGTGTATCTGAGCGAAGCCCCATGTTGAACCATTAATCTTCCTGAGTCCCCATGCTCTCATTTACTGTCAGAAGACGTACAACAAAATAGTCGAATTCATTTCTGAGGGTATTTTTGTCTTGGGTTTCTTGTTGCGGGAGCTTCTAGAGGATTGACCCATATCACTCTGCCACTGCCCCATACTTCTGTTTAAAGACTCAGCTGCCAATCCATATGCCTTCAATGCCCTGTATTGTGCACTCGGGGCCTTACAACAGCGAGACTTTTCCTCTTAAATCAGTGTTTACAAGGCAGGAGCTTCTGATCTACTTTAGCCCCTTTACTTTGACCCCTTTCAGTAATTTTCTTCATATGACCGGGGGCTTGAACCAGGTGCTTATCTTGAAGGAGCTAGAGCCTTTTAAAGCGTATCAGGGGGCCTTTTTCCTTGAATACATGAAATCCCGCATTTCGGTGATTTCTGATGTTGGCCATTGATATTTCGTCTTGACCCTGCGATCACCGATCTGCAGGGTTGGGAAACAAAGGCATTGCAATCACAATATGGGAGAGGGAGACCCTTTGCCTCCCTTTATAGTGTTGGATGACTTGTCCGGATGTGAAATCCTTATAAGATAGAACACATGAAATATCGCATCCGGGAGGATCCCTCACATACCACAATCGCAAGCCTGGAGGAACTACGGTGGAGGTGGGACTTTACTTATACGATCGCCAATATGCGATTTTGATGGGTGTCGTCATCATTGCCACGTGTCCCCTATGAGTGGTGACATGTGTCATCCAGAAATGCCCCCTTAGGACCCTGAAAATGTTGATTTTGCGTGACACGTGTCCTATGTACTACCACGTCATCATGATGTCAACTGCCCTATGGATTCATCTGGACCAATGGTGCTCTACCACGTGGCCCTCTGGAGGAGAGATAAAAGGGCCCGCCTATCCCTGTTTTGAGTCTATTTTCTTTGTTAAATATTTTTGGCCTTCCCCAATGATTTAACACTATATGCCCAGTTTTCCGCGATTCCCACGATATCGGCGTTCATCAATGATTTTGGCGTTGCGCTTGTGTGCACCCCTTTGTGTCTATGATCACCGATCTACGATATCGGCATTCAACATCATGAACCGCCGATAAACCATATGCCTGTGCTCGGGACCCCACTAATAGCCGATTTGCGATAATATTGGACCCGCCAATATGTGATTTGCGATATCGACAATCGGTTGATTGATGATCTTACTGCCCTCCTTTGTTGTTGCTGGAAGGTCAGATTGCGATTTGCGATGAGCCTTTTCCTTTGGCCTATTTCTCCTTGTTTTATAGCTTTCCAAGGGTAACTTCAACAGGCCTTATCTTCTAATCCAGGAGTCCATTTTTTGTCTTCCATATACTGTTGGAAAGCTTATTACGATCATTATGCAATGGAGAGGGACTAATTAAGCTCCGAGAGCTTCTGTGGCTTGGAAAATGCCTTCAAACTTCACTTCTTTTCTGCACTCTGGGCAACTAATAACTTTATAAAGTAGTGAGTGACAACACCATGTATGCCACACCATACCATGCAAATGTTATTTGACAAAAATACCATGCACTAACCCAATGATTGGCTTAGTGCATGGTGGATAATACTCACCAAAAAAAAATAACTTCATTTGTATTCCACTTATTGTCTTTGTACATGGTGGATAATACTCGCCAAAAAGAACAACTCTATTCGTATTCCACTCATCTATCACATTGCTAGCACAAGGTCCAAGAAAATATCAACCTCATTTGTATTGCACGAATCTAAAACGCCTTGATCCATTGAAACTAACTGTCCATGTCCCCAGAATGTCCAAAAGTCAAGAAGGTGAAATTTTACGTAGTATACTAACTATTTTATGTTTTGGAGTTTTTTAACATATTTTGTGCTCAATTTTGTTGGAAATCTGGTAAATATTTGTTAAAATTGCAAATTTGAGTTGTGCATTCTACATAATCTAAGTGTCGAAGAGGTTTTTCAAAGTGCTAATTCCATTTGTGTAATTAAAAAAATGTTTTAAATAACCAAAGATCACAATCTTATCTACAATTGCATCACCTATTTTTTTTCAAACAAGACAAATACTTTAAATTAAAAACCTGGATTATGTGGTCATAATCGTTTACATCAAAAAATTAAAACTTTCTTCAATCATTTCAACTGCTTCTATGTTCTAGTATATCCAAAAAAGGACTTTATTTCCCCTACGAGCCATGTCGACTATAATATTGCACTGATATTTCCCATATGACCGGTAGAATTGACCCAAAATATAAACATACTTGCAATACATAAAAGGGAATTAACCAGTATTTGATTACTTGACTTCCTCCCTGGTGCATTATTTTCCTTTGCTCATTCCTACTCCTTTGCCACCAACGCCCAAATTTCCCTGTAACTGGGTAAGGACAGGATCAGGGAGCCCGACGATGTCTTCTTGCGCCTCAGTAAACATGATGTTACTAATCAACTCCAAATTGGAGGAGAGGAGGTATGATTACTTCTTGATGATTTTTCGCTCCAATGATGCCTCCACACTCTCAAATTTAGGGTTTATACAGTCTGCATTGGTCGTGCGGTATTTCTCCAACAAATCCACTTGATGCGTGAGGAGGTCGAGCCTTCCCTTCAGTAATTTAAATAGAAAATTGACCACCCTCTTCCACCAAGTCGTGTCATCTTCTGAAAGTTGCCCTCCCTGCGATGCCATCATCAATTCACTCAGAAAGGAATAATTGCTCAACTTATACTCAAACGATTAAACTAACAGATGCTATTGTTGGAGACAGAGTCTCCTTATATAGGGTGTCATCTCGAACTTCACAGTTGCATTCAACTCTCGCCATTAATGCATACAAACTTTCAATCTTCATTCCCATTAAATATATGTCCTTCTCGAGAGATCTGTTAAACCATCCATGTAGCCAATTCGATGTAACACGAGGTGAATTATGCCTCCATCTCTTTGCCATTAAATCACTTGAATGAATTTCATTCCTCCCAAGCAGGTAAACTAACCACGTGTCCACGGACCCTCTATGCAGAGATATGTATCTCGCCAGGGCTCTTAACGTCTTGCCTTGGGACTCTAGAATTCTACCAAGTGGGTACTCATCCCATTCCATAACCCACCTGCCTCGCATGTGATCCCTTACTCTATTCATCATTTGTTTGTCAGCGCCATCATTGATGGCCATGCGCTCCATCTAAACCAACATAATTCTATGGTATGGAAATTAGGCCCTTGTCCTATCCATTTATTTCACATGTACTTGCCCCCAACAACGTGCCACGATTCACCATATCGTCGGCCTACCAATTGAGTTGGAGGAGGATGTGGAATAAGGACAACACTTAAAATATCTAAATATGGTGATTGATCCTTTTCACTAGAGAGGTGCTTGGGAGATCAGAATTTAGATTGAGAGCTAAAAACATCCAAATTACCAACAAGGAGTACCCCATGCAACACAATTTATTAAATACTTTATTTTTTTGCGCAAACAAATTTCCTCCAGAAACAAATTTCCACAAACTAATCCATATTAAATATTTTATTATTTTGAACAAACTAATTTACACAAGAAACAAATTTCCACAAACTAATCCACAATGCAGAGGCGTGTCTTTGTTTTCTTTACTAGAATTTCTAAATGGTATCGACAATATGAAAATTCAGTACATACGCCTTTTCTTTATTTACTACTAATTTCTAAATGATATCGAAAATATGAAAATCGAGTCATATTGACAGGAAGAATTAATTAAGTTTTGAAATATGCATGGGCACTAATACAACCTCTGAAAATGTGGGTGTCGACGTGTGCTACAACACAATACTGGAAGTGCTCTCATCCGGTGTCATCCTTTGAAGAAGAAGCGGCGAAAATTTTAGGTAATCCTATAATTCATAAGTCTCCTTCCAATGGTTGTGTATCCCTTACCCAACATCCTATTTCCTCAGCATACCCATCCTCGACAGATGGTGTTGATGAGGCTTTGGATTCCTGTAGGTATAGTATTAACAATTTAATTATCTAGCCAAAATCTACATCATGAACTATTGATCAATCTGATGATCCTCCTCCTCCCTCTCTGGAGGCCAATACTTTGGGTGACTCTTATCATTCTGAACAACCACATCCATTATGGGGTGTCACTCTCCCCCCTCAAGATGATGACCCTTCCTACTTAATTTCATTTCTTAGGAATTCGATCAGGAGTTACATATAATTTCTTATGCACAACATTGATATGGACTTAGTTCTCATTACTAGTAATAAGGATTGGGATATTAATCTATCTCCTATAATTAGCCCTAATTCAGCTAAGAATATTACTACCCGCAAGAAATCATGGAGGGGTAAATGTCATCGACATTCCAAATCTTCGAAAGCCAGATCTCTGAAATTTGGGAGTGATGATGTGTTATGTGCGGTTCCCATCATCGAGTCAGTATCTAAATGGGCCCTTAGAGTGCACAAGCCCATTTCTACAGTTTCATCATGAATTTCCTCTCTCTTAATATCCACGAGCTAGGGGACACCTCCAAAAAAAGATCCCTCCATCATCTTATTATATCTGTTGGGTCTAAGATTGTTTTCATACAAGAGACGATGGCTTCCATGGACTATCTCAGGGAATACTTTCAACCCATAGGCCCTGGGTGGTGTTTGGCGACGATTGAACCTTGTGGCATGTTGGGTGGCCTCGTTGCTATGTGGGATTCTCCTGGTTTATTTGAAGAGCATATAATTTTTTTGTAGGTATTTTATTATCTAGGTATATGCGCAATTTCAAATCCCGCATCAATTTTCTCAACATTTATGCTCCATATCGAAACATGAAGGAGTTTTGGTCAGAATAGATTCATGTGGGATTCTGAAAGTTCGTTCTCTAATTATGGCAGGTGACTATAATTTGACTATGTATGGGGAGGAGATATTGGGGTCAAAGGGTCACTTAGATTCTTTGGGTTCCTTCCTTCGAGAGCTATTTTATGACAATCATTTAGTGGATATAAAACCGCTACCATTTTCTCCTACTTGGACAAATGACAGGGTGGTTGGGGACTATATTGGCAAGATATTGGATAGATTCTTGATGCATGAGAATATTTTGGAATCCTTTGGTAATGCCAGGTCTTTGATCTCACATGAAAGGTTATCAGATCATTCGCCCATTATTCTGCAGTACAGGGTAGAATCACCATGGACAAACATTCCATTCAAGTTCAATAGGACATGGCTGGATGACCTGCGTTTTTATGACCTAGTTCAAGATTCGTGGCAGTCTCTTGGATCTATAAAAAGGTCGATTGGCCATGTACACGATTATGGAAAAGTTGTGGGTTCTCAAGAAAATCGTTATTTTATGGGAAAAACAAAAAAAAGATTTGTATGAAACAGGATCTAGCGGACATTGAGAAGGAAATTTCCTATATTCACAATACTTTGAATCTCGATTGTCCAGACCAGGCGATGATTGATTTATTGAAATAATTTGAACTCAAAAAAATGAATGTCTTAAAGATTCAAGAAGATACTTAACGGTTAAAAAGTAGAGCCATTTGGATTTCTAGTGGTGATTGGAATACCAAGTTCTTTCAGAAATTTGCTTCTCATAGACGCTCCATTAATATTATATGGCATATCGATTCGAAGGATGGGGTTTATATTTTCAATTTGAGGGACATCCAAATGGAGGTGATTAATTATTTTTAGAAGATCTATATGGAGAGGACTAATGTGGATATAGAAAAACAATTATAGTTCATTGAATTATATCCTACTTTGTTCATAGAATCAGATAATCAGGAAATTGATAGTCCCATCACATTGGAGGAGATTTCTTATCTCCTAAAATCTTTCTCTAACAATAGGTGCCTTGGTGCTGATGGTTGGACATTTAAAAATTTTCTACACTTTTGGATATAATGGGATCAAACCTTTTGAATATGGTGGAGGAATCCAGAAGCTGCGATAGTGTGATGGAGTGATCAAATCTACTTTGATTGCACTTATTTCAAAGACTACAAATCCAAATACTTTTGGGGATTTTCATCCCATTTCTCTTTGAAATATCACATATAAGTTGATTTTCAAGGTTATTGCTAACAAGATTAAGGAGAAGTTGTCTATGTACATTTTCGAGGCACTGTTTGGCTTTATTTAGAATTATCAAATACACGACACTACTACCATTGCTCAAGAATGCTTACATTCTATTAAAGCTCATAAAAAAGATGCCTTGATACTAATATTGAATCTCCATAAGTGGCCAATGATTGTGTTGATCGGTCATATCTTCAGATGGCTCTGTTCAAAATAGGCCTTAAATAGATTTTGGCTAATTGGATTATGGCCTATGTTGCTTCAGTTAATTATGCTATGCTTATCAATGGCTCACCCACATCTTTTTTTCACCCCCATCGTGGGCTTTTCTAGGGGTGTGCTTTGTCCCCTTTGTTATTTATATTGGTGATGGATGGTCTTAGTCGCATCATAAGGGTGACGCAAAATAATGGTCTATTCTGGGGTATACAGGTATGTCGGGGATCTGCTACCTCTCATCTACTATTTGTAGAGAATTTATTGATATTTGGACAGGTTTCAGTCCATCAATGGCGAATCTTATTTCACATTATTTCTAGTTATGGTCAGGCCTTGGGGCTTATTGCAAATAACCACAAATCGGCCTTGATTAAGTGCTCTAAGGATGATGAAGTTGTATCGTCATAGCTAATATGTTTAATATGCATACAGGTGTGTTAGAAGATGGTTTCACGTACTTAGGTTATTGGTTGAAATCCAACAACTACCACAATAGAGATTGGATGCGGATTGTGGACAAGGTTCGAGACAAAATCTCTCATTGGATGAATAGATGGCTCTCTATGGGTGGTAGGTATACCCTAGTACAATCTACTCTTCAAAATATCTATGTTTATTGGATGCATTTATTTATGTTACATTGTGGTGTTATTGATAAAATTAAGTCTATCATTACCAAGTTTTTATGGTAGGGTACCAGTGGAAATAAAAAATTCCACTTGGTGCAATTGGATGATATAACATACGATAAAATATTTGGGGGTTGGAGACTTAAATATATCAATTTTTTGGTTGGTCTCTGCTTATTAAAATCTTTTGGCGCTCAATCATGGGAAAGGGCTTATGGCATAATTTTATTAATAAGAAATATATGAAGAGTGTTGTGATATCAATTGGTTTCATGTTGGGCACGCTATTACAACTCATGTCTCATACATCTAGATTTTTTTTCTCAAAATTAATTCATGGTTGTTCTAGAACTTGAAATGGACGTTTTCATCTAGTGCTTGTATTCTCATTGACATAGATCCTATTATGGGAATGAATATGTCTAATATGTCTGTGGATATTCTCAATAGTTTACATGCACTTGGGTATTTCTTCTTATCACAAGTCATTGAGGATTCATAAAACAATTTCTCTGGACCCACATTGAAATTTGTAGAAGGAATCAGTCTTTGGGGCTCTATAGCAGAAGTTTGGGAGAAATATACTTTAGAGCTAAGGTTGACAAGCTTATCGCAAAAAAATGGTGAAGATAATCTTTGTTGGAATGGTAATCTTAAAAATGGCAATTTGATTCTATCTGATATATACTCTTACTTATATTTGGAACTACATTCGAAGTGCATTGATAGTTGGTATGCCAATGTTTGGGGTCTGAGTATTCCTTTGAAGCTAATATTATTTAGATGGCTCTCTTGGAAGAATAGGCTATTAACAATTGATAATTTTATGAAATGTGGATTTCTTGGTCCAAATTATTGTATTTTTTACAGGTTTGCAGCTGAATCTATTGTCCATCTGCTTTTACAATGTCCGGCCGCCATGGAAATCTAATATGAGGTTGTTCAAAACTTCAAACTTTTATACCCTAGTGGTTTCAATTCCTAACAAAGAATGTTTTAGACGGTAGATGCAAATATCTCGATCCTATAGATCTCTTCCTTGGTTTGTTATATGGGGGATTTGGAGTGCACAGAATGGAATGATTTTTGATGTAAGACCTCTTGAAATCGCCAGGATTGTGGCTCGGATTTGTGCCCATTTTAGTGAATATTTTTGGAAGTCATGTTATTAAGTCCAATAGAGAGTTGGATTGCCTTCCACAACTGACCTTCCCTACTTTATTTTTTACGGGGTAGCGTAGAATGATAAATGCAGATGTGGCGTTGTTTTGCTTTTGTCCGTAGACCAACAAGTACATGTTTTCTGGTTTGGAGGTTTTGGATCCAACACCCGTGTAGAGAGTATAACTCTCTGGGGTATTTTGTTCTTTGCTAGAAGATTAGCCCTAGATCAGATTACATATTGGGTGATGCAAAAGTGGTATTTGATTGGTTGAATGGTAATGTCAATTTGGAAGTTCCCAATCTGCTGTATTAGATGGATTGTATTAATGGACTCTAGAGCTCCTCATGTATATCCCATTGTCACATCTTCATAGAATTCAATACTATTGTAGATGACCTATCCAAAAAAGGAATTGTTTGCTTTGCCAAACACATTTTTTCAAAGTTCTTATTAATGGTGTATAACTGGAAGAGGGGACACTGAAATTGGATTAATTGTTGCATAAATCTTTCTGTGTTTTTCTTACTTGATACATTTTTCTTTGAAAGTACTAGCCGCTAGTCATTATTTTAGAAGCTTATATTATATTAGAATTAACTACGAATACATATGAATCAATATTTTAGTTTTTTGTTTATGATATAGTTGAGAACATTAAAAACATTAAAATATATATTTTGTGGATTTTGTTTCTATAATGATTATCAGTCGCACATATTAGCCCATGTATTCATATTAATGAAAATCAATATTTTTTCTTTTGTGAAAAACTATAAATATAATTTTATTTTTTTAATATATCTATATGATACTTTATATTGGATGATAAAGTGAGGATTTCCACCATTATTCTTGATATTCCTATGTTCCATCATTAGAAACTAAAAAGCAAAAGGAAAATTTATATTTGAGTTTGGATTGCCAAGTGGTCTTTCGTGTAACAGCGAATAAAAACAACCCAAAGTCATTCACATCTCATTTTCCTGAGTCGTTGCCCTGACAGTTTTATAACATTATAATTAGTTAATGTTTACCGTTTCGTTTCAATTGGGTTAATAGAACGTTCCAAACTCTCTTTTTTTAACTATTATTTATTTTATTATTTTTCATGTTTACCGTTTCGTTTGAAGTGGATTAATAGAACTTCCTTAAAAGAAATTATTATTTTTTATTATTTTTAAAAGTAAAATTAAGTTATATATTAAAATATTGATGTATACTATTTTTAAGTTGAAAGAGATGTTTATTTTACAATTGGATTTTTAGAATTTAATTTAATTATCAATAATTATTAAGTTTAATAATAAAATTTAGTTTTCATAAAATAATTTTAATAATATACACAAATTGAAATTGATTTCCAAAATAGTAGGCCCAGCCAAATTTCTTCGGCTCATGCATGTCATGCTTCATTCTTCCGCTGTACAACTTTGACTTCACCATTTCATCCGCCCGCCCTTATTCTTGTCCAATACTACAGTAAGAACAATGCTACTACAGTAAGAACAATGCTACTTGTAATAGGCTCAGCGAATCTTCTTCCGCTCATGGATGTGAACAATGCTACTTGTAATAGGCTCGGCGAATCTTCTTCCGCTCATGGATGTGATGCTTCATGCTTCCGCTGTACAACTTTGACTTCACAATTTCATCCGCCCGCCATTATTCTTGTCCAACTAAGATCCCGTGCGTAATACTAGAGTAAGAACAATGCTACTTTGCTAGTTGTTAAATGTAAAGGATGACGCCTTTGGTCCTCATAAACTAGATTTCTGCAGAAATCTTCTGCTCTGAATGGGTTTGAAGATTTCACGACCTTCTTGAGACTCAGATGATCAACAGCAAGACAGGTGCCCAATTCATTAGGGTAAGTTAGCAAGAAAGGTGCCCAATTCATTAGGGTAAGTCTGCCGACCTGCCTAATTCATTAGGGTTTCAGACATTCTGCAGCAGCCAGGATAACAGTCGCCCTCCTCTGTTTCGAGCAGATTGGGGTTCAGCATGGCCATAATGGAAGCGCCAGAGGGAATCTGCTGGCGTTTGTTCTGTACCCAGCTCACATGTTTGTTTCTCCTCTTCAGTTGCAGACTTGTTTCTGGAATTCCCAATTTCAACAATCAGTGCACCACTAAAAAAGATCGGTTGAGCCTGGGTTCTTCACTCACTCCTGAACAGAACACAACTTGCCTGATTTCTCCCCATGAAACTTTCTCTGCTGGATTTTATGGAGTAGGCAACAATGCTTATGCTTTCGCCATATGGTATACTCACACACCCGACCGAACAGTGGCTTGGGTGGCTAACAGAGAAGTACCTGTCAACGGAAGGCAGTCACGTCTTTACCTGCAGAAAGATGGAAACCTTGCTCTGTGGGATGCAGATGGTAGCGCTCTGTGGAGTACCAACACCAGTAACAAGAATGTCAAAGAGCTTGTTCTTCTAGAAACAGGAAATCTGGTGTTACGCAGCTCTTCAGGAGATAAGATTCTGTGGGAAAGCTTCCAGTATCCAACCGATACTCTTCTTCCTTTCCAGTCCCTCAATAATAATGCAGGGGAGTTAATATCCAGAAAAGGGAATGCCACGTTTAACAGAGGCTACTATCGCCTGTATTTTGACAGCGACAACGTTCTTCGACTAATTTTCGAGGGATCAGGCATATCAAGCAACTACTGGCCTACACCTTCCTTGCCAAACTTTCAGAACGGCAGAAACCCATACAATAGCAGCCGCCAAGCGGTGTTTAACAGCCTAGGTGGTTTCCTGTCAAGCGATGACTTTACCTTTAACCCCTCAGATTATGGAGAAGGCCCAAAGAGAAGATTAACTCTGGACATGGATGGAAACCTCAGACTTTACAGCTTGGTGAAAGAGACAGGTACATGGAATATTGTTTGGATGTCTTTTCCTGATCAATGTTCTGTTCATGGCTTCTGTGGTATCAACGGTCTGTGCATATACACCCCTGTTCCCAGATGTATCTGCCCCCCGGGTTTTCACAGGAATGATTCGACCGATTGGTTCCAGGGTTGCCAGCGCAATAAACCACTGAACTCGTCCAGTCTAAAGCTTGTTTATCTTCCACATACAGATTATTATGGCTATGATCTAAGTACCTATCAAACCACATTTGAAAACTGCAAATCTCTGTGCATGAATGACATCAAATGTGAAGCTTTTGCCTACAGATTGGATGGCCTCGGAGCTTGTTACCCTAAGGCTTTACTTGCCAATGGAGCTCGATCTCCTGGTACTTTGAACCACATGTATATCAAAGTTTCCAGCAATGATTTTTCTGTTTCTAATTCTACCAGTGCAGCTAAGCCATTAAACTGTTCGGCTTTGACTACCACTGTGACAGAGACAGGCCAATACAAGAAGCATAAGACTGGCAGCGTTGTCAAATATACGCTAGGGTTTGCAATTGCATTTGGTGTTGCAGAGCTGGTCTGCATAATAGTTGGATGGCGGTATATGTTTATAGAATATAGAGTTCCTGGCTATGATCGTCTAGGTTACTCACTGATTCCTGGGGGGTTCAAGAAATTCAGCTTTGCAGAGTTGAAGAAAGCGACGGATAACTTCATGGTAAAACTGGGGGAAGGAGGGTTTGGGACTGTGTACAAAGGGGTGCTTCCAGATGGTGAGGTGGTAGCGGTGAAGCAACTGGAAGGAGTATCCCAAGGTCATGAGCAGTTCTGGGCAGAAGTGAGTATGATTGGGAAAGTCCATCACATGAATTTGGTTCGTATGGTTGGCTTCTGTGCAGAAAGAAATCACAGGCTGCTGGTTTATGAGTACGTTGAAAACGGGTCTCTGGATAAGTATCTGTTCGCAGAAAGCGATGATAGAGTTTTGGGTTGGAAAGAAAGATTTGGGATTGCAGTGGGCACGGCCAAGGGGTTAGCCTACCTCCATGAAGAGTGTTTGGAATGGATCCTGCACTGTGACATCAAACCCCAAAACATACTTTTGGACATGAAATTTTGTCCCAAGGTTTCTGACTTTGGGTTAGCAAAGCTGGTAGACAGAGATCAGGCATTCTCCTTCTCCACAATCAGAGGCACCAGGGGGTACTTAGCACCAGAGTGGGCAATGAATCTGCCAATCACAGCCAAGGTGGATGTTTATAGCTTCGGGATTGTTTTGTTAGAGATGGTGACTGGACGAAGCTCATTATCCAGTTTAGCACTCCAAAATTATGGACATTTGGTGCAGTGGGTGTCTGCAATGAAGAAGGAAGGGAAAGCGATGGAGGAAGTAGTGGATCCTAAGATGCATGGAGATTTTGATTTGGAGGAGGTGGAGAGAGTCCTGAAAACAGCACTGCTCTGTGTGCAGCAAGAAAAGGATATGAGACCTTCCATGAGCCGGGTCGTCGAAATGCTTTCTCAACAGGACGTCTTTACACCAACAAATTCCATGTTGCCTAGCGACCCAGCCAGTTCATTTCGAATTTTCTCTTCCTCAATAGAGGGTCAATCCTCTTCATCCTCATTTTATGCCGTAACAGCCTAGCAGCAGAGTATTCCATTTCTCGATGTGTATTTCCATAAATGCTGTTGTAATGTAACCTGATTAGATCTATCCTGTATCCAGATTTAATAAGTGCTAAGAGGTATAAATCTTGGTACTAGATAGATTCTAGTTTAGTTTAAGATGAATGTATAGTGTTTTTTTTCTTTCCGCTCGCTATATATATATATATATATTTATTGTTATTTATTTTTTTTTATTTAATTTAATTGTGTTTTAAAATGTGTGTATTTATATATTTTTTATAATTTTTTAATAAAACATTATGTTAATGATAATTTCTCTTCCATACTGTCTGGTAAAGCATCTTACTATGTATTTTTCCACTCACTATTTTCAATAGAATAGAAAGTATTTTTCCGCTGGCTATTCTCAATGCAAAAGTGTTTTTCACATATACATAAGTATGTCATTTTCCATCATTTCATTGTTGTAATAAGAATATTACAATTGAAAAATAAAAAACAAAAACAAATTGTAATACTTAAGTAGCACTCAATGCCATCGCTGTGTTCAATGGATTAATATTAACACTTTCAATGAATCGCTAATCATAATTACTAATAATTTGTCATTAATTTAAGGAAGTTTATTATATTAAATTTAAAAAATAATTTTATTATATAATTTTTGTCATTACTATCATATTGAAAAAATTTAGCATGTGAAATACACTTTATAAGAAAATTTTAATTACTTCTCCATCGAAAGGCAACGCAAAAACTGAACATGGGTGAGGAGAATAACACATAACACTCCTCATAATTACTAAAACACATAACACTCCTCATAATTACTAAAGATAAACTTGGTTGAATCTATCTTATAGAACTCAATGAGTTTTATTCAAATTACATTGTCACTGAATTTGAACATGAACTTGTATGTTGACAATGTAATTTGAACATGAACATGTATGTTTTCAATGTGTTGCAACAAAAATCTATTGGATGTGTTGCAATGACAAGAGTTGTAGCACTTCACCCTAGTCATTTTGTAACAGTGAGGTACTGAGGATGTTAAAGTGATATATGGGTGTTTTTGTAACCTAAAAGTATTGCAACAATATAAAAGGGTGTTGTAGTAGTTGTTCTTTACTATTACTTCAAGAGTATCTATATGAACCTACCTGAAGTGATTCTCATGAATTCTTAATGGGTAGTATGACAAGGAAAATTCCTTCCTAAATACAAAAGAATGAACATTAAAGTGACATAATCATAATATAACTATACCATGATAAAAAATAATCTATGTGGGAAAAATACGTGATAGGGTGATATAAAAATGGAAAAAGGTACTAATAAAGGTGTTGTATAGGTGCTAAAAGGATGTCAACTTGGGAACCCATTATATATATCATCAACATAAGGATTCAAGTCCCAATCATCTATCCCTTAAGTAGCAGATTGTGTTGATGAAGTTCAAACATAAGATTCTAGTCCTCCTCCAAAACATCACGAAATCCAAGAGTGAATTGTTCATGGTATGAATGTAATTTGGCTCTCCAAATGTTGGTTCTCCTCAATTGGAGAGGAACTAACTTCTCTTTCAAAATAACGACTATAAGATGAAGGAAAGTGGAAGGTGGTTGAGTGGGATAAAAGGAAAAGCAGTTATTTGTCATGTTAATGTACCCTTGTCCTAAGATCCCGTGCAATCATCGATGCCTCATATTTATTCCTAATTCATTCAATTGGCCGAGGTCCTCTACTTGTTTGGTAACGTAATTGACCATGGTCATCACCGATCAAAATTGGCGATGATCATTTTTTCTCATTGTGAACAACATGAGCCAATGCGTCTAACTTTATTTGAGCTTCATAATCTCTCAATTGATTTTGAGCCTAAGCTAACTAGTTTCACAAACTCCTATTTTTTATTATCAATCTTTTGTTAAATTATGACAATGTTCAATAGAAAATTTCACTTTTTGCAATGTTAGATAGAGCATGAATATTATCCATTAGATATTTCCTCTAATTTATTGACTTTTCCAGTCTGGGTTGTTCAATTGTCTCCATGACATATATCTCAACAAGTTTTAACTCATTTTGGAAGTATACATCCAACTATCCATGATGCCCATATTGCATATTCTATTAATCAATTTCTTGAACATCCACCATATTGATTTTAAGATGTGATTCTCTTTCTTCAACATGTTTAATTAGGGTTTGACTTCTTTCTTTCATCATAATAGATTGTGTTCTTTTGCATGTGGAGAGTTTAATAGCCTACAGAGTGGGGTTCTCAATAGCCTATGAAGCAGAGGTCTCAACAATATGTGAAGTTTGACTATGTTTTGTTGAAGTACGGGTTTGTTCTACTTGGACAACTAAAGAATAATTTCTCATGCTAAAAAACATGTTCCATGTTTGATTTTTCTATATTTAAGCACCATTAGTTTAATCAACCCAAGGTGATTCACACTATTTTTTGAGTTTTTACTCTTGTAAACCCTTATGCTCATGGGTAATAGAGAATGAATAAGGAAATAGGGAAGATTTATATTCTTATGGTGGCAAATATGATTCAACAGTTTGAAGTGATAGTCAAAGAAAAAAACATGCATGTCTTCACATGTTAGGAGCTTCTAAATGCACAAAGCCACATGATGCCATGGTGATGGAAGAGAAACTCATTCAACCACATTTTATGAACCCTTAAAAGTATCATTACCCAGTAAAAACACATTGCTAACAATGTTAGTTATTCCTTGCATTCAAACAAGTAATCACCAATTAAAAAATGTCCAATTACATACATAATGCTTTTCGTGGTGAATTTAAGCAATGTCCCTCATACTTTTGTAGTTTTCTCCCAAAGAGTTTACAAAAATTATACTATAATATCCTTGTTGAACTCCTAAAACTTATCAAAACACACCATCCGCCATGCTTCTGTGGAAATCCTTAACCGCTCCAAATCCTTCCTTATGATACCCATAGTTTGAGGCTCACCGTAGATAACAATACCTCTCATGGTGAGGTTTGATCGCACTCAGATCACCTTTAGGCATAGATATTGATAGAGTCTAAATGATTGGAGAGGATGGAGTTTTGACTATTAGAACTCATCAAAGCTACATTGTTAAGGTGTCAAAGGTATAATAAAAATATAATGGAATGTCAAGGTCATAATAGAAAGAAAATGGCATAGATATAGTAACATGCAAAATGGATATATTTTAATATTTAAGGGGATGATCCAGGTGGATATTGGTGGCCACCCACCTATTGCACTTGGACCCCCACCATTGTTTCTTTCATTTTCCTTAATTGTAGCACAATTTACTATTTTTGTCAGTTTTTTGGGTCCTAAACTTCTGGAGTCGTTTTGAGGCCCTAAAAAAAGTTTTTTTTTTGGAAATCAGGAAAAATAATAAATAATTGCAGGGGTTTTTAATTGAAATTTGTAGTTCTCAAATAGATTTTTCTAACGAGGTATCGTACATGTCAAACGAATATCGTATGCCAAAGTTACGAACTTGGGAACTTGATTTACCAACTTACCCCAACAAGGCCCACAAACTTTTGGTGCTTCATCTCCTAATATTAGGTTTATTCATTTTTAGGGTTTTCCATTATTTATAAATAATAAAAAGGCCTTTGAAACTCATTATAACACAGTTCATAAGACATATAACCGCCACATATCTTTTAAGAGATAGCTACCATTGCTTGAGCTAATTTGTTTCCATTCTGCATGTATACAATTTCTTGGTATTTGTTATTAATGAATTGAAGTTCTGTTTTCATTGTAGCTCTGTGTTTCTGTTTAAATATGTATTTCATTTTGTTCCTACATAAATATGGATTAGGGGAATGTAGCCAATCTATAGCCATCATGCTTAAAAAAGGAAATTGTTTGGGGTAGCACGTCATCATCTACCCATTGGGTGAGGATACTTTTAAAAAATGGTTTATTATGGTATGACATGCACACATACCCCCCGCACCTAAATTGAAGGAGTGGATAGTCCCTAGGTGAACAAGGAATTCTAATTAACATATTTGTACATTCCAAAGTTTTTAATAAATAAGCAAAACAAATGCATGTGTTTACTATAAAGTTGTGGTAGATGAATGGGCTACATGGTAGGTAGCTAGTACACTCTGGAGTAGTGGATGTAGAAAATAAAAGTGACAAAAATCGACAACACCATCGATGGAAATAAGATATTATAAAAATATTATTAGTACTCTAAATTGGTAGCAAGAGGGACATACTAAGTAATAATGGTTAGAAAATGGAACAATAATGGTGTTTAGTAGCAACGACTAGTCTTGTGATAAGTAGTAGCAACAAGTCTCGTGATCAGTCGCAACAGTCGAAGTCATGATTAGTAGAATAAAAATGAGTCACAATTAATAATAGTAAATGGAGTTGTGATTGAAATGAATATTGATTGGTAGCGGGAACAAGACTCATGATCAGTGACAACAAAAGGAGTCTCAATTAATAGCAACAATAGGAGTCATGATTACTATCAATGATTGTTTTAGAAATTGTGGAAACAACTAAAACATGACTAAGATGAGACTATAACAAAGATGTGGTGTGATTGCAAAAGGCATAAATGTAGGATGTTCCATAGTTAAAATATGCTATAATCAGTTTGTAATTATTGTGCAAAGGTAGAAGAAATGTGACCAATTAGGAGTGGTAAAATTTATCATCTTAAGAAGATTTGAAGATTTTTTTTATGCCTAATAATAATGGTTGAATGTTGGTTTTCGATGAGATTGTAGAAAAGATGTCTTGTACTTGCAAAAGGCATAAATTTAGGATGTTATACAGTTAAAATATGCTACAATGAGTTTTTAATTATTATGCAAAGGTAGAAGAAATGTGACCAATTAGGAGTGGTAAAATTACTCATGTTGAGAACATACAGAGATTTTTTTTATGCCTAATAATAATGGTTGAATGTTGGTTTTCCAGAGTGTTGAAGCCCCGAAAATCGGGTCTACAACAAGGGGGATACCCAGCCGGTCCGGACCTTGGTTGGCAGCTCCTTTTCCATTTGGTATAGTGGGTCCGACTAGGGATATGGGACTAGTTTCCCAATTTGTGTGTGTGTGTGAAGAATTGATATTTCCTTTCTAAAAGTTCCTAAATGAGATGCTCTAATTCTAACTCTATTCTAATAACATGCAAATTATATTCTAATAAGCAGAAATATCTAAATCTACACTAACCCGGGGCGTAATCCTTCTGTTATGCGATCTAAAATGATTTCAAATAACAATTGGTAATAAAGATTATTCAACTGTTATGAGAAAAGAATTCAATACAGATAAACCACTTCGTATAAAAAGTTAGACGAAATAGTTGTGAAAAACATATCACATAATAAGCTACTCATACATTAAGCATAAATAAATAGCTATCACCGTACAAAAGTGCCAAATGATAACTCAAGCATTCACGCATCAATATATAAAAAACTGAACAAGAATATCACTTTGACACAAAGGCAGAAATAGTTAAGAGATAGAAGTACCATGTATAACTAGTTCTACTCATGAGCTTCAAGCGATAATGATTTATCTCGTCTTGATCCAACATCCACTAAGAGTACAGAAGTGCAACATCAGTAGCAGATATTAAATGTAGATATCAATAAATCCTGTTCCATTCATTCATCAAAACCTCCTCAGAGGGTACAAAAGTGCATGTTCTGGGGATAAGTTTTTGACAAATTTCAGGACCCTTCTCTAAATGCATGAGAAGGGTTTAAATACTACTAACTAAATCTAAAAATAACTTATTACAAAATGTAGGATACGGTTTAAATGACTGTCCTCATTTCAGGCAAAAATAAAACAAAATTAAAACTAAAACCGAATATAAAATTAAAATTACTAACTGACTATTTCTGCATCTGCTCCTGGAAATCGCACGCGTTTAGCATTTGTTTGAGAAGAGTCGGTTGGCCGACTTCTGATTTTAGCTGTGCTGAGAAAACAGAATCGGCAAGAGCTGGCGCCATCTTCTCGACAGAATTGATGATACACTTGAGAGTCATGCACTGGCTGTGTGGTTTTACCAAGTACATCCAGTAAGAATCCCAATTCAACTTGGTTAACCTTTGGATTGATTCTGCCTTTTCTTGAGCCTTCTGTCTCCAGTTTGTTTGTATTTTTTGTACTTTTGGTAGATACCCTGGAGTGGTTTCTGAGATCAGATTTGCACTGTGCAAATTTTCATTTAAGCAGTCAATAACACTGTTTGCTGCCATGGCTACTTCTTCTGCCGCTTATTCTGCTTTTCTAATTTGTGCATCCCATTTGTTAAAGATCATTTCTTTGTGATTGTCGTTGATTATTGGTGCGCCTGTTCTTTTTCCCTCCTCTGTTTCTTGCCAAGCCAAACATTCAGTAACTCGTTTGTCAATTAAATCATAATCATGTCGTAAATCCACGACTTGATTAGTGATTTTATCACTTATTTCACAATACGAGTTCCACTGTGATATTCTTTGGCTCAATGCTTCCTGTTGCTGTAGTAGTTGTTCGTTCAAGGAAATGGATTCTATGATGAATTCTGTAAGTTTAAGGTCATCTTTGTGCATCTCCTGCATATCCTGTAACTGTTTTTCTCTCTCAGCCAAACTGTTCTGGTAGCCTATCTGCATTCATTGGAAGTCTTGCTGTAGCCTTTCAAGCTGTTTCTGTGCTTCGTTGTTGGCGTTGGATTTTTGCAATTGTTGTTGCAAAACTTGTATCTGGTCTTCCTTTTCTTTTAGCAGTTGTTGTACCTCAGATGCTTTATCAATAGTCGCTGAGGCATATGCTCCTGTGATTTGAGATAATTTGGTGAGATTCTTAGTGGGATCGGTAGTAGGATCTCGCCATAGGACGTCTAATTGCTCTGCATCATGAGAGAGCACATTCTCCAATTTCCTTTTCTTCCTTTGTCTTCTCACTACTGCCTTGTGTTGTGGACTGTAAAATATATCAAGAGGAGGAATCTCTTCTATCTTGAGTATGAGTTCAGAGGATGGGGTAATAGGAATATGTTCCATATCTAAGATATTGCTAATTGTCCCTGTGACTATATCTTTTTTTGTTTGTACATTGCTCACATGTGTCTTTGTGCTTTGTCCTTCAAGATTGATCAAATCATTGAAGGTCTCCCATTATTTATCTAGCTCGGTTCCCACTGATGGTTGCTAAACGATGAGAGGGGGAGGATCTACTTGTGGGGAGTTAAAAACCCATTGCTGTGGGAGCTCTTTTGATTGGGCAGTATCCTTTATTGACCCCTCGCTTTTACCATGTTCACTTTATGATTTCTTGGAATGTTCAGATGTTTCTTTCCCGGACTTAGATTTAGATCTGTCTGTGCCTGAACTTCTACTGAGACTGTTACTCGGAGTTGGTTCCAAGCGTAGTTTTTTCAAGGGAATACTAGCTAATCTCCTTTCCCTGTATATCTTGAACTGCTGAAATTCTGCTGGAGAGAATCGCATTTGGACCGAATGCAAAATTTCTTCAAGTGTGCTTTTCTGTTGGAATATGTCATCAAAAAGATCATCTTCTCCAGAAAACACCTTTATTTTGAGTGCAATAGTGAAATTCTTAGCAATATCATGAGGGTCAAACGATCTTCCTGGAAACTTGAATAATTGTAGACACATTATGTCGTTTACTTCCGTGAATGCATGACCTACATCAAATAGTGAAAAGGCCCCACAGGCTATAGGAAATTGTGGCCAAATGGACTTCTTTTTGTCCTTCAAATCTTTAGTCAAACCCCCTTCTCCGCAGGTTTGATAAGCAATTTCTCGTGCATGAGTTTATCAGGGACATACAAAGGTAAGATGTGAGGGGAAGCGACACTTCCAAATACTCTGACATATGTAAACAGTTCCTCTCCTAACCATCTCATGGCAGGGAGTATGTATACGTTTGCTTCAGGAGAACATCTTGGAGGATCTTTATCATACAATATTTTGTACAGGGGCATCATGATTCCATGACAAATCTTATAGAAATACAGAGTGAACTTAGAATCCCACAATTCTTTATGATAAATGTGAATGGGTAAGGGGTCTTGAGTCATCCATTTCCAACCCATCAAAGTAAACTTGGAAACATAATAGATCGCATCCATCACATATGCAGATAAGCAGAAAGGGGGATAAATTCTCTGAGAAACAGTTCTTTTAGACCGGTAATTTACAATGGCCATGACTAAGTTATTAGACAATATTGTAGCCCAATCCACAATAGTAGCATTCATGGCAGCATCCAATAATGGTAGCCATTCAGATGAAAATTTGTTAATGTCTGGCATTCCAAAAAGTCTACAGAGCATGGCAGCAGCAAAGCAATACGGGGAGGTGAGAGAACCAGTACTATACATACCATGTTTATCCTTTTTTAGCGGTTCGTCCCTCCTCGACCAGTCTTTGGTGCATTCTGCTAGGTCTTGATTTTCTTTTGCAAACTTCTCCATGAACTGTTTGTTATAAGTCGCCTGTGGCTCTGGTAAATGATACATGAGCCTCAAATCTTGTGAAGTGAATGAGCCAATGAGTCCTTGACCCTGAGTCTTAAACTGTCTATTCCGAATATCAGCGCTGTCCAGTATCCATTTAACCATGTCTGTGTATGGGAGAATTTTGGGCCTCACCGTTATCCTGTGTAAGAACGAACAAGCTAGCTCTATAAGGGATGCCTCAGAAGAACCATGTGAGCTTGCAGTAGCCTCAACCTCCATTACTCTGGGATTCTCTTCTTCAAGTAGATTATACATGCCTTCCTAAGTAGAAATACCAACGTCTCGGTTGTAGGTGGTGTCCGTATACAAGGGAGCCATTTCTTTCTCTTCAGAGCTCGAGGCTTTGCCTTTCTTTCCCATAGTATCCTGTGTACTGCTTCGTATATTTCTCTGTTCTTCGTTCCTGCAATTTACAAGTGAAGTGAGAATAATGATAAGGAAAGGTGACGAGAAAGATTTAAATGCCGAAGACATATAAAATACACCACCTTACGTGAAATGATTTTTCGATAAGCACGAAACCCTATTCCATTAATGACTGACAACTAACTCATTAATTAGCATTAAAGCGCATAACCAGGTCTCGGTTTATGGAAAATACTTTTTCAAACCACGAGCTCGAAAGATCTGTAATGAAGTGATTTTGCGATTTGCTTCGCAATATCGCAGATCGCAACATCGCAGAATCAAAACATCGCTTGCTCGCTATATCCCAAACTCACAATATCGCAATATCGCATAATCGTTATATCACAATATCGCAATATCGCAAGATCGCAGTGTTAGTATATTTCGACACATAGGAAATAGTTAAGTACAACTTGGTCTAGAATAGAGTTAGGTAAAGTGTGTTTCTTTACCTTGTACATTTTGTAACTTACAATCTGACGGTCACGATATGTAGTGATCCGACGGTTCATTCTCTCCTCGGTATTACTGACACTTGATCCATGGCTTGACACCCGATTGGTCCATGATTTCTATTTAAAGCGCATGGAGGGTCATTTGTAGGGTAATCCGTCTATGAGAGAAGCTTATGTAAATTTTCATTCTTTTATTAATAAATTGCCTGAAGTGGCTGCGTTGGCTCAGGCCGTGGACTATTTCCCTCTTTGAGGGTTTTAACCATGTCAAAAATACTGGTGTATTGATCTGCGATTTGGTTGTGAGCGGTCTCCTTTGGTGTTCTGTCTGAGGAACTTACCCTGTAAGAAGATGGAAGCCTTGGAAGCGGCGATGAAGAAACATGACATCCATTTGGAGCAATCTTCAACTTCAACTTCATCTTCAGGAATGACACTTTCTACATGTGGTTGTCAAGCATCTCGGTCTGGCTATGCACTAAATGTATCTTCTTCTTCTCATTCTCATGAGTGGCTCATTAATTCTGGAGCTTCTTATCACATGGCCAAAAGCAAAGCCATGTTTTCTTCTTTAAATGATTGTAACACCAAAAATATATATGTTGGTGATGATAGATCTCTTAGTGTTGTAGGGACTGGAACTGTTCATCTAGACAATGGTCAGTTTAATGATGTATTATGTGTTCCAACCTTATCCTGCAACCTTCTATCTGTATATCAAATAACTCATTCAGGTGAAGGTAAAATCGTTGAATTTTCACCTCATGATGTTGTAATCAAGGACCTAAGAGATCCTGTCAGAGTTTGGCTTTCAGCAACAACATCCGACTACACTTTGGTGTGATAATCAAAGTGCCATTCAACTATGCAAAGATCCAGTCCAACATCAGTGCAACAAACACATTGAACTGCACATGCACTTCATCAGAAAGCTCATTCACGACCATGTTCTTGAAGTGAAATATTGTTCAACAGATGATCAAGTTGCAGACATCTTCACAAAGGCTCTCACAGAGGCGAAGTTCACTAAACTTCGATTTATGGTTGGAGTTCAGGAAGTTGTCACTAAGGGGGGATAAGCTCTAGTGCCTCCTTCCTTCTCCTATTGTGTCACATTTGTAAATCCTTCAATCCTATCCCAAGTTGTTCTTAAGGGGGGATGTTAGGATATTCTGACACATAGGAAATAGTTAAGTACAACTTGGTCTAGTATAGAGTTAGGTATAGAGTTAGGTAAAGTGTGTTTCTTTACCTTGTACATTTTGTAACTTACAATCCGACGGTCACGATATGTAGTGATCCGACGGTTCATTTTCTCCTCGGTATTACCGACACTTGATCCATGGCTTGACACCCGATTGGTCCATGATTTCTATTTAAAGCGCATGGAGGGTCATTTGTAGGGTAATCTGTCTATGAGAGAAGCTTATGTAAATTTTCATTCTTTTATTAATAAATTGCCTGAAGTGGCCGCGTTGGCTTAGGCCGTGGACTGTTTCCCTCTTTGAGGGTTTTAACCACATCAAAAATACTGGTGTATTGATCTGCGATCTGGTTGTGAGCGATGTCCTTTGGTGTTCTGCCTGAGGAACTTACCCTGTAAATTCCTACACGCAGGAGCGTGACATATGACAATTTCCGTTAATATATTTTCTGCGGAATGTGATTTGTGATATGCGCCGCTGCATATCGACAGTTTAAAGTTTTTCAACGTAAGCGGTGTTTAATGCATGCGATGCGATATATGTCTGTAGTCCCGTATCGCAATCTAGCAATCTTAGAATTCGGTTTGCAAGGAGGTATCCATGATCTTTTGCGATGCGATATTTCCTAAGGAACAATCCTACTTTATCATAAAACTTAGGCTTTATTTGATCTTTCAAGGGTATTCTCCTAAGTTTTTTGACGGTAAGTTTTATTGAAAAAGGAAATACAAGCACTAATTGATTTTTTTTAATTTTGACTAAGGGTCCCCACTTATTTAGTATTAGTAATAACACTAAATAAGAAGGGCGGTTGTTGCTGGCCACAACAATTGGCCATTCACTTGGAAGAACCGGTTATATCTACTTTTCTTTTGAATTTTCTAAACTTCCAAAACAGAAAATTTTCCAAAAAATTAAACTTTATTATAGAAAGACAAAGTACATTATGCTTTTACCTATCAATGATATTTTGTTTCTTCTATTTTCAACTTTGATTGTTTACTCCCTCAAGCTTGTCATTGTATTTGCATCATTCATTACTTGGTTTATAAAGATAAAAACAAAGCCTTCTCTATAAATCAGTTTTGAATATGCTCATTTGTCGTAGGTAGAGCCTCTGCTGCCAGCAGGCGTTTATAGCCTCGACAGGGTTACCTGTTATCCAGCAATGATCCTGTATCCTACTTAGAGAAATTTACAACTTTCAAAGAGAAATCCATATCCACACTTATTGCTTTTATTTTTCCTTTTTACCCTTAAAGAAAAATGTCTTGGTTTGGTAGCCAATTTATGACACAGTCATTCACTGATTTATAACTTTGCTGAACAAGCTAGATTGTGATGAGACCCCTTGTCTTTTGATTGCAACAATCTTGAGTCATTGCCCTGTTGTGGTATGTAGTATTGGCAAAGTCAACAAGCTATAATATCTATAATCATGATAAGTCAGCTCGTGATGAGACCTCTTACTCTTTAAGTTAAAGTGTATCTTTGGATCATTCTCTGAACATTGTAGTTTCCTAGGTGGGGAGGAAGTCATTGTTTCCTTAAGACAGCTCTGGACGACAGTGATAGAGTTTTTGGAAAGAGATTTTCTATAGAGAATCTTCATTTTTGTTATTGATACCTTTCATTAGAATGATACAAAACAATTTCTTACTAAAAGTTGTTTTTAGTCAAAGTTTATACAGTTGAAACTAGTATAATTTCTAGGCCTAGAGTCTTTAACTGTATCTTTTAATAATAATGATCAATTTTCTAAAAAGAATTCTATTTATAAAAGTGAAAAAATAAAATCTAAAAGAGAATTTATGTCTTTTTCGTGAATTCCGAATGTAACCATTTACAACTGGTTTTATTATAAAACTAAAACAACTAATCTACAAAATAGAAGAATGATCTCCTATGGAAAATATTTTTTGAGGATCTGTCCATTAACAGGTAAAGAATCTCTTTTCCTTGTTAAATCCTGTAACATAAAAGTAGAGGGACCTATGACTTCTATGATTAGAAAAGGGCCAAGCCACATTCGTTGAAATTTTGTATGTTTCCCTTTTTCCTCATGAGCCTTGTCCCATTTTGAAAATAGATCTCCCATCTGAAAATATTTTTTGGATATCATGTTTGAATCAAAAGAAGCTTTTACTAATTCTTCGTGATGAGCGTGAGTTATCTTAGCCTGATCTCGTTGTTCTTCTAACTTAATTATTTCCAGCTGCCTTAGTTGTAAGGAAGAAGTTGGTGCTTCATCAATATATTGAACCAAGGCTAAAGAGGGAATTGCCAAATGAGTCGGAAGAACCACTTCTTTCCCATAAAATAAATTGAAGGGAGAAGTGCCAATGGAGGCTTTCTGCGTTATTCGATCTGCGCATAAAGCATATATTAAAGACTTATGCCAATTTTTATGATTTTGAGCAATGGTTCGCTTAATGATTCTGATTAAATTCTTATTTGTAGATTCAGCTAACCCATTCCCTTGTGGGTAATAATTGGTAGAGTATTTAAGCTTGAAACCCCTTTTGAGTGCAAATTCAGTCATTGCATTACCAGAAAAATATGATGCATTATCAAACATTAAAGCAGAAGGCAACCCAACCCTGGTGATTATGAACTGATCTATGAACTCGATGATATTTTCAGCATTAGCCATCTTAAGTGGAACTGCTTCTACCCATTTAGTAAAGTAATCTGTTGCTATAAGGATATATCTATGTTGTTTAGAAGAGTGAGGAACGATCTCACCTAGTACATCCAATCCCCACTGATCGAAAGGTTGCTCAATGTTAGCTGGTTGTAGTGGCAAGGATGGCTTCTTTTGTCTCCCAGCAGCGGTTTGACAGACTTGACATTTCCTCACGTAGTTAAGTGATTCTTTGAATAATGTGGGCCAGTAATAGCCTACACGTAAAATTTTATGAGCAGTAGCATCTCCAGCATAGTGTCTGTCTGTTGGCCCATCGTGGAGTTCCTGCAAGACTTTTTCAGCTTCAGATTTCTCAAGACATCTAAGGAGAACAGAATCATAATTTATTCTAAAAAGAACATCGTTCACGAGCTGATATTGTTTGGCTTTCAACCTTAGAGCTCTTTTCTTGGCATGATCGAGGTTTGAAGGAGCGTATCCATTCTTTAAATAATAAATGATATCAGCATATAATGACTCAACATCGTTTAGGCTTACCTTGTACATTTGTATCTCTGTAGATGGAATCTCGGACATCAGCGATGCTCCAGCCAGCATTTTATAAAAGCCTTGACCTTTCACAATATTTTCTGGTTTGATTTCTACGTCATATTCCTATAAGGCAGTAACCCAATTGGCCCTTTTCTCACCCACATCCTTTTGTACTAGAAGATTTCTTACCGCTGGAAACAGTACTATGATTTTTGTATGTGTTTTGAGTAAAAAAGGTCTGAAATATTTAATTGCTTTGAAAACAGCATAAGCTTGTTTCTCTACATCTGAATAATTCAACTCAGCCCCTTGTAAATTGGAACTGAAAAAAGCAATTGGGGCTTCTGCCTTTTCTTGATTTGCTTGAGTGAGTATCGCAGCATATGATCTATCAGAGGCAAATGTATATAAAACAAAAGGATTGGAAAAACTTGGAGTTGCTAAAGATGGAGCATTAACAATTGCTTGTTTGATCAGATTGAATGCCTCATGTTCATCTTGGCCCCATTTAAAGTTTGAGTTCTTTTTAATCATTTCTTGTAAAGGAGACACTATTCTTGAAAAATCTGGAACAAATCTCTTTACAAAGTTAATCTAGCCAAGAAAAGATTGCATGGCTTTCTTATTGTGAGGTAGGGGTACTGTAGAAATCTCCTTAATTCTGTCAGGATCAATGTGAATTCCAGATTTTGACACTATGAATCCGAGAAGTTTTCCTTCACTTAACGCGAAAAAGGATTTTTTTGGGTTAAGTGAAATTCCATACCTTTGAAATCGTTGGAAGATTTGTTTTAAATCTCTAAGATGATTGTTTCATTTCTTGGAATATACAGTTATATCATCCAAATAGATTACCATTGATTTACTAACCCCTTGAATGCGATGTCCATGGCTCTCTGAAATGTGGCACCCGCGTTAATCAAACCAAATGGCATCTTTTGATATGCGTATGTGCCCCATTTAGTTCTGAATCTGGTTTTTAATTGATCATCGCAATGTACCAACACTTGATTGTATCCTGAGAATCCATCCAAGAATGACATTAATTCTGACCCTGCAATTGCCTGCAGTATTTGTTCCATGGGGGGCAAAGGAAAATTATCCTTTTGGTAGGCTTTGTTAAGATTTCGAAAGTCAATGCAGATTCTAATATCTCTGTTTTTCTTTCTAACATGGACCATATTGGAAACCCATTTGGAATGTTGAACGGGAAAAATTATTTTGGCTTTCAATAACTTATTGAGTTCAGATTTGATCTGGTTTTCTAGATTGGGATGGATCTTTCTCAACTTTTGTTGAACAATTTTTTCATTGTCGATCATTGGAATAGTATGTTGGATGATGGAGGTGTCGTATGTTTTGAGTTCATCGTAATTCCAAGCAAAGACACTATTGTATTGTCTCAAGAGACGAATATACGCTAATTTTTCTTCAAGAGCTAGACCAAGGCCTAGATTGATATTCCGTGGTTTGGTATCAGTTCCTAGATTTACTAATTCAAAGTTCAAAGTTGAACTTTAGAGTTTTGAATTGGTAGATATTTTGAATCGATCTTTCAAATTATAAAGGTCCTCTAACTTGACTACTGACTTAGGTATGGCATTGTTAGTGCTATCCTGTTGCAATTGTTGGTCATGTTGGTCTTCGTCAATTATTTGATTGGTATAGGATCCTTCAGATGTGAGGAAACTCACGATATCAGGATCATCGTTGAAAATCCTCCAATTGGTAATGTTATCAGGAATAGATGGTCTAAAAATTAACTCAATTGAAAATCGATCAGGGCTAAAATCTTCTGAAGGAATGAGCTTAGAAGTTATGTTGGCTAAGAGGTCTACATAGCATTCTGGAGTCTGGGAATTGATGAAATATTAAATGCTATAAAGTGTTCAGTCAGATCTTGAACTAAAGATTGGTAATGTTTTAAATGACTTGATAAACAATGTATAGTATTATGTATCTGTCTGATTGAAATTTCAGAATCTCCGAAAACTTTAAGGTATTTGACGTCTAATCTGATTGCTTTGTATAACCCTTGGACTAAAGCCTCATATTCTGCGGTGTTGTTGGTGCAATCAAATTCGAGTCTGCAAGTTAGCATAGTTTTATCTCCCTCTGGATTTATTAACACGCATCCTGCTCTTGCTCCTTCGTTAGACTTAGAACCGTCAAAAAATAATTTCCAAAATAAAGATTTATTCACAGGACTATCTATAAAATTAATACATTTAGAACTATCTATTTGAGAGAAATTTTCTACTTGAGATAAAACAGAATGTTCTAAGTAAGGTGAGGTATGAGCATTAAAATTTCCTAGGAAAGAATCTACTGAGTAGTTTCCAATGATGTTATTGTTGTATGCTATTGGTTCATTTTCTCCCTCGAGTTTTGTTACTATGTATTTCTGATGCCTTTCCCGCTAAACTTTTATTTGATTTGGTTTACCGTTGTAAGGGAGCCACATGTGCGACCAGTCAGTTGCAAAGTATCCATGAAGTTTTTCTGACCAATCTCTGCTAAGAATTAAGCCATAAAATTCTAGAATATCAGCAACTAAAATGTCGATAACTTGACATACCTTTGGGTTGGATGACAACCTTATGGTAACCTGATTTAATTCGCCAATCACTTCGACTTGCGATCGATCTATTTGAACTATGCGCACATCGGATTTTTGGGGTTGAACGTTCAATTTTGCACATATTGACTTTGGTAAGATATTCAATGAAGCTCCAGCATCCACTAAGCAATTATGCAATTTTTTATTGAAAATTTCATAAGTAAGAAGAAATGGGGGAGTATGAGATCTCGATCTTCCTCCAATTAAGGCGATATCGTTTGGATCAACTTTATTCATCGCATTAGTTGGAGGTCTTCCCATGTCATGGGAAGCTTGAGAGATTACAGTAGCGGGCAAAGGCGCAATTGGTACAACATGTAATTCTTTCAAAAGTACCTTTTGTTGCTGCTTTAACTTGCTCAATTTGTAAAAAGTGATATTGGCCCTAGTCTTTTTCATGTCTTCTATGATATTATACTCCATTTCATCCGAAACGATCAGCGTTTTAGATGGAGTTGATGGGTCTGTTTGCACTGGGCTGGTTTGAGTCGCTTTAGGTGTCGTTTTCTTGGCTGCGACTTTATCCTTAGTCATCGAGCTTGCGCTCTTTGGCTTAGGTGTAGGTTGAGGAGGATCAAGTTGATTTCTACTGCGAGTACTAACGGGGAATGCCTCTTGATCCTCTTCATTTGGGAGGATGAAATCCCACACACCTTGTAATTCTACAACTTCTTCTTCATCGGTATGTTCCTCAGTAGCGATTTCCTCTTCTTCTTCTTCAGATTCAGCACTTGTAATAGCGTTAGGGGGTTTGGAATCAGTCGAAGGGTTTCTTTTAAAAGGTCTATATGTATTTTTAGAAGAAGTTTCTGCCACTTGTTTCTTAATGTCGACCATCTCGTTAGACATGGTCTTCAAAAAATTTTGCAATCCTTCTAAATTGAATGGATCTTTCGATTGTTTTTTCTTGGGATCTTCCTTGAAAGTAACCTTCTTGGATTTTCATTCTTTTATCACATTTTTCTTTCCTAGGGCCATAATACGTTTCTCTAATGCTATTGCTTCTTTCATATTTTCGACTAAATTTGTTTTGTTAGCCCTATCAACAAAGATTGCTATGTTTGATGGTAAAGCAGTGATGTACCATTCACTTCACACTTCTTCGCTAGGCTGGGAAGCAGTAGGAATTTGGTTTAAGATTTTATTGAAACGTAAATTGAAATCTTTGATAGGTTCTTTTGACTCGGCCCTAAGGTTAGACAAGTCGTTGATCAGTGTCGTCGTAGACCTGTCACACCGAACTTGGTCAGGAATTGTTCTTGGAAAATTTCCCAACTAGTAATAGATCTAGACGGTAATGAGAAATACCATGATCCAGCTGGTCCTTGTAGAGTATAAGGAAAAAGTCAAACATGAGCGTCTTCGTTGGTTACTCCATTGAGATTTATGGGTAGCATAAAGTTATTTATATGTTCTTCCACTAGCATGCCTACCTCAGGATTAAACTTAGGCAGCCATTTTTCAAGATGGGCTGGCAGCTGACTCAAGGGTGCAGGCATTAAGACTGCCCCTGGGTTATTCCATGGAGATTGGCCATTGTTGAACTAATGACAGAAGAAAGTGCAGAATATGATCCCTGTGGTTGAGAAGATGAGGATATTACGACTCCAGATGATTGAGAAGGAGATGTGGGAGTTCCGGTGGACTGATGGACAACGATCTGAAGTGGAGGAGTGGATGGTTGACTTCGCGGTGAAGAGGTTGAGATGGATGATGATGACGAAAGAGTCTCGCTATTGGACCCTTTAGGTGACTTTCTTGCTCTCTTCCTTGTAGGTAGAGGTAACTTGGTTGGTTGAACGCCAAACTTTTCGCTCTCTAATATGGTAAGAGGATGAGCAGGGTTATATTGCGAAGTCACGTTGCCCTGAGATTTATCAGATTTTTGAGGAGATATAGAGAATCATTGAAGTTTGTGAATCAAAGATTCAACTTCAAGAGGTTCAATAGTAGATTGTTCTGAAATTTCAGGGTTTGTAGCAGCGGCTGTTGCTCCAGCGACTTCTGACTCTGGATTTAAGGATTCTAAATGTAATGGAGAAGTCGGGGGAGATGGTGAGGGTGATTTACTCTCAGAATGGTATTTAGATTTAGACTTGATTGTCATTCAGAGTTCGGGGCCCTCCTTCTAGCGCCAAATATGTTGAAGCCCCGAAAATCAGGTCTACAACAAGGGGGATACCCACCCAGTCCGGACCTTGGTTGGCAGCTCCTTTTCCGTTTGGTATAGTAGGTACGACTGGGAATATGGGACCAGTTTCCCAATTTATGTGTGTGTGTGTGAAGAATTGATATTTCCTTTCTAAAAGTTCCTAAATGAGATGATCTAATTCTAACTCTAATCTAATAACATGCAAATTGTATTCTAATAAGCAGAAATATCTAAATCTAAACTAACCCAGGGTGTAATCCTTCTGTTATGCGATCTAAAATGATTTCAAATAACAATTGGTAATAAAGATTATTCAACTTCTATGAGAAAAGAATTCAATACAGATAAACCACTTCGTATAAAAAGTTAGACGAAATAGTTGTGAAAAACATATCGCATAATAAGCTACTCATACATTAAGCATAAATAAATAGCTATCACCGTACAAAAGTGCCAAATGATAACTCAAGCATTCACGCATCAATATATAAAAAACTGAACAAGAATATCACTTTGACACAAAGGCA
This sequence comes from Pinus tabuliformis, assembly GCA_031772625.1. Taxonomy (NCBI): domain Eukaryota; kingdom Viridiplantae; phylum Streptophyta; class Pinopsida; order Pinales; family Pinaceae; genus Pinus; species Pinus tabuliformis. Next base: position 401,111,600 of record CM062814.1, on the reverse strand, counting down.
GAAATAGTTAAGAGATAGAAGTACCATTTATAACTAGTTCTACTCATGAGCTTCAAGCGATAATGATTTATCTCTTCTTGATCCAACATCCACTAAGAGTACATAAGTGCAACATCAATAGCAGATATTAAATGCAGATATCAATAAATCCTGTTCCATTCATTCAACAAAACCTCCTTAGAGGGTACAAAAGTGCATGTTCTGGGGATAAGTTTTTGACAAATTTCGGGACCCTTCTCTACATGCATGAGAAGGGTTTAAATACTACTAACTAAATCTAAAAATAACTTATTACAAAAATGTAGGATACGGTTTAAATGACCGTCCTCATTTTAGGCAAAAATAAAACAAAATTAAAACTAAAACTGAATCTAAAATTAAAATTACTAACTAACTATTTCTGCATCTGCTCCTTGAAATCACATGCATTCAGCATTTGTTTGAGAAGAGTCGGCTGGCCGACTTCCGATTTTAGCTGTGCTGAGAAAACAGAATCGGCAAGAGCTGGCGCCATCTTCTCGACAGAATTGATGATACACTTGAGAGTCATGCACTGGCTGTGTGGTTTTACCAAGTACATCCAGTAAGAATCCCAATTCAACTTGGTTAACCTTTGGATTGATTTTGCCTTTTCTTGAGCCTTTTGTCTCCAGTTTGTTTGTATTTGTTGTACTTTTGGTAGATACCCTGGAGTGGTTTCTGAGATCAGATTTGCCCTGTGAAAATTTTCATTTAAGCAGTCAATAACATTGTTTGCTGTCGTGGCTGCTTCTTCTGCCGCTTGTTCTGCTTTTCTAATTTGCACATCACATTTGTTAAAGAGCATTTCTTTGTGATTGTCGTTGATTATTGGTGCACCTGTTCTTTTTCCCTCCTCTGTTTCTTGCCAAGCCAAATATTCAATAACTCGTTTATTAATTAAATCATAATCATGTCATAAATCCACGACTTGATTAGTGATTTTATCACTTATTTCGCAATACAAGTTCCACTGTGATATTCTTTGGCTCAATGCTTCCTGTTGCTGTAGTAGTTGTTCGTTCAAGGAAATGGATTCTGTGATGAATTCTATAAGTTTAGGTTCATCTTTGTGCATCTCCTGCATATCCCGTAACTGTTTTTCTCTCTCAGCCAAACTGTTCTAGTAGCCTATTTACATTCGTTGGAAGTCCTGCTGTAGCCTTTCAAGCTATTTCTGTGCTTCGTTGTTGGCGTTGGCTTTTTGCAACTGTTGTTGCAAAACTTGTATCTGGTCTTCCTTTTCTTTTAGCAGTTGTTGTACCTCAGATGCTTTATCAATAGTCGCTGAGGCATATGCTCCTGCGATCTGAGATAATTTGGTGAGATTCTTAGTGGGATCGGTAGTAGGATCTTGCCATAGGACGTCTAATTGCTCTGCATCATGAGAGAGCACGTTTTCCAATTTCCTTTTCTTCCTTTGTCTTCTCACTAATGCCTTGTGTTGTGGATTGTAAAATATATCAAGAGGAGGAATCTCTTCTATCTTGAGTATCAGTTCAAAGGATGGGGTAATAGGAATATGTTCCATATCTGAGATATTGCTAATTGTCCCTGTGACTATATCTTTTGTTGTCTGTACATTGCTCACAGGTGTCTTTGTGCTTTGTCCTTCAAGATTGATCAAATCATTGAAGGTCTCCCATTCTTTATCTAGCTCGATTCCGACTGATGGTTGCTAAACGATGAGAGGGGGAGGATCTATTTGTGGGGAGGTAAAAGCCTATTTCTATGGGAGCTCTTTTGATTGGGCAATATCCTTTATTGACCCTTTGCTTTTACCATGGTCACTTTCTGATTTCTTGGAATGTTTAGATGTTTCTTTCCCGGACTTAGATTTAGATCTGTCTGTGCCTGAACTTCTACTGAGATTGATACTCAGAGTTGGTTTCCTTACAGGTTCCAAGCGTAGTTTTTCCAAGGGGATACTATCTAATCTCCCTTCCCTGTATATCTTGAACTGCTGAAATTCTATTGGAGAGAATCGCATTTGGGCCGAATGCAGAATTTCTTCAAGTGTGCTTTTCTGTTGGAATATGTCATAAAAAAGATCATATTCTCCAGAAAACACCTTTATTTTGAGTGCAGTAATGAAATTCTTAGCAATGTCATGAGGGTTGAACGGTCTTCCTGGAAACTTGAATAATTTTAGACACGTTATGTTGTTTACTTCCGTGAATGCATGACCTACATCAAATAGTGAAAAGGCCCCACAGGCTACAAGAAATTGTGGCCAAATGGCCTTCTTTTTGTGCTTCAAATCTTTAGTCAAACCCCATTCTTCGCAAGTTTGATAAGCAATTTCTCGTGCCATGAGTTTATCAGGGACATACAAAGGTAAGATGTGAGGGGAAGTGACACTTCCAAATACTTTGACATATGTAAACAGTTTCTCTTCGAACCATCTCGTGACAGGGAGTATGTCTAAGTCTGCTTCAGGAGAACGTCTTGGAGGATCTTTATCATAAAATATTTTGTACAGGGGTAGCATGATTCCATGGCAAATCTTATAGAAATACAGAGTGAACTTAGAATCCCACAATTCTTTATGATAAATATGAATGGGTAAGGGGTCCTGAGTCATCCATTTCCAACCCATCAAAGGAAACTTGGAAACATAACAGATCGCATCCATTACATACGCAGATAAGTAGAAAGGGGGATAAATTCTCTGAGAAACAGTTCTTTTAGACGGTAATTTACAATGGCCATGACTAGGTTATCAAACAATATTTTACCCCAATCCACGATAGTAGCATTCGTGGCAGCATCCAATAATGGTAGCCATTCAGATGAAAATTTGTTAATGTTAGGCATTCCAAAAGGTCTACAGAGCATGGCAGCAGCAAAGCAATACGGGGAGGTGAGAGAACCAGTACTATACATACCATGTTTATCCTTTTTTAGCAGTTCGTCCCTCCTCGACTAGTCTTTGGTGCATTCTGCCAGGTCTTGATTTTCTTTTGCAAACTTCTCCATGAACTGTTTGTTATAAGTCGCCTGTGGCTCTCGTAAATGATACATGAGCCTCAAATATTGTGAAGCGAATGAGCCAATGAGTCCTTGACCCTGAGTCTTAAACTGTCTATTCCTAATATCAGCGCTGTCCATTATCCACTTAACCATGTCTGTGTATGGGAGAATTTTGGGCCTCGCTGCTATCCTGTGTAAGAACGAACAAGCTAGCTCTTTAAGGGATGCCTCGGAAGAACCATGTGAGTCTGCAGTAGCCTCAACCTCCATTACTCTGGGATTCTCTTCTTCAAGTAGATTATACATGCCTTCCCAAGTAGAAATACCAGTGTCTCGGTTGCAGGTGGTGTCTGTATACAAGGGCGCCATTTCTTTCTCTTCAGAGCTCGGGGCTTTGCCTTTCTTTCCCATAGTATCCTGCGTACTGCTTCGTATATTTCTCTGTTCTTCGTTCCTGCAATTTACAAGTGAAGTGAGAATAATGATAAGGAAAGGTGATGGGAAAGTTTTAAATGCCGAAGACATATAAAATACACCACCTTACGTGAAATGATTTTTCGATAAGCACGAAACCCTATTCCATTAATGACTGACAACTAACTCATTAATTAGCATTAAAGCGCATAACCAGGTCTCGGTTTATGGAAAATACTTTTTTGAACCACGAGCCCGAAAGATCTGTGATGAAGCGATTTTGTGATTTGCTTCTCAATATTGCAGATCGCAACATCGCAGAATCACGACATCGCTTGCTCGCTATATCCCAAACTCACAATATTGCAATATCGCAATATCGCATTATCACATAATCGTTATATCGCAATATCGCAATATCGCAGGAGCGTGGCATTTGACAATTTTCGTTAATCTATTTTCTGCGAAATGCGATTTGTGATATGCGTCGTCGCATATCAGTAGTTTAAAGTTTTTCAACGTAAGCAGTGTTTGACGCATGCGATGCGATATATGTCCGTAGTCCCGTATCGCGATCTCACAATCTTAGAATTCGGCTTGCAAGGAGGTATCCATGATCTTTTGCGATGCGATATTTCCTAAGGAACAATCCTACTTTATCATAAAACTTAAGCTCTTTTTATTTTTGAAGGGTATTCTCCTAAGTTTTTTTACGGTAAGTTTTATTGAAAAAGGAAATACAAGCACTAATTGATTTTTTAAATTTTGATTAAGGGTCCCCACTTATTTAGTATTAGTAATAACAATAAATAAGAAGGGGGGTTTTTGCTGGCCACAACACAGTGTTACTAGTTCTATTAATGCTTGAGGTAGGTTTTCACCATAATAAGTGTTTTTTTCATAAAGAAATAAAAAATCATTATGCCATGACATCAAAAACCTCAAAATATGGATAAAAAATCAACTATCAAATAAAGGATTCCTTGGAAAATGGTTTACAATACAATCACAGCCGATTGCCATTAGAAATTAAGGGAATCCAATCCATCTCGATTATCCTCATCCTAAATGAGCCATTATAGCAATTGTGTCTACCACATAAACTCCTAGCCATTGTGTGCAAATTTCCCCTTGAAATCCTTGAATCTAGAATCATATAGCAAGGCCCAAAATCCTTGATTGAATGTCTTATTTTTTATGAAACTATCATGCCTCCTTTCAACTGCTTCTGAACGATATATATCTAATGTGGGGTAAATTAATTAAGCTCGTCAAGTGCATTAAGTGTTGGAAATAATACTGAGAGGGGGGGTGAATCAGTATTATCAGATCAATCAAACTTTTCAATTTCATACTCAGAAACATATACGCTACTTCAATTAAGTGAACCCGCGTGTACACGCTACTGTGTCTAATGAAACTCGCGTATATCCAGAGATCTTATAATTCAGTTAGCTTAATCTTCAGTGAATGCATCAGATCATTATTAAGCATATTAACAGTAAACAGGTGCAGAATAACAGAACAGAACATCACACAAGAGCCACACACATGAACACAAAGATATAAGGTGGAAACCCAATGTGGGTGAAAACCACCTGCTGCAAGTCATCTCAATCTTCTTCTTAATAAGAAAATCCTTTTACAATATTTGTACTGGTGCAGTCTTATACCAGTATGGGAGCTACAACCCTTTGCTCTTGTACTAGCCGATCCATTTACTAGTACGCAGGCTGCTACCTGCTACAATGCTCCAAAGATCTCCTTTAGCTTTTGTACTAGCTTAGATACTAGTACGTAGGTGCTTGCCTACAATCTTCTCACCTCCAGGTACCACGTTTCATCAATTTTCAGACTGGATACACTGAAGCACAACACATAATCTGAAAGGCCACTTTTCATCCAATTTTCATACTGGACCCATAACTATCATTGAAGCTCAAAACAATCATCAAACCCTGAATCACTGAAACCCTGTTAACAACAGTCACCAGAACACAGAGCAGACACAGAACTCTGTAATAACCATCAGATCCATCTGAAACTTCAAATATCAAGCTTTACAATGTATACGCTACTTAGATGAATCAAACGTGTATACGCGCTTTTTCCAAAGACAACCCGCGTACAGATCTAAAAATAATTTCTCTTAACTTGCAGCTGTACCAGACATCAATCATACTCATAATACTTATAGAACAATACATGCGTCAGTATGTAGATCTAGAATAAGCATCATAAAGATAGTTCATTTCAAACCATTTGATCCCGATCTCTCCTTAGATCTTACTCTCCATCAACCGATGAGATCTCTCCTTAGCTCAGATCAAGCAATGCATCATCAACCCATAACCTGTATACTGGATCTAATGCTTCATCAGATATTCAAGACATTTCAGATGCACTTGCCTAATGATTTCCTTCTCCTTATATAGCCTTAGGCCTTGTTCAATACCAAGAGCCAAAACCATAGAAATCCAATACCATCAACTTCAAAACTAGGGATCAACACGTCCGTCGAGACACCAAGGTCCAAAACCATAGGCACAACTTCCAAGGAATAACCGCCGTGGACCAAAGGTACTTTTCCACATACACGCGCTTTTGCTGAAGCCAACCTGCGTGTACACGCGACTTGGGCTTAACGAACCTGCGTGTATGAACTTTCTTATAGTCTGATCATCAATTCCTTGCTGCTGACCTTCTGTACTATGATTTGTCATCAGTGAGGTTTGCCATCAAGGACAACACTTATCTCATAATGCCAACATTAAGTTGTAAGAGATATTGTTGTGCTTTAGTGAGATCCAAGCCCAGTTGTAAAGTAGTTATCAATATTTGGATTTCAAATTCAATGGGGATAACAACACTCTTAACATAAACAAGTTCATAAGGGGTATGTCCCATGATGTTTCTCCATGTGGTCTAATATGCTAAGAGTGCTTCCGGAAGTATGACAACCAATTCTTGGTGGTGAATATGCATGATATATTTTAGGAATTTAACACCTTGTTAGTGCTCTATACCTACCCATTGTCATGAAAATGATAAGGTGATGTGATCCTATGCCTTATCTAGTATTTCTTGGTAAGATTCTAAATAAATCAGGAAGTGAATTGAGTTCCTCCATCAATGACAATTTACAAGTACCCCAAAATAGATGCATATTTCTTTATAAACAAAATATACTACAACTTGCTTGGTAGCCTTTGGTAGTGCCTTGGCCCTCACCCATTTTGTTACATAATTTATGTAGAACAAGATATGGACCTTATAATAAGAGGGAGGGTTTATTGGCCCCATAAATTCTAAGGCTCACATTTCAAAAGTATCAATAACAAGTTGAGATTGTAGTAGCATTTCATCATATTTAGTAGGTGGGCCCATTTTTTGACAACTATTGCAACTTCTCACATACTTTTTGACATCATATCCAGTACCACCTTGTTGACGATGCTGGATATCGCCAACATATAGGGTGTCTCCCTGATGTGAAGTCTCAATTAGACCTCACATCGTTTAGAGTAGGATCCCCATTCAGAGTATCAGCTCGACCACCATAACACAAAGGTTCATCTTGGTTTCAACGGATAACATAAGAGATTATATACATAAACCTTGAATAAGAAAGTAAGATGACATTGTGAAGCACCAATTGCAAGATGTAAAAGGAAACCTTCACGAGGGGAGACAAAAAGTGAGTCTCTAAGAGGAAATTAATAGTACTATCCTAGAAGAGGCACACAAGAGCATGGAAAGATTAATTAATGAAATAGTTCACACAATGATATTAAAGTGAATACATCACACATTCAACAAGATAAGTACCAAAGCCATATAAATAGTTTAATTTATCTAGTACATATGAACAAAACATATACCGTAAACATCCCAAGAATAATCCTAAAACATTTTCAATACATGCATGAAAATGTGTTGGCTCATGGAACTTCAGTTATAAGGTGAAAGATCAAAGTACATCAATTACAATTGTGAACACTAGTTCCAATAGTGGAACATTAAGTCACTTCTTGCTTCTCCAAAGAATAGTTTTTCTCTCCTAAGCCAAGTAGAGTGTTGAAAATGCATCAAGAAATTCCTAATTTAATTTTTCCTTGATTAAATTAGGAGAAATTTCAATTTCAATTTCAACGGAATACTTGGAGGTAGAGACACTTGAGTTCAGTTCTACATGATTGATTTCTAATTTGTAGCAATCTATTTTAGTTAATTTGAGTTATTGTCAGTGTACAACTAGTTCTCATTGTTAGTAGAACTAGTGGAGGTTCAGTCAAGGGTGTGTAACTTTTTTCAAACTAAGTGACAAGGGTGTGTAACTTTTTTCAAACTAAGTGACAAGGGTGTGTAAATTTTTTGGCACTGAGTAATCATCTAGTTGACGGATCAATCAACCTAAATTAACTCATGCATGCAGATAATTCGAGTTACCCAGTTGAGATTAGAGCTCAAGGGAAGTGTACGATTAATTATAAACTAGTCCAAGTTATACAGGTCATGCATGCAATCAGAGAAGGACCTATAGGAATTGTGCAATATAAATTGAAGAAATAGGGGCCTAATTCCCAAAGGAACAACAAAAGGAAATAGGGGCCTAATTCCCAAAGGAACAACAAAAGGAAATAGGGGCCTAATTCCCAAAGGAACAACATAAGGAAATAAGGGCTTGGAGGATTGAAATTTTGGCTAAGTGTTGGCTAAGTTAAATCAATCGGGCAAAGGATAGAAGATACGGGTGCAGGTTGAGCTCAAGCTTGAGAAGAGCATATTGTATTCATCCAGATCTTTTAATTAAGGAAATACAAATAGCAAGTGGTTTTTAGCAATTGCTTTCCCCTAGATAAATATATGTGTATGTGTGTTAAATATTGATGCATGTTAATGATTTCTGTTCTTGATCATGAATTACTTCCACAAATCAATAGAGTAGCTTCAAGTCTCGTGATTTAGAAAATTTCATGAGTAGGTTAGAATCTACACATTAATTTCTACATGGTATTAAAGCTAGATTCGCGGTAAAGAAGAGAATTCGAAGTTGTCATTGCAGGAGGTTCGAATTTGAATATCAGCGTTGTAGGTTTTCTCCAAGACTGAGAAGATGGATTTCAATGCACTCAAGCTCGAGTATGCTTTGGAAGGGACCAAAAATTTTGTGGCATGGAAGATCTGAATGGAGATAGTATTGGATGATAATGGGTTGCTAGAATACATCAACAGATGTAGAGAAAACCCCAAGATCTGATGCTCAGGATCTTTCTCAGTGGAAGAAGTATGTGGCTAAAGCGAGGAGGATCATATTGGAGGGAGTTCGAGACCATATTGTCTTGAATCTCCACGGGAAATAGACTTTGTTCACAATGTGCAAAACATTGATCGAGTTATTTTAGAACAATAGTGACCACAGGAGATTGGCACTCAAGGACAAGCTTTGAAGTATTAAAATGCAAAAGAATGAAACAATTCCGCAGTATCTGAGCAAGTTTACACAATGTCGTGATGAACTTGACAGGGTCGGTGTTACTGTTCCTGAAAAATATTTGGTAGCTCTATCCCTCTTGGGTCTTCCCAAGAGTTGGCATAGTTATCAAGATTCAATAAATGGTAGAGAAAAACTACCAAGCTGGGAGTGGTTATGGTCTAATCTAGTGCATGAAGAAATAAGGCGGAGGAACAGAGACGAGACTTAATCCAAGATGAAGGTTGTGGAGAAATGTGCCTTGGATAGAAAGGAAAAGAAAGGGAAAGAGAGGGAAAGGGAAAAATCCTAATCCAAAGCAGAATCTGGTCAAGGGGGCAACAAGAAAGACTTGTACAAGATCAAGTGCTTTCACTGTCATGAAATGGGACACTATGTCATGAAATATACACACAAGAAGGCAAGAAATAAGACCACAAGAGGAGTAGTGGGTGAAGCCTTGGCTTCACAGTTAGAACTTGATTTTACCCTCATTGCATACATGGTAAGCACAATGATGGGTAGTGTGTGGTATCCCGATAATAGTGCCTCATTCCACATGATGGGAAACAAAGAATTTTTCAATGACTTGGAGGAGAAGGATCTCCAGATGCACATTGAGATGGGATATGATGGAAGGTATATCAAGATCGACATTAGTACCATTACTTTTCAAAGGGAGTCTATCTCCCCTCTCAGGCTCAAGGATGTGATGTATGTACCGGGTCTGAAGAAGAATCTAGTTTTTGTCATAGTGTTGGAAGACCGTGACTACAATGTGATATTCAACAAAAGAAAGTATTTCTTGAGACACATCACCATGGGACAAGTGAAGCAGAATGAGTTTCGAGTGAATAACCTCTACAAATTAGATGTAGAACAGTGTGCAACATTGAGCACAAAAGAAGAGAAGATGCAGAGTTGAGATGTCAGTGAATTATGCCATAGAAGACTTGGCCATTTTCATCATGGTGCTTTGAAGATCATGCAACAAATTTCTACAGGCCTTCCTAATGGAGCACTAGAGCAAAGAGATACATGCAAAGGGTGTACCTTGGAGAAGTACACAAAATCCACCTTCAATGTTTGGGATAGTAGGGCGCATGCAATCCTTGAAAGGATCCATTATGATGTATGTGGACCTTTTTCGACAACCTCCACCATGAAGCACATGTATTATGTTATATTTGTAGATGATTTCTCACGAAAGTGTTCGATCTACTTCATGCAGAAGAAAGACCATACATTCTCCAAATTTGTTGAGTTAAAATCACTTGTTGAGAAAGATATTAGAGGGAAAGTGAAGGTTCTCGGGAGTGATAACAATGGTGAGTACGTGTCGAATGAGTTTAAAAAATTTTGTGCAAAGGAAGACATTCAACGGGAGTTGACAACACCTCATAACCCACAACATAATGGGATGTCTGAGAGGAAGGACAAAAGTATTGTGGGAGTAGGACAGGTGATGTTGCATGACCAAAGTCTACCTCTACACTTGTGGGCTAAAGCATGCAACACAATGATTTATTTGCAAAACAAGAGTCCTCACAGGATTCTTGGCACGAGTACACCAGAGGAAGATTTTTCAAGGAAGAAACCATATGTGTCACACTTCAGTATCTTTGAATCATCAGTTTACTTTCATGTTTCCAAGGAAAGGAAGCGAGGAAAAATCTAGAGCCGACAGTAGAGTTGGGCATATTTGTGGGGTACAAAAATTCACCTCATAACTATTAGGTGTACATATCATCTATTAGGATGACAGTGGTTAGAAGAGATGTGAATTCATGAGGAGAAGGAAATGAGGTGTTCTCTTGAGAGGGATCTTTAGTTGCATCTGATTAGGATATTTTGGCTCCAACGGAAGAATCTCAGGAAGTTGTAAAGCAGCCACATGTAGAGGAGTAGAGAGTGGAGACATCCACTCAAGCAGAGACATCAAGAGAAGGAAGGAAGCAGACAAGGGAAGCTGATAGATTATTGCATGATGCTAGAGAGAATGTGGGAGCACCCAAATCACAATGCAAGAAGAGTAGGTCAATGGATCGATACAATAGGTACATGGCTTTGATGAGTGATCTAGTTGAGACAGAACCATCCTCATTCGAGGAAGTAGTGCGACAAACAGTATGGGTTTATGCCATGGTATAGGAATATGATTCCATTGTCAGAAAAAATGTTTGTGAAGTAGTCCCAAGACCAATAGAAGAATCAGTGGTTGGTTCGAGATGGATTTACAAGGTAAAGCATGCAACATATGGGAGCATAGAGAAGCACAAGGCCATATTTGTGGGCAATGGGTGATCTAAGGTGGATGGAATTGACTATGAGGAGACCTTTCTCCAGTAGCAAGGTACTCATCCATCAAGTTGATTCTAGCTCTGTTAGCACAAATGGGGTGGAAGATCCATGAGATGGATGTGAAGACATCATTCCTCAATGGAGTTATTGAGGAGGAGGTGTATATTGAGTATCCATATGGGTTTGAGACTTTCGACGGAGACTTGCACGTGTGAAAACTCAAGTGAGTGTTGTATGGACTCAAGCAAGCATGCCATTCTTGGTATACGAGGATCAACAACTATCTCACCAGTTTGGGCTTCACCAAAAGTGAAGAAGATGCAAACCTTTATCACATTGTAGTAGAAGGTAATTTATTGATTGTTGTGCTATATGTCGATGACTTGATCCTCACTGGTGATGAGAAGTTGGTTAGATCTTGCAAGGAGGACCTTGCAAGAGAGTTCGAGATGAAGGACATGGGACTCATGCATTATTTCTTCAGTTTGGAAGTGTAGCGGGGAGATGGGGAATTGTTTGTCTCTCGGGGAAAGTATGGAAACGAGATAATGATTAAATTCTGCATCGAGAGTAGCAAACCCATGGACACTCCTCTAGTAGGTAACTGGAGGAAAGAGGATGCCACTTCAAGTGAGGAAGTGGAGGCTACCATTTACAGGTTGCTTGTGGGTTCACTTATGTATTTGGTGAACACACGATCAAACATGTGTTATGCAGTTAACCAACTTAGTCAAGCCACGGTTAAGCCAACCAAACTGTATTGGAAGGAAGGAATACATGTGTTGAGATACCTCAGAGGCACTACTCAGTTTAGTATTTGGCACAAATAGACATAGGGTGTGAAGTTGCAAGGATTAATAGATGTAGCTTGGGTGGGGAGTCCATTAGACAGGAAGAGCACTTCAGGAGGAATTTTTAGTGTGGGGTCAACAACAGTTTCTTGGTACAAAAGGAAGCAGATATCTATGGTACTCGACTCAGCAGAAGTAGAGTACATGGTTGCAAGACAAGTAGCATGTGAGGCTATCTGGATGAGAAAGATTCTTATTGGGTTATTTGGTCAGAAGATGGATCCTCCAGTGATTTACTGTGACAATCAGAGTTTTATTAAACTCTCTGAGAATCCAGTATTTCATGATTGATCCAAGCATATCATATATGGTATCACCATCTACGAGATTGTGTGCAGAGGCAGATTATGTTGTTGCATTACATTCTAACTGAGGAACAAGATGAAAATATTTTGACAAAGACCTTTTCAAGAGGAAAATTTGAGTTCCATAGAAGCAGGATTTGGGTATCTGATAATCCCTTTCTTTCTAAGAGGGAGTGTTAAATATGTAGCAAGAAATTCCTAATTTAATTTTTCCTTGATTAAATTAGGAGAAATTCAAATTTCAATTTCAACAAAATACTTGGAGGTAGTTAACTGAGGTGACATGGCTCTTTTCACATAGTTAACTCAATAAATTCGAGTTGGAGACACTTGAATTCAGTTCTACATGATTGATTGCTAATTTGTAGCAATCTGTTTCAGTTAATTTGAGTTATTTTTAGTGTAACTAGTTCTCACTGTTAGTAGAACTAGTTGAGGTTCAATCAAGGGTGTGTAACTTTTTTCACACTGAGTAGTTATCTAGTTAACTAATCAATCAACCTAAATTAACTCATGCATGCAGAGAATTCGAGTTACATAGTTGATATTTGAGTTCAAGGGTAGTGTACTATCAGTTGTAAACTAGTCCAAGTTGTACAAGTCATACATGCAGTCAAAGAAGGATCTATAGAATTACGCAATCCAAATTGAGGAAATAGGGGTCTAATTCCCAAGGGAACAACGTAAGCAAATAGGGGTTTGGAGGCTCAAAATTTTGGCTAAGTGTTGGCCAAGGTCAGTCAATCAAGCAAGGGATAGAAGATACATGTGCAAGTTGAGCTCAAGCTTGAGCAGAGCATATTGTATTCATCCAGATTATTTGATTAATGTTATACAAATAGTAAGGGGTTTTCAGAAGTTGCTTTCCCCTAGATAAATCTCTATGTATGTGTGTTAAATATTGATGCATGTTAATGATTTATTTTCTTGATCATGAATTTACTTCTGAAGATCAATAGAGTAGCTTCTAGTCTTGTGATTTAGAAAATTTCATGAGTAGTTTAGAATCTACACATTAATTTCTACATATAAAAGCCAAGAATAGCTCTCCAAAGCTTAAGCCTCCAAAATCATTTTGCTTGAGTTATGAGGCTGCTTTTATAACAAGAGGAACTACCTTTCATATCCTCATGACTCTTGGATTACCCTCATGACTCTTGGACTTCTAGTGTGTCCTTTGGACCTCTAAATAATTCTTAAACTTCTAAATGACTTTTGGACTTCTTTACAATCCATATATGACTATGTAACTCTTCATGTTCCACATATGACTCTTGGAATTCCACTTATTTGTATTTTACAATGATTACAATAATACATCATGACCTCCACATCATCATGTGATGAGACTTGACATGTCACTATCTTTGATGACTCAGACTGATAGTGATTGATGACATGGACTTTCTCGAGTGGTGACATGATTGCCACTCTACCTTTGCTCTTTGTTTATCTTCCGATCTTGGTGCTTTCACCCTACAAAGGGTCTTCAATCTTGGAGTCTTTTGGGTGCTTCGATCATCAAGTTTCAAGTGTGTTCTTGGTTCTTTTCATGCTTCCTTTGTTTATACTCTTTGCCCGATATTCCTTATGTGTGCTTTCCATGAGATCCATAGAATACCTGTTTCTACAATCATCCATGAAAAGAAAATATTAACCTAAAAACCTCCTAATCTACCATGTTTTATGCATATTTTACATTTTTTCCTTTTCAGTGCGCTCAAAAGGGTCAAAGGGGCTTCTAGGCGCATGGGCACACTTTGAAAGGCTGAAGGCTTGAAGGGGAAATGCTTTGTGGCTTCGGCATGTGCTCATGCGCTCAAGAGAGGGAGAAAGTTAAGGCAAGGTGCATGGCGCAAGTCCGAAGGATGAAGGGGAATGCTTCGGGCTTCCCAAGTGTGATTTGCACTCAAAGGAGAGAAAGAGGGCACATTCCTTTGAGTCGAAGGAGTGCTCTCAAAGAGGGTGCATCTCTTTGGGTCGAAGGAGTTATCTCAAAGAGGATGCATCTCTTCGAGGAAAAGGAGTGCTCTCAAAGAAGGGGCATCTCTTTGGGTTGAAGGAGTGCTCTCAAAGAGGGCACATCTCTTTGGGTCGAATGAGTGCTCTCAAAGAGGGCACATCTCTGGAGATCCACATCATTGGATTCTCCTCGATAACATGTTTCCAATGGTATGTGGCATGCCATGTAGTTATTCACAGTTTGAGAGATATTCAAGGTTGAAGTTGGGGAACCCAGTTGGTAGGCTAAAACTTCATGGGATGGTGTTATAGTGCACATTTGTTGTTTAAAAATTATTAAGTACCTAACATAAGGTTAATTACTATTATTAATTTAATTGTTATAAGGGATTATATTATCCTTCACCCTTAGAAAGTGCACTTAACCATTCAAATAGTGAAGAAACATATATATATCTCCCTTAAGGCCAATGAACTTCCTATATTATATCATAAGGCATATATCTCTCAATTTAAAAAATAAAAATTTAACACTCATGGAACCCCTCTCTTCCTCCAACGGTTAGCTTCTAGGAACCCCTATCCAAGTTTATAAAAGGAAACTTAATCCTCTCCAAAATCACATTAAAACTCAACATATCCTTATAAGAAAATGCTATAAACTTTTCAACCTATATGAGGATTTATGAAGAAAATAGAAGGTTCAGACTTACTGTGGAGGCAACAAATATCTCTGAGGTAAAGACTATTAATTTTTTGTTTTTGTTCAGGCTACATTTGATTGCAAGGCAAGTGAATTTCTTGGGTAGATGAAACTTATGTCTCAGCCTCCATTCTGAGATTTTTTTTTGTGCACTCAATCGCCAAGATACATTATCCCTTTTGAAGACTAGAACTTTCATGCCCGTGGTTCCTCTAAACATACATATTCTATGTTTTTCCCCAGATTCAACACTCAAAGTAGCCTCACCCCTCCTTGAGCATTTAACCTATGGGAAAGAAAAACTCATTGTTCATATTTGATGCCTCTGAGACTTTGCTAGGGCATCAAGAAGCCCTCATCCCTGTGGCCTCACTCACTAAACACAACAATCATTTCGTTGGGTAGCTCCTGAGTATAGTTTTGGGCCCTTTTTGTAGAGCTGAAAAGCATTCATATTTAAGTTTTTTATTCTATGATATTTTCTCCTTGGATTTTGGGGTTCATTTAAGTATAGGCTTGTAAGAATAAGTGCAATTCAAGTCTGATCTAGAGCACGTTTTTTTCAAGACTATAATTTGAGCATATATGCCTTAGGATATCCTTTTAAATAGTAGAGTCTTTTCATACAAGATTATTGCCCTACATTAGATGAAATAGTTCAAAAGTATGTAAACCTTGTTTGATTGAGCCTTTTATTTGGAAAACCCTTGATCTAAAGTAGAAAGGTTGTTTAATCCTTCTCTTAGTAAAGATTGCAGTCTCCTCTTGAGACCTGAAGGTACTCAAAAAAGTAAGAAGTAATGTATAGGAAGTTTGTTCACCTATAGTTGTTAATATATGACAATAATTCTCACCGCAATCTCATTATCTATCAATGAACTTCAAGGATTGATGCACTAACCAAATGGTTGACTTCTCATCTACATAATAATAGTATACAATGACCTTCTCACCTACAAAATAACTAAGTTTGACAACAGTGAATGATATAACAATGGCAGTAATGTGTGACACACACATGAAACATCTTAGTGAATTCACCTATAAATAGACTTAACATTGGCTTGATGAGATGCTTGAATTGATAATATAAGTGAATCTTGAAGTCATCGTTAAAGTGTGTTAGGACCCGAGAACTCCTATAGGCCTATCCATAAATCCTAGGTTTTGGACATGTGTAAGAAGTGTTGAACATAGACGTAATTTTAATTGATAGTGCTAGTTGGTGACCATATTGATACTAAACTGACAGTGAGTACTTCTATCTCATATATAGTTATTGGCTTGACACACAACATCACTTATACATGATGAATTTTGAATAGTAACGCTCTACAATAGCTTTGACAATCTTGACATGTTAACAGTGGACTATTGACAAATATACATACATACTTGAGAAGGACTTGACATAGAGTAAGCTAACATATCATTGATGGTTGATTCAATAATAAGACATAAATGTGCACCTTATGAATTATCTATGATAGTGTGCATCTATAGTGAACTTAGAAGGACAACAATGCTTTGAATAATCAATAGTTGACTTGACATGGTGACCTGATATAAGATAGAGACTTGAATTTGACTTGACATGACTTAGTAGTGATTTGAATTGGTTGTCTATGACATATGGTTAACTATATCAATAGAACTATTATGATTGTGATTTGACACATTGACACACTAACATGACATACAACCTTGTAATACTTGACATATACTTGTGATTGTGATGACCTAGGTATTTGTACTAGATGTCTTATAGTGATGACCTAGAGGTTGTATTGTCCTAGTTGTAAATAACATAATGGTGACCTTGTAAGGCAACACGTCTTTAAGGACAATATGACCCTTTTATACAACTTACTGACATAAGACATGGGCAACGGTCTTGCCCATAGTTGTAGTGAAAAGACATATGTTGGTAACCCTACTTGGGCAATGTTTGAGAGAATTGAGAGCAGGTCATAGGGATGACTTGAGGCATCTTGGATTGTATCGATATCAGATACTTGTGTTTGACACTCACAATAGTACAATAAATTTGGTATAGTGATGTTTCGTAGCCAACTTTACGAACTCTAGAACAATTATTCATTTGTGAGTAATGCAGTGCAATGACGTGAAGTGATCGGTGGTCAGTTTCAATAGTGATATGCATTGATCAATTTAAGCAGTGATGTGCATTGGTCATTGGTAGCAGTTTGAATAGTGATAAGCAGTGGTTAGGTTGGTCACTTGACAGTTGGTGTGACACATTGATAAATAGGATTTGATGTGCAGTTGACTAGTGGATTGATTTGGTAGTGGTTAGTGGCTACCAGAATTTGACAAAGTATACAGAGAAACATTATATTCGTTACAAAATTCTTATATTGATTCAGAGCGCAAGGGGATCCAATTTGAAAACTTTGAAACGTTGCATGTCAGCTCTTAATGGTGGTAGGGTGGTGTAAGGTAGGTGATATGAGTCACCTTCAGGTTGGTTCCTGAGAACACTTCAAGGCAACATGGTGGTGCTAGGGTAGGTCAGAGCCTACAACAGGGCATTAGTGTGTCCTTCAGGTTAGTGCCTATAAACCAGGGCGTCAGTGCATCTTTCAGGTTAGTTCCTATAAACCAGGGGGTTGGAGCCTCCTTCAGTTGGAGCTGAAAGCTTGATGTAATTATTTTCTTTTAAAAGAGGAGAAGACAATTACTAAGAAGCATTCAATGGTTTTCTACCTTGAGGGGGTTTCCCACCTTAAGTATTGTGTCTATTGTTTTTATCTTTTCACATTGTTGTATGGTGTTGTTTACTAGTTTTCCTATTTGATATTGAATAATAATAATATTGTTGAAGATTAATTAATGCTCTCAAAATCAGTAATAAAGTGCTAATTTCTAAGAAATATTGATTCGCCCACCCCCCAGTATTTCCAACAATTGGTATCAGAGCAGGCTCCTTTAGTAGAAACTTAACATATGGAAGGTATATCTCAAAGAGAAGAGATGGGAAAATCCAAGAAACAAATCACCAAACATTCCAAGAAGCCAAAGGAAGTTCCTGGTATTAGAAATATTTCAAAACCTATTATAATTGACCAAGAGAAACATGATGGTCCAATTCCTCTGACTAATGAATTGGGTTTTATATTTTGGAAATATAGAATGGAATTATATTTGCAAGTTATTGTATATGATGTATGGGATTCTGTTGTTTCTGGAGACATCTCTAATGATAAATCAAGAAAATACAATTCCAAAGACATGAGTATCATATTAAGTATAGTATGAAATCCAATATAGGACAATGTTCATCTGCCAAACATCTTTGAGAGAGAATCCAAAATCTTCATGCAGGACAAGGAAAACATGATAATGATCATGCTTCAAGTCAATCAGAATATCATATGGAAGATTCTAACAATGAGGAAGAAGACGAACAAGAAGATGTATTAATCAAGAACACAAAAGAAAATCATAGGCTCAAGGAAGAAGTCGATTGAAAGAAACAATAACTTGATATAGCCATTGCAGAGATTAATAGGCTAAGAAACAAGTGCAGGAAGAAGGAATTGAAGAGAAAGGCTTGACAAGAAATTAAAAGAATCTAGTTAGAGGCATGTAAATAAGATTGATGAAAAGAAAAAAGAATTGGTTACAATTGTTGTAGAAATAGACAGACTTAGGAAATAAAATGAGAAGCAGAAGGAACATATACAAGTTCTCAACAGAGAAGCATAAAAAGGTCACTTGTCTAAAGCTACAAATAGGAGAAGTAGAAAGAAGAAGACAAATCATGAAAAGCATATTTCAGGAAGACCTTGCCAAAAAGGAAGAAGAAATTGACGCAACACTTAATGAAATCAACAAACTCAAGGATTGGAAAAAAGTACACTTGCAGGTTACTGTCAGGAAGATCAAGAATTGGCTCAGTTGAAGATGAAGGTAGAAGAATCAGGTAAAGCTCCATGTCACGAAGGCATAAGCTCCAAGACTTTGCAAGGTCATATTGATGGAAGGACCGGTCAAAGTGAAGGACCGAAGAAGATTAAGAATGTTGCAACTCTAAAGAATGATGCTAAAATAATCAAGGACAAAGGACAACAAAAGACCACACCACCGCCTCTGGAGAAGAATAAATACAGAAGACCATCAAGACAAGATAACTCATCCAAGTAAGCTAATTCATTTAATGGTTTTTTTATGTACTAACTATGGACATATGGCTAGGGATTGTGGAGTTTTTGACAGACACAATTCTCGTCTGCAAAACCCTAGAAGCAAGTTTGCAAGATCACAAATTTTTTCACAGAAAGTACATGACAGATGGGTAAAACATTGAATGTTTCAAATGCCATAACTATGGCCATATATCTCGTGATTACATATATCATATGGAATCTTCTATGGATTTCATTGAATGCTTCAAAAGTCATAATTATGGGCACATAGCTCGAGAGTGTCGATACAACCCTGACATTGAATGCTTCAAATGTCACAACTGGGGGCATATAGCTCGAGATTGCAGGTATAATATGGAATCATCCATGAATGGAATCAAGTACAAGAAGGTCTGGAGAAGAAAACAGGTACAAGAAGATCAAGAAGATAAGAAGGTCTCAACAATTATGCTTTCAGGTTTTGTAATGGGGAAAGGTAATGATGAATCAACAGATACTTCAGACAATGACATGAGTCAAGATGGTCTATTAGGTGATACATTATTTTGAAATATTTGGATTATAGAGAGGGGGATTCTATGCAACAGTATGTGGCACAAGTCTATAGTTGACAAATAGGAAGCATGGACAGAATAACAACATTAAGTCAGATGTGTCAAGTACATTACAATTTCAAGGGAAGAAGAACAGTTAAAGGATTACAGGTCCACATCAATCAATTATTAGAAAAACTCAAAGGATTCATCCACATTACTAGCAAGTTAGTAGTACAAAATTGCAGAAGCCCATGAAAAGTTGATCCACATTCAACAGAGGCAATCTTTATGAAGTACAGTATGAGAAAGGGAGACATGTCATTGCAACAAATATTGAGACAAAAAATTCAAAGTAGACAAGTACTTGCAGGAAGACAAAGGAAGGATTCTCCTCATGGGGAGAAAAAACAGATTGCAGGTCCACGGCAAGTAGGAAGATTGTCAGGGGGAATCACCCTTTGCCATTGATGTCAAAGGGGGAGATAAATCATGAAGGAGATTGAAATCACGAGAAGGAGATGGAAGCATGAAGTTAGGGGGAGTTTTACTCACAGAAGGAGTATGTGCGTTGCCATCAATGACAAAGGGGGATAGTGTTGGGTGGTGTTGTCATTGATGTCAACTCCAGGAGTTTGACTGGGTTTGACTTTGACTTAAACACCAATCATTGATGTCAAATGGTTAATTAATGCTTCTTATAAGTATCTAGATTAAATCAAGATGGAAGCTCTCTTGTTGGATGGTTGAAAACCCGGTCCTAGGGTTTGGGTTCCCAATACTGAGGACATAGCCAAACCTTGTTAAGGGTTGTTGAAGTGGAAAATCATTGAGCTTGGTTTGGAGATCCATGTCATTGGATTTTGCTCGAAAATATGTTTCCAGTGGTATCTGGTAGGCCATGTAGTTCTTCATGATTTGAGAGATATTCAAGGTTGAATTTGGGGAATCTAGATGATAGGATAAGACCCCATGGGATGGTGTTATAGCACACATTCGTTTTTTAATTGTTATTAAGTACCTAACATAAGGTTAATTACTATTATTAATGGATTTATTATAACGGATTATTTTATCCTTCACCCTTAGCGAGTTCACTTAACCATTTAAATAGTGAATAAACATATATATGTCTTTCTTAAGGCCAGAAAAATTCATATCTTAGACCATAAGGAATATATATCTCAATTAAAAAAAAAATTAACACTCATGGAACCCCTCCCTTCCTCCAATGGTTAACTTCTAGGAACCCCTATCCAAGTTTATAAAGGAAACTTAATCCTCTCCCAAATAACATTAAAACTCAACATATATTCATATGATAATGCTCTGAACGTTTCGGCCTGTCTTAGAAATATCTTAGGATTTGTAAGGAAAATAGAAGGGTTAAGACTTCCTATGGAGAAAGCGAAGATCTCTTAGGTAAGGACTATTGTTTTTTTTTTTTGAGGCTACATTTGATTGTAGGACAAGTGAAGTTATTGGGTAGATGAAACTTGTGTCTCAAACTCCATCCTAAGCATGTTTTTTTGTGCACTCAACCACCAAGAAACATTATCCTTTTTGAATACTGGACCTTTCATTCCTGTGGTTCTTATGAGCATACATATTCTATGTTTTTCCTAGCTTCAACACTTAAAGCATCCTCAACCCTCCTTGAGAATTTAACCTACATGAAATAAAAATTGAGTGCTCATCTCTGATGCCTCTAAGACTCTGCTAGGGCATCAAGAAGCCCTCATTATTTCAGCCTCACTCACTAAACACACCAATCATTTCGTTGGGTAGCCCTTGAGCATAGTTTTTGGCCCTTTTATAGAGCCAAAAAGTATTCATATCTCTTTTTCTTAGTCTATGATATTTTCTCCTTGGCTTTTGGAGCTCATTTAAGTATAGGCTTGTAAGAATAAGTGTAGTTCAAGTCTGGTCTAGGACACATTTTTTTTCAGGAATATAATCTGAGCATTTAGGCCTTAGGATATCCTTTTGAATAATAGAGTATTTTCATACAAGTCTGATGTCCTACATTATATGAAACAACTCAAAAGTTTATAATATTTGATATATACATTGTTATATACACAAACATTTATAACATATAAAATTTGTGATAATATACAATTTATTTACAAGTTGTTTGATCTGTTTTCACTGTTTAGGTTATGGGAATGCCATGTAAAGCTTAAATCAAGACCAACTAACTCAAAGAAGAGAACCATCAGAGCAAGGTGAAAAAATGATAAAAGAAGTCATAATTTAGCACAATGTGTCAAAATTTCGAGCATTAGAAAACTGTTGAAAGATTCTCACCAAACAAAATTGCCAAAACTGTACAAAGTCAAACAAGATTTATGCAATCAAAAAGGCTATAAGCGATGGAAAGACAATAGGAAAATTGAAATTAATGTGCGAAATGACCCAATATCCAAAAAAAACAAGCATATTGTTGTTGAAATTAGAAATGATCTCTGCAAGTTCTAGCATGTATTTACCTACATAGCTCTTTCCTGTTGTGTAAAAGTCACATTGTTTGTATTCGGGAAACCTTAAAAACCAATTTTGAAGAAAAACAAATGTGTATGTACCAGTCATGTTGTCATGCAACGCGTTAAACTTTTTATATTATTTTTGGAGTGTACCAGCAACATTTATCTATATGTCGTGAAGCTTTTCTTAGGAGCTGGAAGCTAGCTGTTGCCATGACATAGAGTACGAATTATTTTCTACGATCAAATTTGTTCATGTAGGGATTTTAAACGTTATTTTTGGAGTGATTTCTACTAGGGTCTATCTGAATAACGTAGGCTTGGGTTTTTCAAATCTGAGCATGATCCCTAACGTTTAGGAGGTTTGAATGCAGTCGACAAGAATTATATATAGCCTTATCCAAACAATCAAATCTTACCAAAATTTGTGCCCAAAAATTTGCATGCTCAAATTGCTTGATTTGTGGTTGTAAGGATAAGAGTGATTGTGCAATAGCAAAGAGATAATCGTTGTTTAATAATTGTTCCCCAAGGTTTCTGTAGCAACACATATGAAAATGTCCAAATATCTGTTAGTTAATGGCACTCTCATGGGCCTACCTCCTAATAATTTTTGGTGTCCCCAACCGATATAGATCAAGCATTGGTCGAGTCATCTTTCCCACTTTCAACACACTCAAGCCCATTTAGTTTCAACGAACCGAAATTCACGACTCTTTGCATCTACACCTATTCTAGCATTGGCTTTACCACTAATTCAGCTTATAGCACTACTGAAACCGGTGCTTGAAACTCATTAATCTAACTGCACATGTGCTGACACTCTTCTCTCTTTCTATAAGCTAATAGTAAACCCAATGTAGCTCTCAGGTCTCAAAAGCACCATTGCAGTAATAATATGACCTCCACTAAGCCTTTCTCGGACTGCCCTCATTGAGGCGCACAGCAGGGCGAGTCTATTCATAATTTCGATGGCGGAGAGATGACTATTTTGCATCTCACCATTTGCTACAACGTGACCCGCGATAGATTGAAGTGCGCTGGCCAAACATATCAATGGATTTTCTTGGGGTTTTCTACAACAAAGCGTTGTTTCTCTTAATTATGTTTCTTATTTTTAGAGGAAGGGCTATCACTGTTGGTATTCTGGTATTGCGTAGGAAGAGCCAAGGGTCAGCTGGACTGAGAGCGCGAGCTCATGGAGAGAGATAAATATTGTAAATTGGGAGCCACATTCATCTAGTTTTTTGGGCATGGTTGGTTCCTTAGCCATGTCTTGATCGTTGACAAACCAATCTCATTGTTTGCCCTAGACTTTTGAGGAAGCTGGATATGGTTTTTGGTGGAAGCCAACGAGATTATATCCCTTGTCTACAGATATTTTGTGCAAAGGGCAAGAGCCATAGAAATAGCCATAACAAAAACGATGGCCATAGTGTCTACCTGAGGAAATACACGTACCCTACCCTTAATAAGTTCAACATGTTTATCTAAGAATATCTCTTCCATGCTAGTGCCCATAATTTTAACAATGTTGTTGCACAAGCACTTATCGCTAAACATAAAGAAAATAATAGCTGAGACAAGTGCTGGGCATCTTAGCGTTACAACAACTGTTGTCTCTGCACGGTTTTTAGTGTGTTGTTTGGAAGGATTTTGCCCTCATGGAGGAGGGTGCACAAGATATGGAAAGGCAGTCCTTCCAAATGAGTCTTCTTGGAGTTGAGGTGTGACTAGTATATTCTAGTACAACTATTTCAGAGGTAGTTCGTTGAAAAATTGGGCTTTTTGTTTCAACTGGAAGGCATGGGCTAGTGAGCCTAAAATTTGAAAGTTTTTTTTTAGGACAAAGTCTAAAGAAGAATTTTATACAAAAATTTTTAGGATTTTTTTACAAACAATGTTTATTTGCTACTTGTTTGCTTCAATTTCTTTATAATTGTTTTCAGTTTTAACTTGAAATTGTGAGACAGAGAATAAAGTGCAAATTTCTTCCTTAAACACTAATTTTGATTTGTTTATATGAAGATTTGGCTTGTTTGAAGAAATGATTCCAGCACATTCCCAACAAGAAATTTTTTTTATTTAATTTTGAAAATAAATCAATATATTTTCTGATCTTCCTGATCACTCGAAGCGCAGGAAGAGAGCATACTAACCTATTGATTTATTTTATTTTATTTTATTTTTGCAGGTTAGCGTGGATGTAAATTTATTTATGAGAAATGATGATTTATTATTATTATTATTATTTTTTAAAACCAGACTAAAATAAAACTCTACCAGATCTAGTTTTATTTTGCTAATCTATTCTATTTTAACTTGAAAGTTTTTTTTTTTTCTTAGGTAAAAGAATGCTTCCAGTGAAGCCATCTATGAACTAAAAATTTAGAAATTCTCACATCTAAATTTAAAATTTTTACCTGATTGTTTGCAAGGATGTGAATAACATGTTTGATCCTTGGATTTGGCGCAAGGTTCTTTTGAAACCAGTCTTTGATATTATCCTTGCTCTCCAAGATGTACCTATTCAACATCTTTAATTTTCTCATTCGTAGATGGATTAGTAAGAAATGGGGGATTTTAAAAGATTGAACTTGAATCTAACTAAGTATGAAAATAAAAATAAAAAATGCTCAAACTTGAACTCCGTTATGAAGATCCTGCTGTCACCAGGTTTCACAAGCTAGTCCATAAAAAGAAATTGCAATAAAAATAACTTCCTAAGTCTATCTCTAAATCATCCTCCCTGGCAATGGTGCCAAAATGTTTGGTCTAAAATGCGGATGCAAATTAGAGTTCCATTTACTATCAACACGGGTAAATAAACTTCAAGGATCATCCAATATATATGGACTTAGAGACAACTAAACTAAGCTAGGTGAAGAAATTCCAAAGCTCCCTTGCAGAAGTTCCTTCATTGGGATCTCCAACACCTATTCAGTCATTTAACAAAATGAAATCTAAAGACATTGTGACAAGTGTAAGAATATTAAAGCTCCCTTATAGGAGATTGTCCATTAATATTTCTAACATCTTAATCAATTAACTAAGAAATGAAGGCATTTAAACATAATTCAAATTGGTTACAGGAATATTAAAGCTCTCTTACAAGAGACTATTCATTTATATTTCCAGCATCAAGATATTTAAACTAATGAAATTAAAAACATAAATGAAAGAAATCTTATTATACCAAAATAAGTATGCAAGTGAGGCAATGGGGGCCCTCCATAGCTCCACAAGCACGCTTAGAAAGAAGTCAAACGTAGAAGAAAATCCAATCCACTTTATTTATCGTCAATTGCAAATTGCAATTACAAGCTCCAAGTTCTACATTCCAAGAGGTCCTAAACTCTACATCACAATGATTCTAAAATCTAAAATTACAAATGAAGAACTAAGTTTCTAAATTCTAAAAGTTAAGATTACAAAAAATGAAGATTACAAATGAAGGAGATAACACTCATATTTATACAAAAGCTATGATAAAAAACTCATAAATGTAAATCTACTATTCCCTCCTTTGACCCACATATTTCTCAACCAATGGTGACACATAACCCTATCTTCCATGATTTCCTCCATGAGGTCCATGATCTCCTCAAATTCGAATTTGAACATAGAGTGCCACATAAAGATGCCTTGGAAACTTCCTTTGTACCTACACATGTCAACAAACTCATTCTAATTGTTAGGTATAAGTATATGGAGATTATTTTCTAAAGTTTAACCATAAATTCTCTTAAAAATACTAAGAATTAATAATGTTTTGGAAACACAAAGGTAACCCATATAATGATGAAAGTGAAGCTGATGTGGTGACATGGTGGTGGAATAGAGGTGAGGAAATGTGTGAATGGAGTGAAAGTGGATGTATTTTAAGGATAATTCCTAGGCCCAAGAGAAGGATCAGAAGGTGAGGCACTAGCCTCAGAGTTCGACTTGGATTTCACCCTCATCGCATGCATGGTTTCATCCATGGTGGGTTGTGGTTGGTTTCTTGACTGTGGAGCCTCATTCCACATGACCGATGATAAGAGTTTGTTCAGTACCTTGGAGGAGAAAGACCTCAAGATACACATAGCGATGGGTAATGATGAAAAGCGTAGTGTTTCAGGTGTGGTCACGGTTTCTTTTCAGAGGGAGCATGGAGCTCGAATTACCTTGATAGATGTGAAGTATGTGCCAGGACTAAAGAAGAACCTGGTATCAATCACGATGCTGGAAGACAAAGGCTATGATGTAGTCTTCAGTGAGAAAAAGGTTTTCCTTAGACACATCACCACGAGATAGGTGAAGCAAATTGCTTCATGAGTCAAGAACCTGTATGCTCTTGAGGTTCAAGATGCATGCAAAGCCTTGAGGAGCAAGGCAACTGTTGGAGACTTGGTGGTTGAGAGGGAGAGTACATTCCCTCTCAACATGCAGCACCAGAAGAAGTCTCAGACAATTATGGAGGAGCCACAATTAGTGAAGCAACTTCAGGAGGTTGTGGAGCAGCCACAACTAGAGAAGCTGAGAGGATATCGAGTGGAGGAATCCACTCATGCAGAGACTTCCAATAGGGGAAAATTTCGAGCCAAGTGGGCAGAGGGATCACATGCATCCCTACCTCCAGGTGTGAGGTGGGGTGATGTGAAGTGATAGTCTCAAGAAGGCTAAAATAGGGGCAGGATCCTTGAAGTACCTAACCTCTTTGATTAGACGTTGCTACGGGAGCCCCGACGAGGAGTAGCAGGACTGGCTGAGTGGGTAGAGACAGATGCGGATGGAGCGGCAGAGGAAGCTTCAACATCAGAGGGTGTTTCTAGCCAACAGGGAGGTCAGTTGGGAGATTAGTTACTTACTTCTCAGTAATTGAGTTGCAGTGCAGCATTGGGCAACACGATGCAACATGATGAGAGGAGGTGCAATGTGGATGCATGCTGGGAGATAGGACCAGCATCAGCACGGATGCAACAACAAGATTCAATGTAATTGATGCAATCAGAGATCAAAGTGATAGAGGATAGAGCAGTCAGATACTGAAGAACACAGAGGTGCAGAGTTTTCAGTTGACAGAGGCAATAACAGTCAGAGACTTGGATGACAGAGGCATCATTCTGATTTAGGTTGGATATTTTTAGTTTCTGGAGTTGCTGGAGCAACAACACTTGAGAGAAGTGTTGCATGCAGAACATTCCAAAGGTTCAGGATTAGGTTTGAGTTGAATGTCTTTCTTGTTGAGAGGGAGTGTTGAAAATGGCAACAAGAAATGTTAAAAATAGAAATGCTAAAAATAACATTGCTATAAATAACATTTCAGGATATACTCCAACTCTATTGGAAATAACAAAAAATAAAAATGCTAAAAATAGAATTGCTATAAATAGCATTTCAGGATACATTCCAATTTTAGTTAGTCCCTAAACTAAAATTGAGGATTAAAATTCGAATTTGATCTTAGCAGTTATTTGTAAAATAATTAATTAATTCATCTTGAGTTAATTAGTTGGAGAAAATCAAACATGAAGTCTACGTGAAGACATGCAACAGTTATCCCTTTGATTGAGGAAGTTATCACTTAATTAAGAAGATAAGGATGAGTTTCATTTGAGTTGTAATTAGTTAGCTCAGTTAACTGAGTTAAGTCCAATTAGATTAGTTGCAAAAGTTTGTGGAACTAATTGTGAGTTCAGTTAGTTAATGCATGCATGCATGTAACTACTGTACTTCAGATAACTGAATATTCTCTCATAAATAACTCATGCATGTCAGTTTAGACAGAGACCCAGTTGAAATTAAAGGAAGGGACAGTGTACTATCAGATGGAGGAATTTTCCTATAAAGAAAACTCATCCATGAAGAAGGAATTATCTCGTTTAGGATTGCGCAGTTACTTCTGAGTTTGGTGAATTGTGTGAGAGGTGAATTCACATAGGTGGCAGCATTGGACCCCAGGAGAAACTGCGCAAGGAAATAGGAGGCTTGGAGGGCAGAGGAGAAGATTTCTGAGAATCCTTTGACTGTCTATTAGCAGCAGAGGGATTGTACTGAGGGCTAGATAGCTTGTGAGCTAAAGCTTTGTGTAATCTGGACATATTTCCACTTGTATGATAATACAGAGATCGGGGTTTTTAGCTGAGGCTTTCCCCAGAGTATTCTTCTGTGTTTCATGTGTATGGTTTCTTCTTCTCTGTTATAGGTGTTCTGATTGATCTAGCTCAAATTGATTAAGCTTCCGTAACGTTTGGTTGTAGAAGTAGATCTACTATTTTGCTTTAGTATATTGCAGTATCAAGTGATCTACAGTGGCAAATTCTAGAATTTGAATTGGTTGTCTATGGCATATGGTTTATTATATCAATAGAACTATTATTATTATGATTTGACACATTGACACACTAACATGCCATACAACCTTGTAATACTTGACAATGGCTTGTGACTGTGATGACCTAGGGATTTGTACTAGATGTCTTATAGTGATGACCTAAAGGTTGTATTGTCTTAGTTGTAAATCACATAATGCTGACCTTACAAGGCAATAGGTATTTGAGGACAATATCACTTTTTTATACATATTATTAACATAATACATGAACAACAATGTATTACTTGTGATCAATCGTTGTAGTGAAAAGACGTATACTGGTAGCCCTACTCGGGTACTGTTTGATAGCATTGAGAGTAGGTAATAGAGAAGGCTTGAGGAATCTTGGATTGTGTCGATATCGGGGACTTGTGTTCGGAACTTGTAGCAGTATAAGAAGTTTGGTACAATGATGTTTGGTAGCTAGCTTTATGAACTCTCACACAATTATTCATTCGTGAGTAGTGCAATGTAGTAGTTAGTGGTAAGTTTCAACAGTGATATGTAGTGATCAATTTGTGCAGTGATTGTTGAAGTTTCTAAATTTACTTAGTTTAAAAACCCTTCATGCACTTTTTCTGATTTATTCCTACCTACAAAGTAAATACTGAAAATAAACACCAGTGCATGCTCAACATATTACAGATCAACAACTAAAAGAAACAAGAACACATACACCACATGCACCATTATTTTTGGACCAATGTCCCCGAAAAAACCCAATGCAGGAAACTTGGTGCAGCTATCTGAGGGTTTTATTATTAAGCAAAATCAGAGTACAATCTGGGTGCTGAAACTGGCCTACCCAACAGAGAATTTCCTTAGTAGCTATGCCTCATAGTTTGAGAGAAATCTCATGGTTGAAACCCCAAAAAATCCTTTCGGCAGCTCCTCAGCAAAAAATTGCTCTCCAACCCCAGTGTCTGCCCAATCTGGACTGCATCAGCCCTAGGAGGACCTGCGTTAGCTTCCTAGGCCTCTGCATCTGACACGTTGGCCTCCCTGGTGCTCTGCGCAGCACTTGGATGCCTCTTCGTGGCCCTACGTGAGCCCTTGTTGGCTCTACGTCACTCTCCTTGGCTGTTGCACTGCTCTCCCAACACAATCTATGCATTCTCTATTTCTCTGTACTCAATGCCCCTCAGTTGCTCTCCTGATCACTGATTCTATCTCTCTTAGCAAACCTTGTTGTAGAGAATAGAATGACTGATCATCTGGTGTGTTCTCCAAGTGACCCTCAAGACTCCTCTTATACTTTTCCTGTTGACATCTCAACGGCCAAGATTAAGTCCCTAATCCATGGCTAAGATTAGATCTGGCTTGATCCATGTCTTTTGGACCATTCTAACATAGATTCATATTAATACACATTAATATTTTATTTTTTGTAAGTTTAGACATAGGGACTCCATTTAAAATATTAATTATTTTAATATCTCCTGATATGTTTAGAATTTGCCCAAACCCTTTCTCGGTATTGGAGATCTCATGTACCCCAACCTCTCCACAAAATTTCATGGCTAGAGCACATCTGATGCTACCCCAAATCAACACTCCCTCTTAGCTAGGACTGTGCTCTAGCAATACTCCTCATTGAGTATTACTCTGATCATCCGACATCGGTACTTGTGCTAATGCTAGGCCTTCTTGCCCAACATCATCTGCACTGCTGCATCCTGTACTGTTGCCCATGGTTCTGCCACTGCCACTGCTGCATATGTACGACAACTTCCTCTGTATCCGTGTTGTTGCTGGTCCTTCCTCCCAACACTGCATCTGCACTGCACCTCCTCTCATCTTGTTGTATCGTGTTGCCCACTACTGAACTGCAGCTCAGTTACTGAGAAGTAAGTAACTGATCTCCCAACTGACCTCCCTATTGGGCTAGAAACACCCACTGATGCTAAAGCTCCCTCTGCCGCTGACAAGTGCTCCCTCTCTCTAACCTCTGCACTGCTGCAATAACTCCCTGCATCTCGCATCGTTTCACATCTCATTGTGCCTTCCTGCACTGGTGCAACACTCCTATGCTCTCCACTATTGCAGCCTACTAGATCTGCGCTGTCTCGGGACTCCTGCACTATATCTCCCTCTGCCACTCCATCCGCATCCGTCTCTACCCACTCAGCCAGTCCTGCTACTCCTCTTCGGGGCTCCCGTAGCAAGGTCTAATCCAAGAGGCTGGGTACCTTGAGGATCCTGCCCCTCATCGCCTGTAGTCTGCCTGACTATAGCTCGATGTCTCCCCACTTTCACTCAAGTGGTGTGTGTCCACTCATGGCACAGTCGTCGTCTGTCAAACCTTCCTTCTCTACCCGTGCTGGCGTTGCCTTAGTCTCGGAAGACTCTCTTTTACTCTTCTTCCTTGGGCACCGGGTCGCATAATGACCCATCTCCCCATAGTGGAAGCACTTGATCTTGCAGAGATCTTTCTTCTTCCGCTTCTCTTGCTTTCCCTCAGATGCTAGGGCCACATCCTCCTCCTCCTGCTTGACCTTGATCCCTTTTCTGTTGCTACCTGTCTTTGACTGCCGTCTGATATCTTCCTGGCAAAGAGTTTCCCACATCTCATCCCAAGGTAGGAGAGTCCCTCTGCCTAGGATGCTCTGGACAAACACTTCCCACTCTTCTGAGACATCATTCAGGGTTGTCCTCACCATAAGCTCCTGATCCGGTGTCGCTCCTATATCAGTCAACTGATATCGGATCTCATTCAATCCTTCGAGGAAGGAGTCAATTGTTTGACCCTTATTCATCTGATATGACCTCATCTAGTTCTCGAGCAACATTTTTCTTTGCACAGAAGTATGCTGGTACAGGTTCTTGAGAGCCTCCCACATCTCAACTACCGTTTCCTTCTCGACTATATGTGGTACCACATGATCCTTGACCCCGTTAAGGATAATGCACTTGGCCCTCGCCATCGCCTCCTCGTACTTGTCATTATCATTAGTGTCAACCAGGATATCTATAACCTTCAAGGAAAAGTTCTTGACACGATTCCTATCAAGCACTGATAAGATTCTGGCCTTCCAGATTGTGAAGTTCGATGCTCCATCCAGTCTATCTTGGTCTCTTACCCCGTGTAGTGCCATGATGCTCCTCTACTTCCCTCCTGCAAGGTTTTTGTTCGACTCCTCTGAGTCTCTACTTCCCTTCTAGAAGTTCTCTATTGGACTCCCTCTGAGTCCTGATTTCCCTCCTAGAAATCCTTCTGTCACTTGTTGAGATGCCCCCTACTCTGATCGTCTTGTGCAACTGCACTGTTGATCCAGGTTCCTCGGCTAGAAACCCTCGGTAACAACTCCTCTGGCCTTGCTCTGTCAGGTACTGTTCTAAGTACAGTACCTCATCAGCTCCACTTTGCAATATTCCTGCAGCCTTCTAGATCCCAACAACTACCTCTCCGTGAAGTGCGTCAGCCCCTCTCTGCCTCATGTTGCCTCTGTGTCACCTTGGATGGGTCTACGTCAGCCCTGGGATGTCCTATGTCAACCCTCTAGCCCTTTGTGTCAGCAATGCTAGCCTCTCTGAGGCTCTGCGCAGTTCCCGTCTTCTTCTGCGTAGCTCTGGCTGGCTCTACGTCACACTTCCTTGGTTTTTGCGCTACTAGAAATAGCTTCTGTCACCTTGGGAAAATTGTTTTTTGTTGCTATTGCTCCGCTCGGTTGATGTCTTTTAGTCCTCCTGTGATCTTCAATCACGCTCCGATACCATGTTGAAGTTTCTAAATTTACTTAGTTTAGAAACCCTTCATGCACTTTTTCTGATTTATTCCTACCTACTTGTTATTTTTCTTTAAAAAGTTATTTAAAAAGTAAATACTGAAAATAAACACCAGTGCATGCTCAACATATTACAGATCATTAACTAAAAGAAACAAGAACAAACACACCACATGACACCATTATTTTTGGACCAATGTCCCCCGAAAAACCCAATGCGGGAAAACCAGTGCAACTATCTGAGGGTTTTCTTATTAAGAAATATCAAAGTATAATCTGGGTGCCGAAACTGGCCTACCCAACAGAGAATTTCCTTAGCAGCCATGCCTCACAGTTTGAGAGAAATCTCCTGGTTGAAACCCCGGAAAATCCTTCCGGTAGCTCCTCAACACAAAACTGCTCTGTAACCCCAATGTCTACTAAATCTGGATTGCGTCAGCCCCTCTCTATCTCACGCTGGCCCTGCATCAGCCTTTCTTGGCCTGCGTCAGCTCTAGGAGGACTTGTGTCAGCCTTATGAGGACCTGCGTCAGCTTCCTGGGTCTCTGCGTCAGACACGCTGGCCTCCTTGGTGCTATGCGCAGCACTTGGCTGCCTCTGTGTGGCCCTACGTGAGCCCTTGCTGGCTCTGCGTCACTCTCCTTGGCTGTTGTGCTGCTCTCCTGACACAATCTTTGCCTTCTCTGTTTTTAATGCCCCTCAACTGCTCTCCCAGTCATTGATTCTATCTCTCTTAGCAAACCCTACTTTAGAGAATAGAATGAATTATCATCTGGTGTGTTCTCCAAGTGACCCTCAAGCCTCCTCTTATACTTTTCTTGTTGACATCTCAACGGCCGAGATTAAGTCCCTAATCAACGGCTAAGAATAGATCTGACTTGATCCATGTCTTTTGGACCATTCTAACACAGATTCATATTGATACACATTAATATTTTATTTTTCCTAAGTTTAGACTTAGGGACTCCATTTAAAATATTAATTATTTTAATATCTTCTGATATGTTTAGAATCTGCCCAAACCCTTTCTGGGTATTGGAGATCTCACGTGCCCAAACCTCTCCACCAAATTTCGTGGCTAGAGCACATTTGATGCTACCCCAAATCAACAATGATGTGCATTGGTCATTGGTAGCAATTTGTGCAGTGGTTAGCTTGGTCAGTTGAAAGTTGATGTGATAACATTGATAAACAAGATTTGATGTGCAGTTGATTAGTGGCTTGATTTGGCAATGGTTACAAGGATTTGATAGAGTATATAGAGCATCATTATATTCATTACAACATTCTTCTATTGATTTAGAGCAAAGGGGGATCCAGTGTGAAAATTGTGAAACATCGTTCGTTGACTCTTAAGGGTGGTAGGGTGGTGCAAGGCAGGTGATTGGAGTCACCTTTAGGTTGGTGTCTTAGAACAATTTAGGGACGCAGGGTGGTGCTAGGGCAAGTCGGCGCCTATTGCAGGGAATCGGTGTTTCCTTTCAGTGGGTGTTGATAAAACACAGGATGTTGGTGTGTCCTTCATGTTGGTGTCTGCTAGTGCGTCCTTCAAGTTTGTGCCTGTAAACCAGGGGTTGGAGCCTCCTTCATTTGGAGCTGAAAATTTGATGTAATTATTTTTTTTAAAAGAGGAGAATACAATTACTAAGAAGCGTTTGATGGTTTTTGACCCAGAGGGGATTTTCCACCTAAAATCTTGTGTCTACCGTTTCTATCTTTCTGCATTGTTGTATGGTTTTGTTTACTCGTTTTATTATTTGATACTGAATAATAATAATACTATTGAAGATTAACTAATGCTTTGAAAATGATTAATAAAATGCTAATTTCTAAGAAATATTGGTTCAACCCCCCTCTTAGTATTTCCAACATTTTCTTCTAGGGTTTTTATATAATCCAAATCCTCAGTCGAGATAGCATTTGAGTCCAATCTAGGGAACACATCAACAATCTGCTCTTCAACTTTGGACAATCTTTCCTTCCTTTTTCCATAATATTCGTTTGTCCTAGTACCTCAAAGCTTGTTTGAAAAAGGATATTTTTTTTTTCAAATTAATCCATAAAGGAAGAAGAAACAAAGCATTTTAAAATACTTCAATGATGAGCTACCAAGGAGTGATACTCTTCCACATCCATCTATGATGGATTGAAATGGACGAGTATGTCCTTGAACCCGTGATTAAATGAAAATTGTAGAAGAATGAGCCTATGACCTAAAACCATGTAAACTTCCACTAAGGATATAAAATAGAAACCCAAGGACAAAAGAGGCTCTAAAACTAGGAATTTATCTAACCACTCAGAGACTTTGCTTCCACCTAACTTTCCATTCATCCACATAGGAGAAATCTTGAAAGGCTTCAAATCCACTAAATGAGTTTTTATAAGAAAATATGAGAAGAATAGATGGAGAGAGTCTAGGCGGGGGCTAGGCCCATAGACTTCCCGAAGACCCAACGTAAATTCAAATTGCCTCCAACAATAGTGTGTGGATTTGCAAAGGCTCCCACAGTAGCTAAGTCTTTGCAATACAATTCTTGGTTAGCATAAGGGCCATAAATATTTAAAAAAGAATTAGGAAATTGAAGATTTTTGAAAGACATCTTAACCAAAAGAGAAGATGGAAAAGAATAAGAAGAGAGCAACTTACAACTGGGGCTCTAGCCTGTGATCAAGCCCCCAAGGAAACCATTTCAATCAACATGGTAGAAAGACCAATTCTTTAACATACCCACAAGAATATTTCATGCTTTGAGGCATTGGCACATAGTTTTTTAGATCACAATTATGTCTGGTTTTTTGGACTCCAACAATCTTTTGAGGGGAATGATTTTGCAGGCACCCCCATTTCCCCTAAAATTAAAGGAGAGGAATATCATGAGGCCCCAAGGGAAAGGGTTATGGATGCTCTAAGGGCCCTAGCTAAGGAAGCTTATTTTCCTTTCATGATTTCAAACTTTGCTTCCTCTTAAGCATTATCCATGTCTAAACCAAAGCCAAAAGAAATGATGTATGGGGCTTCTTTATGTTGTTAAAAGAGGGATCAAGATGGACCGAGAGACCGCGACTAGGGTATTTTTTTCCTTACCTCATGTCATTAGTGAAACTTGAAATGGATTTTCCAATAATTCACTTTTTGAACCCACACCACATCACCCATGGATATTTCCACTTCTATGACCAGAATTCCTTTGAGACAAAATCCACCTGAATCCAAGCCAAACTATGCTCCTCCTTCACGAGAAAACCTTCTCCCACATCTGCAAAAGAGCCTATTTTATGCCTTACAACTTAAAAAAAATCCAAACTCTAGAAATGAAGAGGTAGAACAGGTAGATTTTCGTAAACCCTAAGCTCTTCCATAAACACCTTGACTAGATCAAAGGTGACAAACTAAGGCTTGAGAAAAGGTTGGGCTCACATTATCTCTAATTTTGACAAGAGATGCACAAACGTTTGGCCTTTGACTGAAAAATGAAGGTGATCTAACCTCTTTCCAGAACATGGAAAGTGTAGACGCACCCTACGAGTGGTTTCCATGCTGATGATACCCAATTCCTCAAAGATAACACTAAGCATGACTTAACCCCAAATCATCCAATCAAAGTTTTACCCTCGAAATCCATAATCTTGGTCACTTCAATGTCCATGTCCATAGTGAGGCACACTCCATCACTTCTCTTACATATGCACTGGCCCCTTATGTGCGACGACATTAAGCAGACCGACGCAAAGGGATGCAAGGGATCACAGGAAGGGAGAGGAAAAATTGTGTTCGAACCAAGAGTAGACAGGGAAGAAGGGGAAACAAGAAGAGTGAAAGGGAGCAAGGGCGCAAGGTAAGAGACAAAAAATCTCAGGCCATTATCATGCAAAACACCACTTGTCACGATTGCAAAAGACATAAAAGGGCCTAAAAAACCATTCGACACTGAAGACACGTGGGGCAGGTATTCATTATGCCACCAAAAAGTATGGCCATGAACAAAATTGTCCTCATACTAGATCCATCACATCGCTTTCCATCTAGCATAAGAACAAAGAAACACTTTTTGCATAGGAGAGGGTCAATCCTAAAGGGACGTGCTAGATGGTGAAGGGGGGAGGACCAAAGACCCTCGCAATATCAAAGAGATAGGTCTTGGTTTGCTAATTGGGAGGCCCAATCAACACGAAGAAAGAGGGCATCCTAGACAACCAAAAAAAAAAAAAAAAAAAAACAAAAAACAGAAAAAAAACAAAACCCTTCTTGTAGCCCTTTTACGCCATGACTTCATATCCATCTTCATACATACATATATAGAGAGAAGAAGAAAAAATGTATTTTAATGTTGACCATAAATAAAATATTCCAATGTCCAATTTTAATGCTTAATATGGAATTGACATGTAGTATTTTATAATAATGATAATACCAAAAAAAAATTAAGCGCACACAGAGAAATAGAGAGATGCTTTCTAATTCTAAATATGAGGGGGGACTCTATTTACAAATATTTCAATGTCAAATATGTATAAAGCAATTAAAAATATAAATTTTCTTATGGTTAAAACATTTTATTAGTGTGTTGCTCGAAATGAAAGAGATGTGGAATTCTTTTTATGCTTAACAAGGAGTTGACACAAGGCGTATATATATAGTCGACATAGAACCATCTTAGCTTAGATCTACTAAGTGTCGATATTAAAGCTTTCATGGTGCAAATCTCAATAGATTTGATTCCTTTGGCCGTTTGGTAAATCTGAGTTAAGATAGATCTATGCTAGTACCTTGTTAGTGACATTTATTTTTGTTTAGATAATCTTCGGCAAAATCACATAACCAATCTTTTGTCGACGCGTTTCGAACCAACCAGTGTGGTTCATCGTCAGGACGATGAACCACACTGGTTGGTTCGAAACGCGTCGACAAAAGATTGGTTATGTGATTTTGCCGAAGATTATCTAAACAATGTTATGGATCACAGAAGTCTAAATTCCTTGACATTTATTTTTATTTAATATTAAATTCACAAATTATATTTTATTAAATTAATACAAACTTGATATATTATGTTCATCCCTTATGGTTCCTCTCCAATTTATTCTCTTAGGTTAAGAGAATTTTCATCACTTATTTGTCCTAAATATGAACTATCATACTTGACTAATAGTAAGCACAAAAATTGGAATGTCATAAATCTAGAAGAAAATACTCAATTCAATTCAAATCACCAAAACTTCAATTCTTATAAAATAATAATAATAAAAATTATTAATTTCATATGATCGAAGTTACGATCGTGGTTGGTAAGCAGGGCAAGAATTTGAAATCTGAATCACCTGTCAAATCTGACAGTTTAAGCAAGTCTAACACCTATTTTAGTCATCTTAACAAAAAACATATTAACAATTATGAAAAAAATTCATTGTATTTGATAAACACATCACCCCATGACGAGCAATTTTTCCATCAAATTCCATCCCTACATAATACGTAATACATAATACAAATCGAAGACGGTTAAGATTTGGATTGAATAAAACTGAAAAAAATGTAGCTCAAACGGTGGAGCGCTTACTTTGCATGCGAGAGGTACGGGGTTCAGTACCCCGCATCTCCAATAGCGTATGGTCTTTCATGGGGTTATGGTACGAATTATGTAACACGGAGGGGATGAAAGTATTCCTTGCTCGCAGTATTATAACTTGTAGCATCCAGGGAGCTATCCAATCTATCTAAGAGGACCGATATCGCAGTAACGTGTGGAAAAGATGGATCCGTGGCGCAATGGTAGCGCGTCTGACTCCAGATCAGAAGGTTGCGTGTTCGATTCACGTCGGGTTCAAAAATCCATGTTCGTTATAACCTTTTTACCAGTTTGCGTGTTCGATTCACGTGTGGTTCAAAATCCATGTTCGTTATAACCTTTTTACCAGTTGACGTCAGGAGCATAACAGTCTCAGAAATCCATAACGCAACGCAGAAAAGCCCATGCCCTTGCCCTGGAAAATAGAGAACCTTCCGTCGAAATAAAGGCATGACAGTCTCAGTATCGATTTTACCAGTTGATCTCAGGAGCATGACGGCCTCATAAAACCCTAACGCAACGCAGAAAAGCCCATGCCCTTGCCCTGGAAAATAGAGAACCTTCCGTCGAAATAAAGGCATGACAGTCTCAGTATCGATTTTACCAGTTGATCTCAGGAGCATGACAGCCTCGTAAAACCCTAACGCAACGCAGAAAAGCAGGTTGCCCTTGCACTGGAAAATAGAGAACCCTCCGTAGAAATAAAGGCATGACAGTCTCAGTATCGATTTTCTAGAAAACCCTGACGCAGCGCAGAAAACCAGGTTGCCGTTGCCGTTGCCGTTGCCTTTGGAAAAATAGAGAACCTAGGCATGACAGTCTCAGTATCGATTTTCCAGAAAACCCTAATGTCGCAGCGCAGAAAACCAGGTCCCTTGCCCTGGAAAAATAGAGAACCTAGGCATGACAGTCTCAGTATCGATTTTCCAGAAAACCCTAACGCAAGGCAGAAAATGAGGTTGCTCTAGTCCTGGAAAAATAGAGAAACTTTAATAGAAATAAAGGCAGAAAATGAGGTTGCTCTAGTCCTGGAAAAATAGAGAAACTTTAATAGAAATAAAGGCATGACAGTCTCAGTGTCGATTTTCCAGAAAACCTTAACGCAGCACAGAAAAGCAGGTTGCCCTAGCCCTGGAAAATAGAGAACCTTTCGTAGAAATAAAGGCTTCCAATGCAAACCCACCCAGCAGTCTTACACAACCATCTTCAACGAAAATCGCCAAAAGTTGGCCCATATGTATCGACCTGCAATTTTCTGATCAAGGCCAACCCCAAGACATTGGATGGAGCATTCAGGCTTTTTAGAGAGGTGCCTGAGAGGAGAGTAAGGGTGGCTCTGCTCTTGATGTTGTCAATAATAGCAGGTACATCATTCATGGTCTTTGCATGGCAGGCTAGCTGGATGATGCAGTGAACCTTCTCCATCAAATGGTAGCCAACAAAAGTTACCCAAATAAGTTCTCTAACACTGCTGTCATGCAGGGTCCTTGTAAAGGCAGGAGATATTTAGAGGCCATGGATCTTTGGAGCGAAATGATAAGCACCAATCGTCTAGCATGATCATTTTTAATACTTTGGTGACCAAGCCTTGCAAAGAACAAAATTTGCGACATCCCGTTGGTATTCTAGACAACCAAATGAAGCTCAAGCATTGGTCTCCAATTGTGGAAGTGTACAAGAAGCATATAACTGGTATGTGCTCTGAGAAGCAGCCACAAAAGGCAGCCAATCATTTGGGTGAGATGGTTCTAAGTTATGTTACCCAAACAAATTTACAAGTTCAGGAATGCACATTAATGTTATACAGGCTCTTGGCAAAGGTGGAACTTCAACAAGTTTTTCTAGAATTATTTTTTGTTGGGAATAAAATAGTTGATTTTCCAAAATAGTCTTTTTTTGGCTGGGAATAAAATAGTTGATTTTCTAAAATAATTTTTATTAAGAAAAATTTTAGGCTGAGTGAGTTAATTTTTCTTTTTTTTTAATAATAATAATGAGTGAGTTAATTTTTCATATTTTTTCTAAAAAAAATTATAATTCTATTTTTTTCTAAAAAAAATATTATTTCGTATTTAAAAATGGTCAAAATTTTATAAATATTATATGAAATCATTATAGATTGTAATATTTTTATAAAAATATCTCCAAACATTTTATAGTTTGTATATTAGGGACAAATGAGATTTACCAAAGTTTTTAAATATTATCTCGTATTTAAAAATGGTCAGAATTTTATAAATATTATATGAAATCATTATAAATTGTAATATTTTTATAAAAATATCTCCAAACATTTTATAGTTTGTATATTAGGGACAAATGAGATTTACTAAAGTTTTTAAATGTTTAGATAACTTTTCATCCTTAAAATTTTGCCGAATTATGTTTTAAAATTGATTTTATTCTAAAATATTTTGATTTGTATTTTAATAAATATTTATCTTAGTTTATGCATTGGGTAAGTCATTGACTACCCAATTAATAGCTTTTTGACCAAAAATTAAAAATCTCTATCTAATGTTAACATTATAATATATATATATATATATATATATATATATATTTTTTTTTCTTACATTCTATTGGTTATATTTTTATTTTGCCATGATTTCACTGTCATACAATATTGAGACCAATACTGACCCTAAGAAATTTGCACATAGTTGTAAGAATAACTTCGGCGTAAATCACATGTAGACAGACTTTTGTCACGTGTTTCGAACCAACCAGTGTGGTTCATGTCACGACAAGTTACGAATGAACCACACTGGCGCGTCGACAAAAGTCTGTCTACATGTGATTTACGCCGAAGTTATTCTTACAACTATTATGGATTACAGAAGCCTCAATTCAACAATTTGCACATATATTTAAATCTTAATTTCAAATATATTTAAATGACAATTTCAATAGAGGTTGCATGCTCTTTGGTACGTCCCTCACTTTCCCATTCCCATCAAGTTCTCCTTGCCACTTGCAGAATTGAAACGAAGCAAGGTGTGCACAAACAAATAAAACCAGCAATTGTTCCTACAGGTGCAAAGATACACCCAAGGAATAGGAGATTTGGAAAGATCATCTTCCACAACCAAGTTGTGAATAGACACATCAATTTCTTTATTTTTCAGTTGTGTTTATTTATTTTTCAATTTTATTTAAAAATTATAAATTGTTTAATAAGTGAAATTCTAATGTTTTGAAGATTAATTAGAATACTAAATTTAATTGTACATTAAAAGCATACTTTATATAACAAAAAGAATTAATTTTACTCTAAATTGTATTACTTAATTAAAAAATTAAAAACAACCATTTCATTCTACTCTAAATTGTATTGGCTAATTTCAATAAAAATAAAAATAAAAATAAAAACCATTTATCTATTAAACTGCACCATTCTAAAATATATACAACAATAAATTTAAATATATCCCTTAACAGCCTATATAGTAAATTATTGCCTCTCTAATATGACTTTGTAGAGCCCTTAATTTTGTAGTAAAAAACCGGTTTTAAAAAAATTGAAAAATATTCGACACAATCCTTGAAAATTTAAAATATTTTTTAGATATTGTGTATTTTACTAATTTGATTGTAAATGATATTTCGGTTTATTTTATTAAAATACTTCCTTAATTAAAACTCTAATTTAAGAGATTAAATCAATGTAAAATATAATTCATGATGATGGTTAAATAAAAAAATTTAATCACTCATACACATTTTCCTTAAGCATCCTCTTTTCCAAATACATCTTTTTCAAAATAGTTGATTCACATGAAAAAGAAATGGGATTAATGCACCATTAATTAAAACAACTCCTTATTAGGCTTATTGATCTATTCTCTATATTTATAAAATTTTATATAGAGCCTCGTTTGGCAGAACATGTCTTTAAAATCTTTATTTTAAGATATTTGAAATAATTTTCCAGTGTTACTGTAACTTATTATTATGACCAATTGCACACCGACTCACGCAAAGCGTTCCATCCCTGCTAATTCTGGAGGCTCCAATCGGCCCCGGCGGCCATCAACCTCTCCACCGCTGTGCAATGCCCAAGCCAAATGGCCACATGGAGGGTCGTAAAATAATTAATAATAACACCAATAACCATCGTAAAATAATTAATAATAACACCAATAACCAGTACATCTAGCACATCTAGCTCGTATAATTTACCATTACCATTGTCATCCACCTAGTTTAGTCATTCTTATTTTTTTGCAATTTATTTTAGCATGAGAACAATTTAATGAATTGTTAATATTTTATTTTGAAAACGAAATCTTATATATGATAAAAATGGTTATAAGTTGATATGGAATGTGCAGTCGACTTCTAACTTTAATTTAGCGGAAATAATTAATTAAAATTATTATGAAATTGGTTAGAATAATATTTTGAGTTATAAATTTATGTTAATTTAAGTTTTATATTAATCAGAGAATATTAAGTTAAGGAAAATAAGATTTGCTCTACTTTATGTCTTATATAATAATATAATATTATATCTTAAACCAAAAAATAAACACAAAACTCTTCTAATCAACAATATTATCTTTTAAAATAAATTATCCTATGATATAGTTTTTTATATAATATTTTCAAGCCCCAAGGGTTAGCTCAATCGGTTAAGTCGAGGTTTCGCCAAATGGAATGTCACAGGATCAATTCCCAAATGCTCTTGGGGTCAGGGCTTGCAGTAGGCTCACACCTGAGGGGCGTCAGCCCAGATTTTTCCAGTGGACGTAGCACCACCCGTTGATCGAACCAAAGGCAAAAAAAATAAAAATGAATATAATATTTTTAAATCATTATTGTTTATCACCAAATTTATTAGGGCTCATAACAATCGGTTTCCACTTTTGTCCTAAGGCAACAAATGTCATAAAAACATTTTTTTCCAATACCACCTTTGACTATTACCACCAATTGCCACAAAAATCAAACAAATTTTATTTTTTACTTGAACTTGTCCATGGTATAATAAGTTCAAAGTCAAGCCTACTCAACACAAGTTTTACAACCTTTTAGGAACTTTTACCTCACATCCGCATGATTATATATATATATATATATATATATATATATATATATATATATATATATATATATATGAGACCCGATGTAAAACAAAAAAAAATGTTAGTCAATTATGTTATGCCACATATAATATGAAAATGTTAAATAATTGGTAGCCTAGTTATTACTTTGTAAAAAAACCATAGCATAAATAACTTGCATATTTTTTTATTAGGTGTATATTTTGTAAAACATATTGACTGGCATATTTTTCTTCTCTCAAGCTTTCAATGAAGATTTAATTATCTTTGACTTCATACCTTCACAACATGCTTATTTTTCTTATCATTTGAACATATAAGTATTTTTTATTAATATGTGAAAATTTTTCCATCTTATTTAGCTTTATTTAAACTAAGCTATAAGAATTAATTCAGAATTGAGAAAAAAATTAAACAACAATTTACAAAATTAACATTATAAACATATATATATATATATATATATATATATATATATATATATATATATATATATATATAGCCATAAAGCTATATGTATTTATTACTTTCCACCCTAATTTAACTATATTTAAACTAAACAAGAGCAACTACTTTGTATCCTTTGTTCAAATGTAAAAACTGGTTCATACCATTTAAAGTTCAATAATTAAATTGGTTCTTGTTTAATTTAATTTTAAATATTTTAATTCAAGTTTGCAATTGATTTTTATATTTATTATACATAATATTTGTTTAGAGATATTATTTTTTTAATTTTACTTATATTAATATTTTTGAATACAATTAAAGTAAAATCGCTAAATTTGAAGTGTTATCTTCAAAAGTAATTTAAAACAAGAAGGGCTGCATCAGAGTAAGTCCCTGCCATGAGGGGGGAGCTTCAAGAAAACAAGTTTAGCATGTAGAAAATAAGAACTATAGAGTATCTTTGGAAAAAACTCTATTGGCTTAGAAAAAAACTTTGTTTGTTGGCCTATTAGCTAGCATTTTCCATCCCTAGGCCAGCCAATCTCTTGAACACCCATAGGAGTCAGGAGTACCCAAACACAATCTAAGTTCAATAGATAGTCAGGCTTTAAATCCAAGTCCTCTATGTAACATTCCCTCATGTCATGTGACTTAGCTCCATGGGAACCACAGCATGGACCTGCACAATGTGCTAGATTAAAGGCCACACGGGGAATCAGAGCATGGACCTACACTGTGTGCCAGATTACAAGCCACATCCTAGCAACAATGGCACCAACTGATTGAGATACTGGAGCTTAGAGGTATAATACTCATATGAAAATCATAAATTTCATCCAATCAATAAATGTTCTAAATAACAATCTTTTTAATTTTTCAATGGTTGCATAGCTAAAAGCTATTAATAGATTTGAACCTCCGCTAGGAAAATTCAAAGGTCCACGACACCTGAGCCATCCTAGTGAACCCCCTTAGGAGGCAGGAGTACCCAAATACAATCTAAGATCCTCTATGTAATGTTCCCTCGTGTCATGTGATTTAGCTCCATGGGAATCATAGCATGGACCTGCACAATGTGCTAGATTACAAGCCACATCCTAGCAACAATGGCACCAACTGATTGACCCAACTAACTAAGGATATTGTCATAAAGGACTAATTTATATTATTATTAAAAATTGCCTGTACAAATAAACTGATTCCTTTATAAAGAGATTTTATAAAGAGATTTAAGAGGTGAGTTTGCATTCTTAGGCTAATGGTTAGTGTCTAGGAGCTTTGATCATTGAAAAAAATGCAGTCACAATATTTTTTAAGCTTTGATACATAGAAAAAATAGAATCATACATCAACATTGAATGCACGTATACACAATAGTAGTGAAATCAGGGATCAAATCCAATAGGATGCCAATTTCAGCATGACTTCCTTCTTCATCTATGTGTAAGAAATATATATCTTCAGAAAGATAAGAATCATATTTGCATTCTCGAGTTTTGAACTTGAAAATGGATTTCTTGCAAACTTCAAATCACAAGCAACAAACTCATTCTAAGAGAAATGTCATAACACCAACTTAAAAGTACAAAAATCAGTGAGCAACAAGATTATTTAATGAATAATTTCCTCATAGCGATAT
The DNA here is from genome assembly GCA_031772625.1 of Pinus tabuliformis. Taxonomy (NCBI): domain Eukaryota; kingdom Viridiplantae; phylum Streptophyta; class Pinopsida; order Pinales; family Pinaceae; genus Pinus; species Pinus tabuliformis. The sequence continues at coordinate 401,066,607 of CM062814.1, read as the reverse complement.
ATAATTTCTTAACTATAAAACAACTTTGCAGAATTCATATTTGAGTAACTAAGAAGAAGCCCACTAGAATGGCATCAATTACTATTACTATATGCTACAGAACCATACATGTGGGTCCATCTCTATAGGCTGGGCATCTGCAAAATTCTAAACAAACCCAATCGCATGGATCTTTGAGGTTCTTTGAGGTTTCAATAAGCACATAGGTATGGATCTTTTTGTTTCTATTAGATGGATTAATACATAATTTTCGTAAGAATTCATACACAAAGTTGTGCAATATTCAAAGCACAATCATCAAACTCCTAAATGCATTGCCATAGAACTGACTTAGAACAACAAATTTAGTGAGAAACAAGATTATGTACTGAGTATAATTTATTGATGCAAAACAACTCCACAACTTTAGCATTCAAGTAACCAAGAACAAGCTCACTTGAATAACATCATGTTCTAAATGCCTACACAACCATACATTAAGTTCTTCAAGATTCATGCAGAAGATCTTGGGATTAATGTCCCAAACTAACTTCCACTGTTGTGTGCTTCACTTGATGTCCATAGGTCAAATTCCAATGAGTTTACACTCGGTAAGATCTATAAATGTGGGGAAGTGACCAGGGGATTCCCGCAAGGTTTATATTAGAAGAAGAAAATAAACATTGTAAACATAATAATCATTGATTTTCGTCCTGTGAATTCCACGTTTTGGTTTGCTATAATAACATCATACAAAGAGGAAAATAAATGCATCAATGTATACTACTAAGAGGAAAATAAATGCGTTAATTTATAGAGTATTCTGATTTTAGTAAAGGAACACAGTTTGCACTTTGATGAAAAGATTACATATATTGATTTACACAATTTTAAAATCTTGAAGAAAATTATATAGGGTAATAATAAACCAGAAAACAAGGTTGATTTCTCATTTATAAATGATCACTTTCTTGATCTAGAAAATAGACATGGTCACATAGTTGAGTGAACAAAGGTAAAGAATCTTGTTGTCCATAATTAAGAAACATAATCAAATACAAAGGCTTTATTAATATCAAATAAATCCCAATAACTTATGAGACCAATCTTAAACAGACAACACTAGGTATCATATTCTAGCAACCAAAATCTAGAAGTCAAAGCTAGCAAAAGTCTATTTGTTGAGGTGGTTGAGTAAAGCATTCAACTTCTTCGTTTAACAAGGTAAAACAAAAGCATGAAGAGGGCAAAAAACATTAGGACCAACCAAGAATACAATGCAATGGGAGGAAAACATGAGACATATGAAAGAGAAAATTAAATATCTACAATCTAGCAACTACCCAAATATGAATATACACAACAAAAATTGTAGAGTGGGGAACTTGATTTCAAGATCTTGTTGGACACATATCCTACTAGTCTCTTATAAACAAATGTTAATTTCCTTTCCTCACACACGATCTGCATGACCAAGTTAGCTAGAATCGTGTAGTGAAAGATATATGTCTCAGTGTAGGACATATTAAAGAATCCAAATCTTGCTTTTCAAGGTCGTACAAGCTACAACACCTTTATTACAGTTATTATGTTGATTCAAGAAGCACTACAGTTATTATGTTGATCTAGCCAACAGTCTTTGTAGTCTATGCTTGTACAAAGCAAAAGGCTACATAGCCATAGTGCATCAAGTACATGCAAGAACAATATTTACTCTTTTATAATAAAGCATTAATATGAAGGTTACAAGTAAAAAATGTTGTTTTTAAGCATTTAGTTTGATTTATTGACAGATGCCAGTGTGTTGCCTCATAGAATTTACATATTTTACCATGTTGTAAGCTGTGATGCTTCAATATTTTCTATACAGGAAAAACTTGTACTGTGGTTTAGTTGGTCGTTTTCTTTTGTTTTTGTATGGAGAAATCACTAGCTTAATATACAATTTGCTGCCAACAATGACTCCAATTTGATCACACTCAAAGTTCAGATAATATTTGAAGCATAATGCTTATTCAAAAAATATAACAAATCTAACTAAAAAGGTTCCAAACCTTCTCTGCAATGCTCAGAACTTCAACATATGCATCCTGAATTTGTTCTGCAAACCTATAGAGAAATATATTTGATATCCCCCCTGCAACCACAAAGGGACCAATAGCCATAGTTACAAGGGAAATTTGCCAACTGTTTATGAATCCCACAACAAGGCCTCCAAAAAACATTACCATGTTGTGGACATAATTTCCCACCTGTTGCATAAATAATTCCTTTTTTCACTTTGAAAAGCATCTTCTCAATTTACAAAAACAAGATACTAAAGAAGTCCATTATAAGTGCAATACTTATCTTTTAAGCTTCAATTCGTGATGGTTTAAGCTGGCAATTTATTGAGTTTGATATAGCAGACTCATATAATGTTTAGATATGTTGGTCTATTCAAAATTCCAGCATGGTATTTGATAGTGCAGTGCAATGAAATTTAGATATGCAGAATAAGTCACAGAGGACAGATAATTTTTCATTGTAGAACAAAAAAATATCTACTCCGTTAAGCAGACAACAAGATGCAGAGGTAAAATATCATGAAAACAAGAGTGATACTACAAAACCAAAAGAGCATCTATAAGGGAAATAGAATAAGGGTTTGTCTCCAATAGAAAATATGGAGCAACAAAATACACCACTATTAGAACGGTATTTGATTGGGCTAGAAAAGGCTCACTAGCTAGAGAAATGGTAGACAGTTTGATAAATAGTATGAACCAACTACAAAAAAAACTAGAAATCAAGTTATAAAAATAAAAAGATGCAGAACAAAAACTACAGTAAATTTATCCTAGACCATTTCATCAATCCAGTTGTCCAACCAAATTCAAGAACTTAGTGCAATGAAAAGGTCATGTTTGTCCATAATATAGCATTCAAAACAAGAGAAGCATAGTTTATTAAAAGAAGAAAAATTTAGACATGTTATTTGAGATTGCTTATTTTACCATTCTAGTTATTCCACTGAACATGCAGGAATGAGAGCATAATCGCTGCCATCCATCATATAGATTCCTTAACTAACAACATCTGATCATTTCTCAATGAAGAAAAAAATGTAACCACGTGGCCTTAACCGTTTTCAAAAGACTTTTAACATCCAAAAAATAGCTTTGAAGCTTGAACAAGCCTAAACAACAATGTTGCGACAAATTTTCATTGCAAAAAAATCCTTAGGAGCCCACCTCGAATAACGTAAAATTTGAAATGAGAACTGATATGATTACCCATTTTTTCACGTAGCAAAAAAATCAAACGATTTTGAAAACCATTGATTCAGAATATCTCTCTCTCTCTCTCTCTCTCTCTCTCTCTCTATATATATATATATATATATATATATATATTCTAGAAGATTTTTGACACTTTAAATTTTCTTATGTATTAAGTATGAACATTTGTTTGTAAATGTTAGTGATTTTCATGTTAATTTTGATACTTTAAATTTTCTAATGTATTAAGCGTGGATTTTTTTAAATGTTGCTGATTTTCACTCAGATTTAGAAAAACGTCAATAATTTTTTTTAAGGCATATTGTTGACACTTTAAAGTTCTTATATCCTAAGTATACATATTTCTTTTTAAATGTTGATTATTTAACCATTTTTCAAGTTTTCTTATTCCTCTTCATCTTTTTTGTCCTTAGATATTTGGTTTTTAAGGGTTTTCCAATTTTTATTTTTTATTTTTTTGTTTTCCTTTGCACTGCTTTTTCATAATGAAAATTTTAATTTTTTTGCAAAGTTTAAAAAAAAATAAAAATAATATTTTGAGATTATGAATTTTTTTTCGTTAATTAATATTTCAATACACAAAAAATAATTGTCACTAAAAAAAATTTAAAACTTGACAGAAAATATACATTTTGCATATAGATATAACTAAAAAAATATGTAATCTAGAACCTTTTGCTAAAAAAGCCACATTAAATAAAAAAATTATGAAATTTTAAATTAAAAAAATAAGAGAAATAACAAAATTTATGAATTTTATATAAAAAAAATTGATGACATTTGAAAAAACAAGTTCAAAAAAAATTGATTCACATATATTGTAAATAAAAAAACAAAAAAATTAAAACAGAATTCAAAAAAATAATAAAAAACTTACACATAAAAAAATTTAAAAATTAAAAATACAATTAAACTATAAAAAAACCATTTAAAAAAATAATATTGAAAAAAATAATTAAAAAAAAATACATAAATATAAAATATTTGAAAAAATAAAAACAATTTAAAAGAAAAAAAACATATATAATAAAAGGAAACAATATAAATGTGAACAAAATTATATTAAATATCAAAAAATTTAAAAAATATAAGTGTTATAAAAACAATAAAAAAAATAAAAAAAATAAGAAAAATAGGCTTCCTTTGGGCTTCTTGGTGGGCTCAACCCGATTCTGAGAATCAAGTGAGGGGTTCATCCGATTCTCGGAATTGGATTGAGCCCACCCAAGGGCCCGAGGGGCCGCGACCCTAGGCGGGCGGAGCTGCCTTGAGCCCCTGGGGTTTCTCTCTCTGATTCTTGTAATCGGATTGAGCCCACCTAGGGGCTCGAGGGGCCGCGACCCTGGGCGGGCGGAGTTGCAGCCCCTGGGCAAGCTCAATCCAATTACGAGAATCGGATTGAGCCCACTCAAGGGCCCGAAGAGCACAATTTTTATTTATTTATTTATTAATTTTCTTTAAAATTGATTTTATAATCATTATTTTTTATTTTATTATTTTTTTGGTTTTTTTGTTTTTTTTTTTTATTTATTTTTCATTGAGTTTTTTGTTATTTTAATTTTGTTTGTATATTAAAATCTCTCTTTTTCTTTTTTCTTTAGTTTTCCAATAATGCATTTTTATTTTGTTTCATTCAATTTTTAATTTTTTTTTTTTAATGATTGATTTTTTTTGTCTTTTTAGGTTGATTTTGTTTTTGTTTTTGTTTTTTTTACATTTTTATGTTTGATTTTTTTTATTTTTTATTATTTTTATTTTATTTATTTATTTATTTATTTTTTACATTTTTATGTTTGATTTATTTATTTATTTTTTTTATATTTGATTTTTTTTGTCTTTATTTATTTATTTTACGTTTTTTTTATATATATTTTTATTTACTTTTCATTATATTATTATTTTTTTTTTGGGTTTTTTTCATTGTTTTAATTTTTATTTTATTTTTAAATTTATGTTTTCATTATTTTTTTAAAATTTTAATCTTTTTTGGGATCATGATAAAATCTTTTACGCCATTATTTCAAAATGTTGAAAATTTATCATGAAAACAAAAACGTTATTGTAGTATCAACGCTTTTCATTTTTGAGTTGATTTTTCATGTTTTTTTGGGTGTTTTTTTTTTGCTAGAGTTTTCGTTTTGAGTTTATGGTTCTTGTTTCAAATTTTATGTTGTTGTCACCGAAGATTTTGAGCACATTATACCATAGTCCCTGCATCATTATATAATGAAAACCTTAAGGGGACAACCAAAGGTATTACTGGCCAAACAGGGGATTAAGACTCATGAGTACTAAGATTTTGGAGGGACTGTGATTCTTGTCTATAGAGAAGGATTGAATCATGCCTCGAGCAATGAGGCAATGCTTACAAAACTTACTTTAATTTCCAAATGATAAGATACAAAGTTCTTTTTGCTTAATAGTAAGGCCTCAAAGGTCAACGCCATAGCAGCTTGTTGTCCAAGAAAAAACCACAAAACCCGTCTAACATCAGTTATACAGTAACAAATACCAGGATTGGGAGAGAACCTTCGATGATCTTTTGGACATGATAAAGAGACAGAGAATGAAGAGAAGGTGAAAGGACCCAGTTTCTCAATTTCTAAGAATCACAGGGTACCTCGAGTTACAAAGGTGGATCCCTTGAAGTTGGTCACTATGTTTGCTTTGGATGCCAAAGGATTTCTTCAATATTCTGATGGGGATTTTGCTTTCATCAGTTGTCCCCAAGTGCTCGCAAACATTTATTCTAGGCATTAACATTGAAGCTACGTGAGATTAATGTTTCCTCAATTGAGGGTTGGTGTCTCAAAATTATGGATGGATGGGAAAGACGTTGAGGGTTTGTTGTTATTGAATAAACATTCTTATGCCAATCAACAGGGATTCCAAAATAACAACATTGTGTATCACTATTCTATGCAATTTTTGTGATTGTTCCCCAAGACACACTATATCTAAACCCTTCAAGACAATTGTTCTTCAACCTCGTACAAATACATCTAATAGTAACACTAGGCTATTTCTAGAAAAGCTTGCAACATTGTTGTCACTAGATGGCGACTAAGGTGGAAGATATTATCACTTCTTGGTATCTCTTTGGGAAAGCTATCATTCTCTAGAGTTTGTTAGATTAGGACAGAAGAGATACCAAAGATCCAAATTTTGTAGTCATCCATCCTTTTGACCTTGTGTTGATAACAAAGTGTTCCAGATTTTTTTTAGCAACTCAAGAAGCCCAACCCATGGTCTTCTTTTACTTTTGACCATAGTCAAATCATCCGATGTCAAATACTTCCTTATCCTATTTTGATGCCAAATTCCACTATAATGCTCAAGAAGCTGCACAAACAATGTAAAAATGTAATTGATCTTTAAATTTGAAAACCCTGAATTAAATTAATGTTGCCTTATTTCTATGCATTATCATCAGGGAAAATTTTAAGAACCCCCCCAAATTTACATGTATAATAAATGGGCGAATCTCCATGGTATATAGGAAAAATGGAAGGCGATTTTATCAATAATATGATATGTATATATAATTTTTTGGCGAATCTCTCACCAGACATGGCGAATATTTTACTCAATTATAAAATCTTGTGTTTATTGAATACACAAATGAAATCATTGCATTTCTTTAAAATATCTTTTGAAATCAAAATTACCAAAATTACATATCGATAACCTAGTGGGTGTAGGATAAAATTCGCCCGTGCCATTCACACAAAGCATGAGAAAAAACCTAATACTATATATAAAACCAAGAAAAATTCAAATTCATCGCTTCTAGGGACCTCGTAACCACCCTGCCAATACACAAGTATGTTCCTGTTTGCAATTAGAAAAATTACCCAAATTACAATCTGTTTACTCCACTTCTAGGGACCTCGTAACCACCCTGCCAATACACAAGTATGTTCCCGTTTGCAATTAGAAAAATTACCCAAATTACAATCTGTTTACTCCAGCATATGTTGGAAAGTTATAGAAGGATGACTAGTGCGATCAATCCATTCCTTTTAGCCCTGGATTTGTTTCAGTTTAAAACAAAAGTATACAAATATACTTGTCCAATGTCTATGCTTTAACCATTCACCTTAAGATGTTTTGACAATATAATTTCCTAAGTCTATTTAATATCTTCATTATCATAAAAACCAACCTATATCCATCTTAACTCCACATCTACCACTCTTAGGGGGATGAAATCTATTTATCCCTCTGAGCACTTGGTAGACCCAGAATTAAGATGGATCTAAGATAGAATTTCCCCTTTAAATAGTCTATGCTCACATGAATACCATGGGTCAATACCATGGGTTATCATAAACCTAGAGCTTAAAAATTACTATTAGTAATTTATAAAAATTAATAAAATTAATAGTTGATTTTTATTTTATTTTTATTTTAACCAAGCTAAAATGTTTAACATACATTAAATTACAACATCCATTTTTACTCTTGATCGGATCAAATATTTTTTCACTCTATGCTAGTTTGCATATCACGATATTTGATACCTCTCGGGGGTTAGTAGATCCAGAGTAAAGATGGATCTATGCTGGTTTAATTCCCCCATTTAAATAGGCTACATTCCAAGTGAATACCATGGGTCAATACCATGTGCCATTTTGGTGAATACCATGGGTCAATACCATGTCCCATTTTTATTTTTATTAATACTAATATTAGGGTTAATAATGTGTTTTTGCATGGTATTAATAACAATCTAGTCCATGGTATTTGTCCCATAGTATAAATATAAGGTGACTTATGGAGTAAATATAAAAAAATGTTTTATTTGTTTACCATACCTCTCGTTTATTTATATTTTTATTAATTTACCATACCATTCATAAATACAAGGTGACTTATGGAGTAAATATAAAAAATGTTTTATTTGTTTACCATACCTCTCGCTTATTTATATTTTTATTAATTTACCATACCTCTTTTACAAATATGGTATTTGGCCCATATGATTCACTTAAATAAAACCTCTTTCTTGAGCCTTCATAAATAGAACGAGGGTTATGGATTAAATATAAAAAGAGGTTTTATTTATTTACCATGCGTCTAGTTTATTTATATTTTTATTTATTTACCATACCTTTTGAGTAAGTATAAAAAGACGTTTTATTTATTTACCATACCTCCGCTTTACTTATATTTTTATTTGTTTACACCCTTGCATGTATATAAGGTGACTTATGGAGTAAATATAAAAAATGCTTTATTTATTTACCATACCTCTCATTTATTTATATTTTTATTAATTTTCCATACCTCTTTTATAAATATGGTATTTGGGCCTTTGGCCCATAGGATTCACTTAAATAAAACCTATGCTTGAAAATCGGCGAATGGATTCACTTAAATAAAACCTATTCTTGAAAATGGGCGAATGGAAGGTTGTAACTCCTAATGTCAAGGGCTAAATTTACCTTTTTTATCCTCTCCCTAAAAATAAGGTGGGCTATTTGAGGTGATTTGTAAAAATGTACTATGATACAAAATTTTCGCCCACTAAAAATTTAAAACCCCTTAATTTCGCCAAAGGGCGAACATTCGCCCCTAAAATCACCCCTAATTATCATTAATATTCCAAAACTAGTAACATAAATCAACCTGCAGAATCAAAGGACATGATACACTTAAAAATCTTAGCTTAAGAATATGATACTCCCAAATATGGTTGCCTTACATCAAGCACCTCCAATGTATTCACATAAGATTTTAATGAATAGCGTCAAATATATGATATTTGCAAAATAATTACATGTCCAAAGAAGACTAGTTACTGATATCATGATACTAAAGATAAAATTAGATGGTTTTTATGTTGCATGTAATAAGAAATCTCAAAAACAATCACATTAGATTGCCTAGAAAATGGTCATTATAGACATAGAAAAGTTACTATTACGGTAACACAAACAAGGCTATCATTATTAGCAGCGTTTGGCAGAGATATACAAATGAATGTTGTTGTTTTTCTATCAAACTAGATTGCTACATAGGTAACATGCAATTAGAGAAAAATAACAAAGAATCAACTATTGTACATTTCATAAAGTAGTATGTAACTTTTGACCCTCATATGCATCTACGTGTAGTCTAGATGCTATAGCATTCTTACATTAGTAATCAACTTTTGACCCTTAATCATAAGTGAAATTAGATTCTACAGAGGAGAAATTTAAGCATTTTACATGCAAAGAAAATTTAAGAATTCATAATTTTCTTCTCCTTGAGAATTCTACATAGATGAACTCTATGCATTCTAGATAGGAAATATAAGAATTTGTTTTTTCATTAATATCAACTCTTTACAACTTCAAAATTGCATTTACTAGCAGATGAAATCGACTTCGCAACAACCTATGTTTAACAATGGCATGATATTAGCAGTCTTTAACAATTGTATCATCTCAAGCTCATAACATCTTCCTTGGGATTGCTTCCTCCAAGAGATGAGTGAATTCAAATAATTGAAAACATCAAAGAGTTTGAGCACATATAGAGTTGGCTCCAAACAACATTAATGCCATTTCAAATTTTGAGTATTCAACTTGAACTTTGATCATCATAAGGTTGTTATTCACCCTTTATACTACAACTTTTCATTGCTTTGGTCCATATATATATCCTTTTATCGAGAGAAGGCTTCCCCTACAGTTTTATCTCCAATACCATTTTTAACAAACCAAAGGGTGACCTTGCCTCACATAAAAATAAAATAAAATAATATAAAACATTATGCTTTATCTAATGCTCATGTGGAATAAAGAAGGTTCACCTTAGAATGAAGTTTAGACATTGGCATCCATTCACCTGGTCCACATAGATTATAGAGCAAATTTGCTACAGTTGAAACAACCTCCTTTTCTTCGTTTCACATCTGCTGAGAATTATCAGTTTCATGGTCCATTCTTCTCCATGTATCCCCCTTTAGATCTAAATAAAGTAAACAATGATATCAGACAATTTCATATACACATTTCATGTCTTAAGGATGTCATTAATTAACAACCTCCAAGTAAATGTAAGGAGCCATATGCCAACGACATGTCTGATAACCTTTGCATCTAAAGCAAAAGTTAAAATGAGCTTGCTCAATTGGAACTACAACCATAATCACAGAATATTTAAACACAACAACAACATATATTTGAAGAGTTTACTACATAAAATAACCAGACCATGTAAAAACACATTAGTAAAAACACATTAATGAAGCTCCTTCAGATAATACACATGAATCTTTTCAGGGTAAAATTAGAGTCTTACAACTAGATAATCAAACCTTTATTGGGTATGAAACAATTTAATGGAAACAAAAATTAAAATTTTGCAAGAAAAATAAGGATTTTTCATTCCATGACATGTCCATCATTTAGACATCAAATTAGACAATGTAAGCTCATGTGAAAATTAAATTCTCAAATGAAATAATCAGATAACTAGGGAAAGTATCAAGTCTTCTCCAATTTCTTCAAAAGAAGCCCATTACAATCAAAATAAACTGGTAAAGCACAAAACACCTCTTAAAAACATTAATAAGAAACAATTATTAAAATTAAAATATTCTTGATGGATATTGTTTTTACTATTTTCCTAACACTAAATTAAATGCACTCTAATGTGCCTTCTTATGTGTTTCAATCAGCTGAACAAACGTCACATGTTTGTGTTTATGTGTTTCAGTCAACTCAACATATGTCACATGTTTCTAGAACCCTGCAATTTGTGGCCAAGTGTTTTCTGCTACCATTTTTCTGTGCATGCGTCGTAGTTGTAGTTACTCTCCATTAAAGATGATTCAATGAAGGGACTTGAACTGGGTTAGCTCGATAGGTGATGATTATTTGGATACTAGTGAACATAGTTTTTATCATTCTCTCTGCATCGAGAGCCACGCCTCCCAAATGGAATAACCATGGTCAATGGCTGCATGAATCTATTTAACAACACTAACAATACATACCCTTGAGCAGCACATCGTTCATTTGGGAGTTGGGTGAAGAAGAATACATCCCCTTAAGTAGCACATCGTTCATTTAGGAGATGGATGATGAAGAATACATCTTCTTGAGCAGCACATTGTTCATTTGGGAGCAAGCAACACATCGTTCATTTGGGCGTTGGGTGTATCGAGAACATAGTTTCATGGGAAATAAGTATCTCTATCTTTCAGATTCCATTGTGATCCCTCATAGGATTTGAAGCAAGGACAGAGTGAAGGCAGCGATAAAGATTAGCTTGAGGCAAAGCTAAGCTGATACTAGGCAGAAATGCAGCCAGGGAGGATATGTTGCCCCCGTCCCTACTTCCAGTGGAAATGGGTCCACATTCACATATATAGGTTAGCATAACGAACTACTCCCCATTAGTAGAGAGAAGCTCCCCAAAAGCAGCACATGTCATACATCCACAAGAACTTGATTTCCAGATCTCTCTTGTCCAAACATGGCTTTAAGATGGTCTTTGCTTTGAGTTTGAGAAATAGATTATGACCAAGAATGGTACAACCATTCCTAAGGTCGAGATCTGGAACTGCATACAGAAAAGAGGGGACTAAACCCTGCACTCTTAACTACTGGAAACACTCGGAACTGCATCCGGAAGCAGCAACAGGTCCCAGGTTAGTTTGACCTTACCAACAAATGGGAGGAGGTTAATGTAGTTTTCTTGTGAAGGCAGAGGTAGAGGTAGAGCCAAGATGAAATAGATGATAACAATGTCACTTTCTGTGCTAGAAGTAAAATTCATTTTCCTTCTCCACGAATCATGTTGGGTAGGATGGCAGCTAACATTTGGAGTCTGTAGCTTCTTTTGAAGTGGACCTCTTCTCCCCCAAGGGAAACCTAAAGGGTAAGGTGCTCAAGCTAGCAATGATGATAAAGGCAATGGTAAAGGCCACTTTGTGGAGCCAAACCACCAAAACCCAGAAGGTGATTCATCTGAAGAATGTTTTGGACATACCATACATCCACAAAACCTTACTTCCATATCTCTTTGGGTTCCATATCTCTCTTGTTCCCTTGGTTGGTTTTCCTCCAGAACAAACAAAACTATGATCTTGAACCTCCCATTATGATCCTCCAATTCCCGCCAGCTACACAACTAGAATCCTCCCATTCTCGCCAACTTTCATCTTCTAGCTACACAACTAGAATCCTCTCATTCTCCCCAAATTTTGTCTTCCAGATGCACAACTAGAATCCTCCCATTCTCACCAACTTTCATCTTCCAACTAGACAACTAGAATCCTCTCGTTCTCACTAGCTTCCATCTTCCATAGATGCCACTGTAGACATCGCAACAACATGCATTCACAGGTGGAAACTTCAACAACTATAAATGACTTTAGGTTGGACACCCACCAAAGTGACTAAGTATAATACTCCACTTGGCTCCCATACTTTGATGCTCAGCTTGCCCGGGTTACTTTGCATAGCTACTAGTTCTCAACTGACTTGGGTTACTTTGCATAAAACAATGTTATTCACATAACATTTAATGCTTTAAATCAATGTTGGCATTAGTTTAACATTTTCAAAATAAGAATTAAATTGATGAACATAACCTATGGTTTTGACCTCCCTGCCTCGGGAAGAGGCCAAATAAGATGGTGAAATCCATTGAACTATAGAAAATACACTGCAAATACATGAGGAGCCTAAAAGCTTTAGGTTAATTAGTTGGTTCATTATACACCAACTAATGCTTATTAGAGGATCCTGATCCTCTGATTACTGTAGTCACATGCTTGATGACAAGGACTAATAACAATAAATATTGTACGTGTTAGCCTCCTGTTGCAACAGGTGTTCATCTTTCATGATTGACAGTTGAAAGTGCCAAATATGTCATACTTTGCATGCTGCAATGCTCCATATTTCCAAAAGAGGCCAAAGAAGAGGCCATGAAAGTGTGTTAGTCTAAATGCCACTATTGTATTCCAATTTTGATGAGTTATTCCTTTTTGAAGAATTTTCTGTTAAGGGAAGGCCAAATAGCTTAATCTTGGCTTCCCTAGGTTTCAATTTCTTGTTCTAGAATGTACAGAATGAAAATCTATCCAAACAGTTTAATCTTGGCAGATTTGTAAATATGTAGAGAAACAAAGGAGCCCAACTGCTTAATCTAGGCCCTTGGAAGAAATAAGTGTAGATTTAGATAGGAGGACAGCAAAAAGAAAAAAGGATAATCAGGGTCTGCAAGTCCAAGTGCACCCATGCAAAAAGAAGAAAAAATGTTAGGTAAGTAGGCTGGGTAAGTAGTTTTGTGGTTGCAGAATCAAGCTAGGTGATCCATTTCATGCTTTTTAATGCTATAACTATTCAAATCACAGGTATAAGGCAATTCCCCTTTGGAAGAGCTCAAGCGAGGCATGTCTAACTCCCCTTTCTTCTAAATCCCCAAATCACTCACTAACATCTCCTTGAGGACCTTGGGATCTGCCCAACCAGTCCTGTTATTACTTCATTTTTGTAAAATACCAAGTCAAGCTTTGATTTTCTTCAGTGAAAAGAAGCCACATTTTTTGTGTAAACTCATTTCTCCATATCCCATTCAAATCTCATGTCTAAGTTTCAGATCATAAACTTGGCATAATTCCCCTTACATTTCCATTTTACAAACTCATATTAACTCCTAACTCTACTATCTAGCTCCCTAGATCATCTCCTTATCCCCTATTACACAAAAAACTATATAAAAACCCAAAAAATATTACATATCCCCCCTATAGCACTATAGCTATGTACATACAGTTCTGGGATATAATAGTTCACCTGGGGCTATTATGAACCCATCCGTGTCATAACCCTGGGATTGACCATCTAACCTCTGGTTAGGCTAATAACCTATACCCACCCCTTTATCCTCAAAACCTTATAATTCTAACTTCACAGTCATTTCCCCAATGTCTAATGTTTAATAGTTTTGGTTAAACATTAAAATTAACCCGCGACCCACATTAACCAAGTTTTTTGACCCCCTTGGCGCATTTTTATTTAAATATGTCGGGCGGGTCCCATCCCTAAACCCCTATCACCTCACCTTTACTGCCAGCTGTCCGATGCCCAGCGCCCGAGATCAACGGTGGGCGGTAATTCCTGCGCTCGATCTACCGGAGTTTAATGTTGGGGGATGGGCGGTTTCCCCGTCGTACCCTCGCCACGTGTCAGCCTCCCGATGTGTTCGGAGGCCCCTCCCCCAATACCACCTACGCGGAAAAGCGGTGCGGGAGAAAACCGGATACCGCCTTCCGCCCTCCTACGTCAGCACCACGTCATCATGACATCATCATCCTGCGTCGGCCTCCTGCCACCGTGTCCTTGCCACGTCATTGCCACGTCGCTGCCATCATATTTCCATGTCATCACCCCTACCGTACCGCCACATCACCCGGCCGTACTGCTGACGTCACCCTGCTGATGTCACCGCCGTACTGGGACCCACCGCTGACGTCATGTTGACGTCATCATCAAAAAGGGCGCAAAGCGCGAAATTTGCAGCAACGGATGTCTGGAATGAAAAACCGAGGCAGGTTTTGATGCGCGATTAGCGCTTAGCGCGCATCGCTAAGGGAAATAGGCCAAAATGGAAGCCCTCTCATGGCGCGATTACCAGCAGGGCCCGAAATTCGCAAATTCACGGGAATTTCTTCAGATAGGTTCGGAAAAGGGGCAAAGACAGTTCTAAAGGCAAACAGAGGGGCGAGCAGCAGCCATAAAATGTCGATGGGACAGTTTAAAGCAGTTAGAAGACAACAAGGAGCCCAGGTTCAGTGAAAGTGTATCAGAGGAAGCGACGAAGATTATCAGTTAGTATTTTTGGTGGAAATCCGTATTTCCAAAGCAGGCAGACATTGAAGGCCCCCAAGCAAAGTCAAAGAAAGCGGTGAAGCTATTTCAAAACTCTCAAATCACAGTTAATGCACCTCAAAACCACTCAAGAGCAGGGGATCAAAACCCAAAGCACAGTTAGGACTAAATGATCAGCACAGAGCCATAAAGACAACACATTAACTCTTTTTGATACAGCTGCCCCAGCGCAGCTCGAAGATATTTTCTTGCATTTATTTCAGGCATATGTTAGGTTAAAGACACTTATTACATCAGATCTGTCTCAAATCTGATTCTTGTAGATATTTTGCTTATAAAACCACCCTAATTTACTGTTTAGAGGGTTGGTTGGTTGATTTGCTCCACTAGAGACTCGCTCTGTATACTTGATGTTTTCATTAATCAAAGACTGCTGAAAAGCTTGGAGGATGGACTATCTGCTGTGTTATTAATGTTTTGAAGAATGATATGGAATTCTTGTGCTGCAACACGACTCAATAAGTGTTTTCTACCTCTGTTTTCCACTAATATATGCTCATATCATACATATGTCACCATCTAAAATAGGAGAAAAAAGGAATAGCTTAGACTTTGTTTTACTGCACTCTATGCTCAATTTCTGCTGTTTCATTATGTTATCACTCAGGTTGTTCCCTTTGACTCCCAAGGGAATACGACCGAGGTAACCACTAACCAATCTTTAGACTGCAGGTTCTAGCCCACCTGCAATCAGAGAGGGCTCTCTCTTTATGATTTAGCTTTGTTGATGATGATTTTAGGCTAGTTATTGAGTTGAAGGGGTTTTGTTTGAGTTTTGGTGGGAAGGATGAAGCTTTCAAGTAGAGAGGTAATGCATAGTATGATAAGTTCAAACCATTGGGCGTGGAGTCATGGAGTAGGACTGCTGGTGCATTTTCTTGGTCACAAGAGGAATATGGAGCAAGATAGATACACATGAAACAAATTTCAAGCTAAATGGAGATGGATTGAAGGCTAAGGAATGAGAGGCAATTAAGAATCTCTCTTTCAGCTTAACAGAGGGAAGGTGAATGAGCTCTATCTAGGAGCAGTAAAGAATCCCTAGATAACTGTCAAACATGGGTGAATCAGGGAAAATATGAGCCAAAGGGAATTCATATTTATTACCAATTCAGAGGAAAACATAAAGAAACAACAGAAATTGAGCATAGAGTGCAGTAAAACAAAGTCTAAGCTATTCCTTTTTTCTGCTATTTTAGATGGTGACATATGTACGATATGAGCATATATCTGTGGAAAACAGAGGTAGAAAACACTTATTGAGTCGTGTTGCAGCACAAGAATTCCATATTCATTCTTCAAAACATTAATAACACAACAGATAGTCCATCCTCCAAGCTTTTCAGCAGTCTTTGATTAATGAAAACATCAAGTATACAGAGCGAGTCTCTAGTGGAGCAAATCAACCAACCAACCCTCTAAACAGTAAATTAGGGTGGTTTTATAAGCAAAATATCTGCAAGAATAAGATATGAGACAGATCTGATGTAATAAGTGTCTTTAACCTAAAATATGCCTGAAATAAATGCAAGATCTTCGAGCTGCACTGGGGGCAGTTGTATCAAAAAGAGTTAATGTGTTGTCTTTATGGCTCTGTGCTGATCATTTAGTCATAACTGTGCTTTAGGTTTTGATCCCCTGCTCTTGAGTGGTTTTGAGGTGCATTAACTGTGATTTGAGAGTTTTGAAATAGCTTCATTGCTTTCTTTGACTTTGCTTGGGGGCCTTCAGTGTCTGCCTGCTTTGGAAATACGGATTTCCACCAAAAATACTAACTGATAATCTTCGCCGCTTCCTCTGATACACTTTCACTGAATGATCTGAATGGAAAATGGCA
Source organism: Pinus tabuliformis (assembly GCA_031772625.1). Classification (NCBI taxonomy): domain Eukaryota; kingdom Viridiplantae; phylum Streptophyta; class Pinopsida; order Pinales; family Pinaceae; genus Pinus; species Pinus tabuliformis. The sequence goes on along the minus strand of CM062814.1, from coordinate 401,049,613 downwards.
TCAACCCATGGTACTCATCCACCCATATTATTCATCGACCCATGGAATTTACCCATGGTATTGTAAATGGAATCCGCCCGTGGTATTGTAAAATCCACCCATGGTATTCATTCACCCATGGAATTTACCCATGGTATTGTAAATGGCATCTGCCCGTGGTATTGTAAAAGCCACCCATGGTATTCATTCACCCATGGAATTGACCCGTGGTATTGTAACTGAAAAATACTATAAGTAACAAGTCACATTTTGTAAAAGGACAGATTGTCCGCCACAATGTATCCTTTACAGTTCAGAGGCATGTAGCCATCACATCTCTTCTCAGAGATAAGCTACCATCGCCCTAGCTAGTTCATTTCCATTTCTGTTTGTAAGCATATTTCAGTATTTTCCATTAATGAAACGAAGTATTATTTCCGCTGCATCTTTGTGTATATGGTTATCTCTGTAATTTGTTGCGTTCCTGTTTAAATCCGGATCAGTGGTATCGGAGCAGGTTATGATTCCATGGGAACGAGGGTTTGATGCATGTTTCAGTTTCAAATTTTGTAGCAATATTCAACAAACTTCATGCATGTGCTACAACCTCCACAGAGCACTTTCTTGGGTCAAGCAAGAAGAATTTTTCTTTTCTCATTTTTTTGCAGGATTTTTTTTGGGCGGCGACTTTGCAGATCAGATCTGAAACATTTGGTACAAAATTTACAAAATCAAATACCAGATCTGGATTCCTCTCGAAAAATCACCCAATTTCAAAAAAAAAAATGGGTCAAATCGGAGTCCGGATGTGGGAGATATCGCTGATTTAAAATCAGCTATTTTATCAGAATTTTTGTGACGGCGGAACTGTTGCAGCACAAATCTGAGATCTCAGAGTGCCCAGATAAGGATTTCCATCACATGGGAAGATGCAAAATGGTCCTTCTGCTTCCAAAAACAGGTTATAATAAATATTCTGAGTTATATTGGCCGAGTTATGTCCATTTTAATTCTGGAGCAGCATTCGGAGTGGGTTTCCATTGGAGACGTGCCCTCCCACCCCACTTTAGTAGGCACCTGCTTCACATTCATCAGTTTCAACATAGCAGCAATCGGCTTGGGTTATTTGGAGATGTGCCCTCCCACCCCAGGCTATGTAGGCACCTGCTACTTCATCAGCAACCAACATCACGGCTGTGGGTCATCCACAAACCCACACTTCATCGAAGTCCATTTGTTAGGCCGTACACTGTTAGTATCACAGTTGGTCACAAGCATTACAGGGTATCTCTATCCTCGGATCTTCGTTCTTCATGGTTATGGGTCATCCACAAACCCACAGTTCATCGAAGTCCATTTGCTAGGCCACACACTGTCAGAATCACAGTTGGTCACAAGCATTACAGGGTATCTCTATCCTCGGATCTTCATTTATCAAGGTTTTGGGTTAACCACGTAAAACCCTTATCTTTAGTGGATCTTCATATTCAACAAAGTCTTTGCAGGAGGGAACTTTACGCAATGGGGACCATTGCTTCTTAAGGAGGGAGGAATGATCTGAATGGAAAATGGCATCAACCCATGGTACTCATCCACCCATATTATTCATCGACCCATGGAATTTACCCATGGTATTGTAAATGGAATCCGCCCGTGGTATTGTAAAATCCACCCATGGTATTCATTCACCCATGGAATTTACCCATGGTATTGTAAATGGCATCTGCCCGTGGTATTGTAAAAGCCACCCATGGTATTCATTCACCCATGGAATTGACCCGTGGTATTGTAACTGAAAAATACTATAAGTAACAAGTCACATTTTGTAAAAGGACAGATTGTCCGCCACAATGTAGCCTTTACAGTTCAGAGGCATGTAGCCATCACATCTCTTCTCAGAGATAAGCTACCATCGCCCTAGCTAGTTCATTTCCATTTCTGTTTGTAAGCATATTTCAGTATTTTCCATTAATGAAACGAAGTATTATTTCCGCTGCATCTTTGTGTATATGGTTATCTTTGTAATTTGTTGCGTTCCTGTTTAAATCCGGATCACTGAACCTGGGCTCCTTGTTGTCTTCTGACTGCTTTAAACTGTCCCATCGACATTTTATGGATGCTGCTCGGCCCTCTGTTTGCCTTTAGAATTGTCTTTGCCCCTTTTCCGAACCTATGTGAAGAAATTCCCGTGAATTTGCGAATTTCGGGCCCTGCTGGTAACCGCGCCATGAGAGGGCTTCCATTTTGGCCCATTTCCCTTAGCAATGCACGCTAAGTGCTAATCGCGCATCAAAAATTGCCTCGGTTTTTCATTCCGGGCATCTGTTGCTGCAAATTTCGCGCCCTTTTTGATGATGACGTCAACATGACGTCAGCGGTGGGTCCCAGTACGGTGGTGATGTGGCGGTGACGTCAGCAGTACGGCCGGGTGATGTGGCAGTACGGTAGGGGTGATAACATGGTAGTACAATGGCAGAGACGTGGCAATGACGTGGCAAGGACACGGTGGCAAGAGGCCGACGCAGGATGATGACGTCATGATGACGTGGTGCTGACGTAGGAGGGCGGAAGGTGATATCCGGTTTTCTCCCGCACCGCTTTTCCGCATAGGTGGTATTGGAATAGCTATCTATAGCTTAAAACTAACGTGAAGATTAGTCCCTTGCTAATTCTAAAAACATTCACAGAAAATACCAAAACAAGGTCAGAATCTGGCTCCCAAAAGGAAGTCACATTATACAAGGTCAAATCCAGACCCAAATCCCCCAGCTATTTTTGAAAATCCCAATTTAATCCCAGCTATTTTCCATTCGCTGCACATACTCCCATTACCACTATTATTACCGCTGTTCCAGTCGTTCCATTAATCCCTGCTGTTCTACTTATCCTTGTGAATATGGTGAACAGATATGCTCTGTTACAATTGCCTGCTAATCTAGGGGCTATGCCTCAGGATTACCAAACTAAATCACATATTTCGATGGTACTGGTTCTTGCACAGCCCTTCAGCATACCAAGAAAATGCAAGACTATTTTGAGAACTACGAGATTGATAATGATACCATGAGAATGAAGATTTTTGTCCAAAGTTTGACAGGTGATGTCAGGACTTGTTTTAGAGCACTCACAGCCAATTCCATAGCAGACCCAGAAGCCTTATACCAGTCATTTATCAACAGATGGGAGAAAAAGAAAGACCCCTTGCACATATTATTTGAATATGACACCATCAAAAGAGGCCCTCAAGAGTCTGTCTTGGACTATTGTGCAAGATTCAATAATGTTTATAATGCAATACCATAGAACTTAAGACCTCCACCTGATCTTGCTTTCTATAAATTCCCTGATGGTTTTGATACTGACATGGCTTATCAGTTAAGGGAAAGAGCCCCTCAAACCCTTGCAGACATGTAAAATGTTGTTGTTAGTGTAGAGGCAAATCTAATTTCCAAAAGAAACAGAGCTAGAACTGAGAGAAGAACCACCTTTAAGGAAGAACCCTCAGCCTTAGACCAAAAGCTGGATGCTATTATCAGTGGCATGCACAGGCTGGGAGACAGAGTAGAGAGTGTTGAGAGGAAATCATCATGGGAAGGACAACAACCTAATACCATAAGGAACCCAAATTTCCGGAAAACTCAGAACACAAATGCTGGTAGGTATAGCCCAGACCATGATGTAAGGCCTCCTTTTCATGAAAATTATGCTAAAGCATCTACATCTAGTGAGCCCACAGAGGACACTCACATGAACTTGGTGGATTTGAAGGCTGAGCAACAAATTTTCTTAACCCAAGCAGACCAAGATGAGCATGATTTTAATCAATTTCAAACTAAGTCTGGTGAGTCTTTTGATTTTAAGCAAGGTTATGACTCAACTATTTATGAGGTCCACAAACAGTATAAGCTGAGAACAAGAACCATAGATGTGCCCGAAAAGGTTAAACCAAGTGATACCAAACAACCTAAGAAGATCAAAGAAAAGGCTTCCCTCATAGAAAATGCTAATAAAATAGTTCCAAATCCAAAGGATGTCACCATATAGGATGTCACAGACATGCAGCCCTCTAATGATCACCCTCTGCCACCTTCTTCCTTAAAAGAAGATTTGAACAACTATCCTAAAAAACTTTCCAAATCAGAAATAGTTCAAGAAATCAACGAAGAACAAGAAAAAACCGCTGAAAGTGCAATTGAAAAGGGAAAATCTGCCAGTCACAATACTAAATCACAGTCAGAAAAACCTTTTGATTTAGAGGCAGAAATAGGTAAACTGAAGATATTCATCCCTTTATCTGAACTTGCCAAACATGATATCTATAGGCAACAAATCAAAAGATCGTTGTAGATGCCAGAAAATAGGGATGATGTGAATGTATTAGATGATCAACCTGAGCTCCTTTTCGGTCCTGAAATCAATGGAAAATCAGGACATGGAGCTGTGTTACCATTTTATGTCAGTTTTCACATTCATGATAAAGTATTGCATAATGCTATGTTTGACTCAGGTGCCTCACACAACCTTATGCCCAAAGCTGTAATGGAGAAGCTAAACCTTGATGTTACAAGACCCTACAAAGACTTATTTTCCTTTGACTCAAGTAAGGTCAAGTGTTTAGGATTAATCAAAGACTTATGTGTCTCCTTAGTCCAATACCCAAACAAGACAATCCTCATGGATGTGGTTGTTGCTGACATTCCACCAAAGTATGGCATGCTATTGTCAAGATCTTGGGGAGCAAAACTCCAAGGATCTCTCCAACTAGACCTCTTTTATGCCACTACATCTGTCTTCGGGCAACCAAAGAGACTGTATAGAGAAACACTGATGAAATATGTGGTAACTAGTGAGGACAAGCCCCAAAAGTTTCCTATTTATTCAATCCATTCCGATATGGATTCTTTTATTTTATTTAATGAGGAAACAAGTCCTCCCACTAATGATAAGTCGTTGGCTTTAGAACTGGACACGCACATCAATGAAGAATCGGTCGCCCATACTAATGAAACTGTCAAAACAATCAAGGCAACCAGCATACAACAAGAACCTCCCCAAATAGAAAATTCGAATCTGCCCACTGCAAGAATGACTGAAACTCTTAATATTGACCACAAGCAAGAAATCACATGGTATTTAGAGTTTGATGGCTCTATTAACAAGTTAGGAGCAGGGGCAGGTGTATGGATTCACAATACACACAACAATCATGCAGAAGGCCATGCCTACAGACTAAACTTCAAATGTACCAACAACATGGCAGAGTATGAGGCTCTCCTTTTAGGCCTTAAATTGCTCAAAGCTCTAGGAGCTGCAAAAGTATCCATTCTAGGTGACTCTGATTTAGTCATATAACAAATGAAAGGCAACTTTGTTACTAATGACAATAGAATGAGGGTCTATAGGACTGCTGCCACTAATATACTCAATGTATTCGCTGAATCCAAGCTTGCCAAGATCTCAAGAGATCATAACATTCATGCACACAGCCTAGCCACTTTTGCTAGTACATGCAAGCTTCCCTTTGAGCCAAATCACCATTTCATTGCTGAGATAAAACATAGGCCTGTTATCCCAAATAATGTTAAATATTGGCAAGTGTTTGAAAATGATGCCCAGATTAACAATTTCCTCACTCTTGAGCATGAGTTTTCAAATATTAACATTGACATGGATGCTATGACGGATGAACAACAACAAAAAAATGAAAATCAGCAGGCTGTAACAACTGTAACAGCCAAACAAATGTTAAACCCAACTGTTTTTGACAATACAAACATAGAAGAGCTAAAACAGATGCATTTGGAGGAAATAGCCGAAACAGAGGCCGAGATCGTTGATCTAAAAGATAACTTTCTCCCTGCGGGCCTTACTCCGTTAGAAGACATGTTTGATGCAAATGATGTTCCCAAAAAACCAAAAATGCAACCCTTAAACGCTGCTATAGAAGAACACAACATTGGGACAACAAAGAAGCCCAAAATGGTCAAACTATCTCAATCTTTGCCACACGATCAAAAGCCCAAATGTGTTGATTTGTTTAAAGAATTCCAAGATGTATTTGCTTGGAGTTATGAGGACTTGAAGTCCTATGACACCTCAGTGATCCAACACACCATTCCCTTAAAACCAAATCAAAAGCCCTTCAAACAGAAATTAAGGAGAATCAATCCTGTGCTTCTCCCTTTAATTGAAAAGGAAGTGAAAAGAATGTTTGAAGCAGGTATCATAGCACCCATCAGATTTTATGAATGGGTATCCAATCTTGTTCCCACAAGAAAGAAGACAGGTGATATTAGGCTATGTGTAGATCTAAGAAATTTAAACCAAGTCTCCCTAAAAGACCACTACCCATTGCCAAAAATGGACCACATCCTACAAAGAGTAGTGGGGTCATCTAGAATCTCTTTGCTAGATGGCTTTTCAGGTTTTAATCAAATACTAGTTCACCCGGATGACCAAGACAAGACAGCCTTTACCATACCGTGGGGAACATTTAGATATGTGAAGATGCCTTTCGGACTTAAAAACGCTGGTGCTACCTTTCAAAGGGCCATGGACATTGCATTTGCCAAGGAAATCCATGATTTCTTGGTTGTCTATCTTGATGACCTTACCCCTTTCTCCAAATCTGATCAAGAGCACCTCAAACACCTAAGGCAAATATTCATGACATGTAGGAAATATGGCATTTCCTTGAACCCCAAGAAGTCTCTCTTTGGCCTTGAAGAAGGCAAACTACTTGGCCATATCATTTCAAAAGATGGGATTAGAATTGATCCTGAAAGAATTCAAGCCATCCTTCAAATCCCATTTCCAAGAAACATAAAAGAGTTGCAAGCATTCCTTGGAAAGATCAATTTCCTAAGGAGATTTATCCCAAATCTAGCCGAGCTGATAAGACTGTTAAGCAACATGTTAAAAAAGGATGCCAAGGTAAAATGGTCTCTTGAAACCAAGCAAGCCTTTGAGAGTATCAAAACTGCCTTAACCCAAGCCCCTGTCCTCACAAGCCCACAATTTGACAAAGATTTTATCATTTTTTCTTTTGCATCTGAGCACACCATAGCTGTTGTCCTTTAGCAAAAGGATGATCAAGGAGCTGAAAAGCCAATTGCTTTTTTCAGCAGAGCCTTAAGAGATGCCCCTTTGAAGTACCAAATCATGGAGAAGCAGGCCTATGCCCTTGTTAAAGCAATCAAAGATTTCCGAGTTTACATTTTATATTCACACGTGATTGCCTATGTCCCAATTGCTGTTGTAAAAGACATATTAACCGAGGGGTTAGAAGGCAAAAGAGGCAAGTGGATTGCTAACATCCTTGAGTATGACATAGAAATAAAACCAACCAAGCTCATAAAGGGACAAGGTTTAGCCAAACTGATGTCCGAAACAAACTTTCAAGCCTTAGACATTAACCAACTGGACAATGAACAAGAGCTGGCAACTCCACAGATCAGTGAAACCTTTTTGCAATCCCCATGATATGTTGATATATGCTTTGTTTTGTTAAACCTGTTTGCTCCCCCAGGATTGTCCAGAACCAAGAAAAGATTTTAAAGATGAAAGCTTCCAAGTTTTGTGTCTTAGATGGTGCATTATTTTGGAAAAATCATGAAGGCATATTGCTTAATTGTTTAAACATGAATGAAACTAACAATGTCATGAAAGAATTCTATGCAGGGGACTGTGGAGGACATCTATATTGGAAGTCCACTGCTAATAAAATTTTAAGGGTTGGTTTCTATTGGCCCTCTTTGTTTGCATATGTAAAGAAGTTTGCTATCTCATGTCATAAATGCCAAATCTTTGAGGGCAAAAGAAAGTTGTTACCTTTGCCTCTTAAGCCCATCTCAACCAAGAAGCCTTTTCAACAATGGGGTCTTGACTTCATTGGAGAAATCCACTCCTCTTCCTCAGGCCAACATAAGTGGATTCTAACAGCCACCGACTATTTCACTAAATGGATTGAAGCCATCCCATGTAGACAGGCCAATGACTCCATCATTATCAAATTCCTTGAGACCAACATCCTATCTAGATTTGGATGCCCTGAGAAGATCATTACTGATAACGCCGCTGCCTTGAAATCCAAAAAGATGATCAATTTTTGCCATAAATTTCACATTACCTTGGGCCACTCCATAGCCTATTACCCTCAAGGTAATGGCTTGGCCGAATCATACAACAAAAGCCTTATCAACATCATAAAGAAAGTGCTAGAAGAAAACAAGAAGAACTGGCATAAAAAGATCACAAATGCCCTATGGGAAGACAAACTTTCAACAAAGAAATCCATTGGGATGAGCCCTTATGAGCTGGTGTATGGCATGGAGGCCAGATTTCCATCTTCCTTGGGCATTCCTATCATCAAGCTATTACAAGAGATCCAAGCTGAACCAAATGATATTCAACGAAGAATAAACCAGACCATTCATCTTCAGCAAACAAGAGAACAGGTCTATAACAGAGCTCAAATTTTGCAAGAGAAGCTCAAAAATATGTTTGATCAGAGAGCTAAGGCAGAAGATTTCTGTGTTGGCAAAAAAGTTCTAAGGTGGGACTCACGAAGAGAAGACAAGGGCAAACATGCAAAATTTGATTTTTTATGGAAAGGTCCATTTGTTATCAGCGCTGTGCAGGGCAATAACACATATTTCCTCAAATTTGTAGAGGACGACATAACTGAAGAAGGCCCTGTCAACGGCCGAATGCTAAAGCATTATTATGATCCTTGTTGTTGAACACAACGCAGTTGTATTATATTTGTACATAAATACTTGTATTTTCAGCACTTTGTTTTTTTTTAGCAGGCCGAATAATGGAACAGTGCAGCAAAGTTTTTAAAGGCAGAAACAAGGAAAGTCCTCCATTCAGAGCTCTGGCCTTGCATTAATCACAGCAAAAGAGCAGGCGATTTTTCCGTCAATGGTATTAAAAGAGAAGAGGATTTTCAGTTTACATCAACACCCTTTTTTCAAAACAGAATCAAGGGAAGTGCTCTAGTTTTGTTCCCCTATGTTGTGTTTATTTCAAAGGCAGGTTCCCAGCCACAGGTGCATGTAATAATAGAGCACACAGAAGAAAGCAGGCAGTGCTGCTATTGTATAAGAATTCAGGTTATGAGAATGCTGTGTTTAGGTTTCAAATTTTCAAATCATTTGATAGCCAGCACAAGGGAAGTTTCAGTCTACAGCAACAATAGAAGATCAAGGCAGTCTGACCTGCTATTTTTGGCTTTTCACAAGGAAAATCCATCCCCAAGTGGAGCCACTATTAGCCTCCTATTGCAACAGGTGTTCATCTTTCATGATTGACAGTTGAAAGTGCCAAATATGTCATACTTTGCATGCTGCAATGCTCCATATTTCCAAAAGAGGCCAAAGAAGAGGCCATGAAAGTGTGCCAGTCTAAATGCCACTGTTGTATTCCAATTTTGATGAGTTATTCCTTTTTGAATAATTTTATGTTAAGGGAAGGCCAAACAACTTAATCTTGGCTTCCCTAGGTTTCAATTTCTTGTTCTAGAATGTACAGAATGAAAATCTGTCCAAAGAGTTTAATCTTGGCAGATTTGTAGATAGGTAGAGAAAAAAAGGAGCCCAACTGCTTAATCTAGGCCCTTGGAAGAAATAAGTGTAGATTTAGATAGGAGGACAACAAAAAGAAAAAAGGATAACCAGGGTCTGCAAGTCCAAGTGCACCCATGCAAAAAGAAGAAAAAATGTTAGGTAAGTAGGCTGGGTAAGTAGTTTTGTGGTTGCAGAATCAAGCTAGGTGATCCATTTCATGCTTTTTAATGGTATAACTATTCAGATCATAGGTATAAGGCTATTCCCCTTTGGAATAGCTCAAGCGAGGCATGTCTAACTCCCCTTTCTTCTAAATCCCCAAATCACTCACTAACATCCCCTTGAGGAGCTTGGGATCTGCCCAACCAGTCCTGTTATTACTTCATTTTTGTAAAATACCAAGTCAAGCTTTGACTTTCTTCAGTGAAAAGAAGCCACATTTCTTGTGTAAACTCATTTCTCCATATCCCATTCAAATCTCATGTCTAAGTTTCAGATCATAAACTTGGCATCATTCCCCTTACATTTCCATTTCACAAACTCATATTAACTCCTAACTCTACTATCTAGCTCCCTAGATCATCTCCTTATCCCCTATTACAAAAAAAGCTATATAAAAACCCCAAAAGTATTACATATCCCCCCTATAGCACTATAGCTATGTACATACAGTTCTGGGATATAATAGTTCACCTGGGGCTATTATGAACCCATCCGTGTCATAACCCTGGGATTGGTCTAACCTCTGGTTAGGCTAATAACCTATACCCACCACTTTATCCTCAAAACCTTATAATTCTACCTCGGCAGTCATTTCCCCAATGTCTAATGTTTAATAGTTTTGGTTAAACATTAAAATTAACCCGCGACCCACATTAACCAAGTTTTTTGACCCCCTCGACACGTTTTTATTTAAATATGTCGGGCGGGTCCCGTCCCTAACCCCCTATCACCTCACCTTTACCACCAGCCATCTGATGCCCAGCGCCTGAGATCAACGGTGGGCAGTAATTCCTGCGCCCCGATCTGCCGGAGTTTAACGTCCGGGGGATGGGCGGTTTCCTCGTCATACCCCCGCCACGTGTCAGCCTCCCGATGTGTTCGGAGGCCCCTCCCCCAATACCACCTACGCGGAAAAGCAGTGCGGGAGAAAACCGGATACTGCCTTCCGCCCTCCTACGCCAGCACCACGTCATCATGACATCATCATCCTGCGTCGGCCTCCTGCCACCGTGTCCTTGCCACGTCGCTACCATCGTACTGCCACGTCATCACCCCTACTGTATCGCCACGTCATCACCCCTACCGTACCGCCACGTCATCACCCCTACCATACCACCACGTCAACCGGCCGTACTACTGACGTCACCTTGCTGATGTCACCGCCACGTCACCGCCGTACTAGGACCCACCGCTGACGTCATCATCAAAAAGGGCGCGAAGCGTGAAATCTGCAGCAATGGATACCCAGAATGAAAAACCGAGGAATTTTTTGATGCACGATTAGCGCTTAGCGCGCATCGCTAAGGGAAATAGGCCAAAATGGAAGCCCTCTCATGGCATGGTTACCAGCAGGGCCCGAAATTCGCAAATTCACGGGAATTTCTTCACATAGGTTCGGAAAAGGGGCAAAGATAGTTCTAAAGGAAAACAGAGGGCCGAGCAGTAGCCATAAAATGTCGATGGGATAGTTTAAAGCAGTCAGAAGACAACAAGGAGCCCAGGTTCAGTGAAAGTGTATCAGAGGAAGCGGCGAAGATTATCAGTTAGTATTTTTGGTGGAAATCCGTATTTCCAAAGCAGGCAGACATTGAAGGCCCCCAAGCAAAGTCAAAGAAAGCGGTGAAGCTATTTCAAAACTCTCAAATCACAGTTAATGCACCTCAAAACCACTCAAGAGCAGGGGATCAAAACCCAAAGCACAGTTATGACTAAATGATCAGCACAGAGCCATAAAGACAATACATTAACTCTTTTTGATACAGCTGTCCCCAACACAACTCGAAGATATTTTCTTGCATTTATTTCAGGCATATGTTAGGTTAAAGACACCTATTGCATCAGATCTGTCTCAAATCTGATTCTTGTAGATATTTTGCTTATAAAACCACCCTAATTTACTGTTTAGAGGGTTGGTTGGTTGATTTGCTCCACTAGAGACTCGCTCTGTATACTTGATGTTTTCATTAATCAAAGACTGCTGAAAAGCTTGGAGGATGGACTATCTGCTGTGTTATTAATGTTTTGAAGAATGATATGGAATTCTTGTGCTGCAACACGACTCAATAAGTGTTTTCTACCTCTGTTTTCCACTGATATATGCTCATATCATACATATGTCACCATCTAAAATAGGAGAAAAAAGGAATAGCTTAGACTTTGTTTTACTGCACTCTATGCCAATTTCTGCTGTTTCTTTATGTTTTCCTCTGAATTGGTAATAAATATGAATTCCCTTTGGCTCATATTTTCCCTGATTCACCCATGTTTGACAGTTATCTAGGGATTCTTTACTGCTCCTAGATAGAGCTCATTCACCTTCCCTCTGTTAAGCTGAAAGAGAGATTCTTAATTGCCTCTCATTCCTTAGCCTTAAATCCATCTCCATTTAGCTTGAAAGTTGTTTCATGTGTAGAATCTATCTTGCTCCATATTCCTCTTGTGACCAAGAAAACGCACCAGCAGTCCTACTCCATGACTCCACGCCCAATGGTTTGAACTTATCATACTATGCATTACCTCTCTACTTGAAAGCTTCATCCTTCCCACCGAAACTCAAACAAAACCCCTTGAACTCAATAACTAGCCTAAAATCATCATCAACAAAGCTAAATCATAAAGAGAGAGCCCTCTCTGATCGCAGGTGGGCTAGAACCTGCAGTCCAAAGATTGGTTAGTGGTTACCTCGACCGTATTCCCTTGGGAGTCAAAGGGAACAACCTGAGTGATAATAGTATGGATTTGCCAAAATTTTAGGATAATTTACATATTTTTTTGAATAATTATTTGGTTAACCTGGTTAATTTGAAAATAAGTAGTTCAATAAGTAATTTTTAATTAATAGAATAGCCTCAAATGTAGGTGGACCATTAAAACTTTTAAAAGTTAACAATGTAGTTAGTAAAATCTTTCAAATCTAGATGGACCATTGGACCTTTTAAAACTCTCAATGAGTAGTAGATTATCTAAAATTCTTCCCTCAAATGATGACCCATGCTATTACATATAAACCTATGTTTACACCCAACTTCCATGCATTTGATTTCCTTCTCAGTTTATAGCAATTGACAACGTACTTTTATGAAAATTATTTTACAAGTTCACTCTAAACTTGACTTCCACGTTGTTAACGTTTACCTAACAAAATTCAACCAACTTCAACATTTATAACATGAAATTAATTTTTTTCACAATAAATCATTTTGTAAGATTAATTAAATTAAGCTAACTTTTTACAAGTTTATTTAATGTACTATTAGATATTTTATAGATGATATACACTTAAGGGTTTGATTTTAAGGCTTCAATTTTTATTTTTATTTTTAAGGTTGATATAATATTTACATTTGATTACATTTTCCACCTACTAAGGATTTGAACTCGAAAGCTCTGTGGACCAAATTTCTCGCAAACAAGACCATTGTCGATTGGGATGCCTCACGTTGGCTTTTAAGGCTTCAATTTTATCATGGAACATTTTTCATTTTTTTCTTATTATTTTTGTTTCATGTGATTGTAACCTATTTTAACCATGATGATATCCTCATCTCAAATCATTCTTCAAGAACACTACTGGTCCCTTCAATTGGTCAAAAAAATCATCAATCCTTGGCAACGAATACCTATTCTTTATCATCACCTTGTTCAACGACTTGTAATCAATGCATAACTTGAGAGTATTATCCTTCTTCTTGACAAACAACACTAATGCACCCTAAGGTCACACACTTGGCCTAATGTATCCCTTGTCAAGCATTTCCTTCAACTGCAACTTCAATTCAACTAACTTTGGAGTGATCATCCTATAAGGTGCCTTTTGATGCTAACGCTTCTCCTGGTACCAATTCAATAGAAAAATACACTTCCCTATAATGTGGTAACTCTAAAATATATGTTGGAAATATATGTTGGAAATACATCTTGAAACTACTGCAAAACTGGATATGTCTTCATGAATTCAACATCCTCAACATATTTCCCCTTGTCACTAGAAATATGGACCATAAACAATACACACCCTTTCCCGCTACTACGTTTTTCCTGCATAGTTGTAAAGATCCTCACTAATAGAGGATTCTTCTTACCCTGCAAGATGCTCTTCTCTCCACCATTATCCAAGCACTCAATAGCCTTATCAAAGCAATCCACCTTAGTCCTGTGAATATACAACCGATCCATACCTAATAGCATATTGTATGATTCCAATGGAAGAACATTTAGATGCGCTCATGTAGACATACCATTCAACTCAAATGCACAATATCTTACCCAATGATGAACTATTTTCTTATTACTTGTAGCCAACTGCACTATCCAGGACTCTGTATTCACTTCTTTATTCAAACCACACTTATCCACCAGGTCAGGATTGATATAAATATAGTTAAGATCCAGGGTCAATCAAAATAGAAACAACTTGATCACAAAGCTTACCTTCCGTCTCGATAATATATGCTTGATGATCAACCTGCCTATTATCCAAAGCTACAAAAATCCGAGGAATACTCTGTCCAACATCCCCAACTATTTGTGCCTCCTAAGCACTGTAGATTTGTGGTCTGCCACCCTAATGTTGTGGAAAATCTCTCTTGTGATGATCCTTACCACAAGTCCAACATTGTAAAGGTTTCTTGTCATCACCCTTATTGTACTCCTCATATTGAAATCCTTTTCCTCTATCAGTTGCATTAAACATCTTGTGCGGTGTTGCATTCTCCTTTTCATCTGTATCCTGTGATTTTCCTCTGTTCTCAACCCACTTTCCTTTATTCTTGTCATTACCTTTCCAATCCTGCTTAGACTCAGTCTCGCACTTTAATTGTTAATAATAGTGCTTCAACTTTTCTGATGGCTTCCTCCAACAGTCTAGGCTCATCAAGCTCAATCCCATCTTTGAACGATATCATCAACCCACTAATGAATCTCTGAACATTTTCTTTCTCCTCCTTAAGATAAGGCGCATATCTCAACAAATCCAAGAATATGCTAGTATACTCCTCATTGGTCATAGATCCCATCTTTAGCTCATATAACTCCTTTGTCATGTCATCATAGTATCTTTCAGATAGATAATTCTTCCTGAAAAGTCTCTCGAACTCACTCCAAGTCAGCTCCTCTTCCCGAATGCCTATGACATTCTTCACATCTTCCCACCAAATGTATGTTTTTTCTTTAAGACTGAAAGTAGCTATCATGGCTTCCATATTCTTTGAATAATCATGCAACCAAAAGAGCTTATTCATCCCAAGAAACCAAGCATTTGCATTTTATGTCTTCTTCCATTCTCCATCAAATGTAGGGGGATTTTCTTTCTTGAACTCCCGTGGAAAGTGTTTCTTCTCACTCCTCCTATATGGATGGTGACGGTGATGATGATGTTGTTTCTCTTAACCAAAACTAGAATAGAACCCATGATCATTACCCCTCCAGTCAGGTGTGTCCAAGAACCTACCATCTCTGATTGTATCATCACTATTAAATTTGTATCCAGATTGAGACCTCCTGCCATATGCCCCATTGGTCCTTTCCTCCTGTTCATGAATAATCCTAAGCGGGCCTTGTCTTTGCAGATCTGAAAAACACTGAAGGACTACTACATTAATCTTTGCTTGTTTCTCTTGTGCCCTAGTAATTCTTTCTTGTGACTAAATTATTCTGTCATTATCCACCTTACAACTTTTGATCTATGTTTTCAAACTTCTCAATATATATGCTATGTCAAGGAAGTACTCATCACCATGTTATTCATCTGATATGTAGGGATAATCATGTGAACTATACTCTACCATTTTTCTATTCATCTTTGATCCTCTACTTCCTATAAACATACCATGTTAGATAAACCTAGCATAAACATAATCAACATACCACAATGAAGTTCAGGGGAGGCTATCTCATCTATAAGATCAATCTGGATTAGCACAAAAAACACACACACACACACATAACTTCTCAATGTAATTTCTATGTGAGGGGAGTACTCATCACCATGAACTATAGTCCACCATTTTTCTTGTCATCTTTGATCCTTTACTTCCTGCAAATGTACCATGTTAGATAATCCTAACATAAACATAATCAACATACCTCAGTGAAGTTTAGGGGAGGCTATCTCGTCTGTAAGATCAATCTAGATTAGCACAACACACACACACACACACACAAACAATGAAATCAAAATATCAATCATATCGACATCAACATCATCAACCTCTACATGATGACACTACTTACAACAATTACAATGACAATGCATGTGTAACAAACACATATGCAACTGACATGCATGCATGACAAACACATTCTGCCCATCCAGTCATTGTTTAGCCGGATAATCCTACTAAAATCAGTCTTGCAATCAATCCCAATATATCACATGTCTAGCCAAGCCGTCCCTAAATCTATATGTCAAAAATTAGTAGCCATGTTTAAGAAATTTTTATGGCAAGGAACAAGTAAAACTCGAAAATGGGCATTGCTCTCCTGGGAATGGCTTAGCAAACCTATCAAAGATGGAGGATTAGGTCTGTGTGACCCTTACACCCTCAACCAAGTGATGGGAGCAAAACTTTGGTGGCGGTGGACACAGGGAGGGTAGGACATGTGGAAGAAAATATGGGAGAAGAAATACGAGGAGGCAGTGATGCCAGAAGACAGGATGATAAACCAAATAGAGAAAAAAGGATCAGCAAAATGGAACTTGGCTAGAACCAATAAAGACCTAATAAGAGATTACAACTTTTGGGAAGTAAGAAAGGGGGACACTACCAAGTTCTGGGAGGAATCCTGGCAACAGCGAGAAAAGCTTCTCCATAAAGAAGCCCTCCAAGAAATCCATGAATTTACCTCCTGAACAGAAGGGGAATTGGTCAGAAACTTCTAGAAGCCAAGCATAGGGGAATACTGGAGAAATTCAAAGTAAAAGGATGACTGGGTAGTAGCCCCAGAGATAGCAAGCTGGGAAACTTACAACAAAGAAATTCCATCTAGGAAATTTGTGGTTAAAACAGGGAAGGACATACTCCGATGGGGAACTCGAATAAAAGACACATTCTCTATAGCGGAAGGTTATCATTTAAAGGCAGGGCACAATCGACCGACAGAATAAAAAAATGGAAAAACATTTGGAAAATTAAGACTTGGCCTAAAGTAGCTTTCTTTCTTTGGATTTTACACCATGGACGAGCACT
Organism: Pinus tabuliformis; assembly: GCA_031772625.1. NCBI lineage: Eukaryota > Viridiplantae > Streptophyta > Pinopsida > Pinales > Pinaceae > Pinus > Pinus tabuliformis. Next base: position 401,032,656 of record CM062814.1, on the reverse strand, counting down.
AACCTGGGATCAAATACGGAAGAAAGGCATGCAGGGACCCTCACAATGCGCACTATGCCAAGAACAGGAGGAGACGATGGAGCACCTAACCAACAGCTGCATCGTCAGTTGCAACCTGTGGAGAAATCACCAGCAAATGTTTGAAAACAGTCATAGAAACTACCATAATATAAAAAATACTTTGGAAAATTGGCCAAGAAAACCTTACCAAAACCAGATCCTAAACCGTGCGTGGAAGCTGTCCATAGGCCTCATGCTTTGGAACATCTGGAAGGAAAGAAATAACGTGATATTCAATGAAGTAAGGAGAACCTCGGTCGAAATATGGAAGCAAACAATACAAAATATCAGAGAAACTATGCTAACAGAACGATGGAATGATGAAGACTGGAAGATCAACCAAATAGAGGAGAGAATCTTGCAACGCCTACAATTAAAACAGAGCATGACTGACAGAACACAAAGTAAACCTCAAACCAAAGAGGTTGCGGAGATTAGCATTTACAGGCATCCACCCCAAGGCTTTGTCAAGCTAAACATTGATGGGGCAGCAAAAGGTAATCAGGGAGAAGTAGGAATAGGGGGGTTATTCAGGAATGATGGAGGAACCACTCTGATAATTTACGCGATGGATTGCAGAGAAGCAACGAACAATGAAGCGGAGTTACACGTGCTAAAATGTGGACTCGAAATTGCCATCCGGGAAAAGTACCAGAATCTTCAGAATGAAGGTGATTCGAAATTGGTAGTCAACATGGTAAAATGACTGCAAAACAATACACTGACAAAAAAGATCAGCAGGAGCTGGAGAACAGCACAATTGACCAGTGAAATAGGGAAATTGATAAACAAAGTAGACTATATTATCCCCACACATGTAAGGCGAAAAGGAAACAGATTGGTAGACTGGCTGGCTAATTGGGGAAGTCGAAACAGTGGAAGGTCGATGGATCTCGGAGGAACAGAGCTCCCTCACCCAGAGGAGAAGGTGCAGCTGCAGAAACTCCTAGAAGTGCAATAGAGATCAAGGAAGGAATGTTCAAGAAAAGGTAGTAAGTGACAGAAGCAGGGAAAGGACACAATCGACGATGATAGATAGGACACACGAGTGAAATGAAAGGAGTAAATGGAAAAAGGGGCAACTGACGGAGCAGGGTAGGGATGGATCGCACCCCGAGATGCCAGTAGAGGGGAAATCAAGGAATGAGATGGTGGAGGGCAGATGTGAGGCCCCACAAAGTGTCAGAGAAGGGACGGAAAGTGGTAGCATAAGGGTAGATAGTACACGGCAAGAGTAGTTAAGAGGACATAGGGAGTGATGTGGAGTAAAGGCGGACAGAATGGTCGAGGCACATCCCAAGAAGAGGACTTCGGAAAGAGTGTCAGTAAAGAAACAGGACAGGTGGAGGTCAGAAAGGATAGAAGGAAAGGAATAACCCCAAGAGGGCTTGACGTGGAAATTTCTACTTGCATGCAGCAGAGAACGAAGCCGGCTAGAACGAAGAAAGGTGGTAGACGGGAGCAACCCACAAACAAAGGAAACGGCAACGGTGGGGTAAGGTGGTATGTAATCTCAACCTCTTGCTCGGTCTGTTATGCTATAGCTAGAAGTAAGAGTCTAGGCAACATTCCTGAGTGGACTATGAAGCTTAGATTAGGAGGTAGACATAGCCAGTATGTAGGAGTCCTCAGACTCGAGCAGCAATGTCCACCTCTGACCAGAGGAGCAAGCCAGAAAGCCCTGGCTCCGAAGAAAACTACTGGTCATCCGGGGAAAAATACCAATGGTCCCCTGAGGAAAGGAAAGACCAAATCCAAGAATGTTATCAGCGCAGGGAAGGAAGGAACCTTGAGAAGGAGAGCTAACCCTGTAAGTAGCCGGACCCAAGTATCAAGAAAATTTATAGAAAAGGCCAGAGGAAGAATGGGTAGGAAATCCCTGGAAAAAAAGGAGAGAAAACCACCTCCTTCGGTAGTCAGGGAGAAAAGACGTCTTGTACAGGTCCTCAAAAAGCCAGAAACATGGGCAACAAGGGGTACCCTTAGCCATGATGAGAGGAGAAAATGAAATGGGCCGATTCAAAGGTTGGCCCTCGGTGCGTGATGCACCTTTCCACCCTTATCCTACCCTGGGAAACCAAAATCCCGGCAAGAAAAGGATGGTAAGTAAGTGGATCGAAAATCAAATTCTAAACTGTGTTACTAACTTATGTTATCATGTCTTGATAGGTAAAAAATATTCAGTAAAGTGCAACGTTCAGTCCAGCAAGAAACTGGCCCCGAGGAAAGTGAAACGGGTACCAAAACAGGAAGAGGGTACCAGAAAAAATACGAAAAGGAGAGGTAGGAAATTTGGGGCAGAGCACATGATGAGCATTATAAATGCGTATATGGCAGGGAACCCACCTGAAATCGGGGAGCAAATAGCTGGATGGGAGAGAGAGCTGAGATCTATCAGCATGAACCAAGAGTTACCCAGGGGAGAATGGGAGCCCATGGTGCCGGACCTTGGCAACTCGTGGAGCCGCAATTCCCTCTTCAACAAAACTCTACAACAATACTGGATAATGAAGCATGTGGTAGCCAGAGCCATGAACCCGAATTGGGCTGCCCGCGAAGAGGAAGAAGCGAAAATGCGGCAGCGAAACGAACAACAATGGAACTAGAACTAGGAAGAAATGGAAAACATCAAGTCTGTGCTCCTCAAGGAAATTGTAGCAGTACAAATTCAGGCCTCTCGCAACAACCTCATCTTGGGGAGAATTGAACAGATGCTGAGAGACCTGAAATGGACAATGGAGCAGAGAAGTGAGATCCCTGGATCAAGCGCTAAGGCACCTGCCCCTATAATTTCCTCGGATGAGGATTGATGCAGTATGTTAAGTCTGTCAGTGCTTTATTTTTGTGATAAACTGGAATATGATGTATTACCTTAAAATAAAAGATAGGATAATGAGTAGAGCTCGTAAGAACAGACATGTTAGATACATAGAGATGAACATTTTCAAATTTTGTGCTAGTTTTAACGCAGACAGGTGGTGACTTGGTTTCCTCCGGGCAGGTTTATCACCTGGAACAGATGGTGGATGTAAATTTTGATTTTGAAATATAGATAGCAGCTCTTCCAAAGTTAAAAAAAAAATAATAATAAAAAATAAAAATTAAAAAATAAAAATAAAAATAAAAAGATTACATATAAAATATATATAGATAGTTATTTTAATAAGTGTCATATATTGAGGGATTTCAATAAAAGTAAAAAAATAGAAATAATACATTAAAAATTGTATTGAATCTCGTGCTAATAAATATTGTGGAACATAGATAAAAGTAAAGTAATATTAAAAAATTGTCTACATGGCATTTTTTATTAATTTCTTGATTTTTCCTTAGGAGGTCAATTTTAGGCTAAAATTTCCTCTAATGGTAGCACTTAAATTACACTTGGAATGGTCAAAGGTCCACTTAATCTTGAACACCCTCTTCAAATAGGTGGCTAAGGTGTGTTAAAGGCAAGGAAATGTGAGAAATATAATAATGGAGGAGCTTCCATGTATTTGGTGGTGTATTTCACCTTGGATGATGAATTTTGGGGTAAAGACACAATGTTCAATGTTTATTTCACATATTTGGAGGTATAGTTTATCTTTAGGTCCCTAGGGCTCGTGGACACATATTTAATGCACTTCTACACATTATGTAGCCTACTAAGCATCTATTTTGGATAGGAAAAATCTTTGCATGAGGAGAGGCCATGTTCCATTGTTAATATGGCCAAACCATTAAATGAGGAATAAATGCATGTTTTAAGAAGATCATGAATTAGAAAGATGCCAAGTGAAAATGTGAATATATTTAAAGCATTTTATCCGATCAAAAGGAAAATGGTAAGTAATTGCTGCATATTAAGATGGTTATATGGCCTTCTAAAGAAATAATATTCAATAGGAGAGTCACTAGAGATGAACACTATAGAAGGATATAATTCTCATTTGTTAATATATTTTGGGAGAGTTGGAAAAGGTGCATTGGTTCAAGTAGAGGTATCTTCACCTCTTTATTATTTTATTTTTTTCGGAATATCAATATTTGGAAAAATTAATTAATTTTTGCTATAACTGTACAAGAAGCATATAACTGGTATGTGCTCTGAGAAGCAGCCACAAGAGGCAGCCAATCATTTGGGTGAGATGGTTCTAAGTTATGTTACCCAAACAAATTTACAAGTTCAGGAATGCACATTAATGTTATACAGGCTCTTGGCAAAGGTGGAACTTCAACAAGTCTTTCTAGAATTACTTTTTGTTGGGAATAAAATAGTTGATTTTCCAAAATAGTCTTTTTTTGGCTGGGAATAAAATAGTTGATTTTCTAAAATAATTTTTATTAAGAAAAATTTTAGGCTGAGTGAGTTAATTTTTCTTTTTTTTTAATAATAATAATGAGTGAGTTAATTTTTCATATTTTTTCTAAAAAAAATTATAATTCTATTTTTTTCTAAAAAAAATATTATTTCGTATTTAAAAATGGTCAAAATTTTATAAATATTATATGAAATCATTATAGATTGTAATATTTTTATAAAAATATCTCCAAACATTTTATAGTTTGTATATTAGGGACAAATGAGATTTACCAAAGTTTTTAAATATTATCTCGTATTTAAAAATGGTCAGAATTTTATAAATATTATATGAAATCATTATAAATTGTAATATTTTTATAAAAATATCTCCAAACATTTTATAGTTTGTATATTAGGGACAAATGAGGTTTACCAAAGTTTTTAAATGTTTAGATAACTTTTCATCCTTAAAATTTTGCCGAATTATGTTTTAAAATTGATTTTATTCTAAAATATTTTGATTTGTATTTTAATAAATATTTATCTTAGTTTATGCATTGGGTAAGTCATTGACTACCCAATTAATAGCTTTTTGACCAAAAATTAAAAATCTCTATCTAATGTTAACATATATATATATATATATATATATATATATATATATATATATATATATATATATATATATATATTTATTTATTTTTTCTTACATTCTATTGGTTATATTTTTATTTTGCCATGATTTCACTGTCATACAATATTGACACCAATACTGACGCTAAGAAATTTGCACATAGTTGTAAGAATAACTTCGGCGTAAATCACATGTAGACAGACTTTTGTCACGCGTTTCGAACCAACCAGTGTGGTTCATGTCACGACAAGTTACGAATGAACCACACTGGTTAGTTCGAAACGCGTCGACAAAAGTCTGTCTACATGTGATTTACGCCGAAGTTATTCTTACAACTATTATGGATTACAGAAGCCTCAATTCAACAATTTGCACATATATTTAAATCTTAATTTCAAATATATTTAAATGACAATTTCAATAAAGGTTGCATGCTCTTTGGTACGTCCCTCACTTTCCCATTCCCATCAAGTTCTCCTTGCCACTTGCAGAATTGAAACGAAGCAAGGTGTGCACAAACAAATAAAACCAGCAATTGTTCCTACAGGTGCAAAGATACACCCAAGGAATAGGAGATTTGGAAAGATCATCTTCCACAACCAAGTTGTGAATAGACACATCAATTTCTTTATTTTTCAGTTGTGTTTATTTATTTTTCAATTTTATTTAAAAATTATAAAATGTTTAATAAGTGAAATTCTAATGTTTTGAAGATTAATTAGAATACTAAATTTAATTGTACATTAAAAGCATACTTTATATAACAAAAAGAATTAATTTTACTCTAAATTGTATTACTTAATTAAAAAATTAAAAACAACCATTTCAATTCTACTCTAAATTGTATTGGCTAATTTCAATAAAAATAAAAATAAAAATAAAAACCATTTATCTATTAAACTGCACCATTCTAAAATATATACAACAATAAATTTAAATATATCCCTTAACAGCCTATATAGTAAATTATTGCCTCTCTAATATGACTTTGTAGAGCCCTTAATTTTGTAGATATTGTGTATTTTACTAATTTGATTGTAAATGATATTTCGGTTTATTTTATTAAAATACTTCCTTAATTAAAACTCTAATTTAAGAGATTAAATCAATGTAAAATATAATTCATGATGATGGTTAAATAAAAAAATTTAATCACTCATACACATTTTCCTTAAGCATCCTCTTTTCCAAATACATCTTTTTCAAAATAGTTGATTCACATGAAAAAGAAATGGAATTAATGCACCATTAATTAAAACAACTCCTTATTAGGCTTATTGATCTATTCTCTATATTTATAAAATTTTATATAGAGCCTCGTTTGGCAGAACATGTCTTTAAAATCTTTATTTTAAGATATTTGAAATAATTTTCCAGTGTTACTGTAACTTATTATTATGACCAATTGCACACCGACTCACGCAAAGCGTTCCATCCCTGCTAATTCTGGAGGCTCCAATCGGCCCCGGTGGCCATCAACCTCTCCACCGCTGTGCAATGCCCAAGCCAAATGGCCACATGGAGGGTCGTAAAATAATTAATAATAACACCAATAACCAGTACATCTAGCTCGTATAATTTACCATTACCATTGTCATCCACCTAGTTTAGTCATTCTTATTTTTTTGCAATTTATTTTAGCATGAGAACAATTTAATGAATTGTTAATATTTTATTTTGAAAACGAAATCTTATATAGGATAAAAATGGTTATAAGTTGATATGGAATGTGCAGTCGACTTCTAACTTTAATTTAGCGGAAATAATTAATTAAAATTATTATGAAATTGGTTAGAATAATATTTTGAGTTATAAATTTATGTTAATTTAAGTTTTATATTAATCAGAGAATATTAAGTTAAGGAAAATAAGATTTGCTCTACTTTATGTCTTATATAATAATATAATATTATATCTTAAACCAAAAAATAAACACAAAACTCTTCTAATCAACAATATTATCTTTTAAAATAAATTATCCTATGATATAGTTTTTTATATAATATTTTCAAGCCCCAAGGGTTAGCTCAATCGGTTAAGTCGAGGTTTCGCCAAATGGAATGTCACAGGATCAATTCCCAAATGCTCTTGGGGTCAGGGCTTGCAGTAGGCTCACACCTGAGGGGCGTCAGCCCAGATTTTTCCAGTGGACGTAGCACCACCCGTTGATCGAACCAAAGGCAAAAAAATAAAAATGAATATAATATTTTTAAATCATTATTGTTTATCACCAAATTTATTAGGGCTCATAACAATCGGTTTCCACTTTTGTCCTAAGGCAACAAATGTCATAAAAACATTTTTTTCCAATACCACCTTTGACTATTACCACCAATTGCCACAAAAATCAAACAAATTTTATTTTTTACTTGAACTTGTCCATGGTATAATAAGTTCAAAGTCAAGCCTACTCAACACAAGTTTTACAACCTTTTAGGAACTTTTACCTCACATCCGCATGATATATATATATATATATATATATATATATATATATATATATGAGACCCGATGTAAAACAAAAAAAATGTTAGTCAATTATGTTATGCCACATATAATATGAAAATGTTAAATAATTGGTAGCCTAGTTATTACTTTGTAAAAAAACCATAGCATAAATAACTTGCATATTTTTTTATTAGGTGTATATTTTGTAAAACATATTGACTGGCATATTTTTCTTCTCTCAAGCTTTCAATGAAGATTTAATTATCTTTGACTTCATACCTTCACAACATGCTTATTTTTCTTATCATTTGAACATATAAGTATTTTTTATTAATATGTGAAAATTTTTCCATCTTATTTAGCTTTATTTAAACTAAGCTATAAGAATTAATTCAGATTTGAGAAAAAAATTAAACAACAATTTACAAAATTAACATATATATATATATATATATATATATATATATAGCCATAAAGCTATATGTATTTATTACTTTCCACCCTAATTTAACTATATTTAAACTAAACAAGAGCAACTACTTTGTATCCTTTGTTCAAATGTAAAAACTGGTTCATACCATTTAAAGTTCAATAATTAAATTGGTTCTTGTTTAATTTAATTTTAAATATTTTAATTGAAGTTTGCAATTGATTTTTATATTTATTATACATAATATTTGTTTAGAGATATTATTTTTTTTATTTTACTTATATTAATATTTTTGAATACAATTAAAGTAAAATCGCTAAATTTGAAGTGTTATCTTCAAAAGTAATTTAAAACAAGAAGGGCTGCATCAGAGTAAGTCCCTGCCATGAGGGGGGAGCTTCAAGAAAACAAGTTTAGCATGTAGAAAATAAGAACTATAGAGTATCTTTGGAAAAAACTCTATTGGCTTAGAAAAAAACTTTGTTTGTTGGCCTATTAGCTAGCATTTTCCATCCCTAGGCCAGCCAATCTCTTGAACACCCATAGGAGTCAGGAGTACCCAAACACAATCTAAGTTCAATAGATAGTCAGGCTTTAAATCCAAGTCCTCTATGTAACATTCCCTCATGTCATGTGACTTAGCTCCATGGGAACCACAGCATGGACCTGCACAATGTGCTAGATTAAAGGCCACACGGGGAATCAGAGCATGGACCTACACTGTGTGCCAGATTACAAGCCACATCCTAGCAACAATGGCACCAACTGATTGAGATACTGGAGCTTAGAGGTATAATACTCATATGAAAATCATAAATTTCATCCAATCAATAAATGTTCTAAATAACAATCTTTTTAATTTTTCAATGGTTGCATAGCTAAAAGCTATTAATAGATTTGAACCTCCGCTAGGAAAATTCAAAGGTCCACGACACCTGAGCCATCCTAGTGAACCCCCTTAGGAGGCAGGAGTACCCAAATACAATCTAAGATCCTCTATGTAATGTTCCCTCGTGTCATGTGATTTAGCTCCATGGGAATCATAGCATGGACCTGCACAATGTGCTAGATTACAAGCCACATCCTAGCAACAATGGCACCAACTGATTGACCCAACTAACTAAGGATATTGTCATAAAGGACTAATTTATATTATTATTAAAAATTGCCTATACAAATAAACTGATTCCTTTATAAAGAGATTTTATAAAGAGATTTAAGAGGTGAGTTTGCATTCTTAGGCTAATGGTTAGTGTCTAGGAGCTTTGATCATTGAAAAAAATGCAGTCACAATATTTTTTAAGCTTCGATACATAGAAAAAATAGAATCATACATCAACATTGAATGCACGTATACACAATAGTAGTGAAATCAGGGATCAAATCCAATAGGATGCCAATTTCAGCATGACTTCCTTCTTCATCTATGTGTAAGAAATATATATCTTCAGAAAGATAAGAATCATATTTGCATTCTCGAGTTTTGAACTTGAAAATGGATTTCTTGCAAACTTCAAATCACAAGCAACAAACTCATTCTAAGAGAAATGTCATAACACCAACTTAAAAGTACAAAAATCAGTGAGCAACAAGATTATTTAATGAATAATTTCCTCATAGCGATATATAATTTCTTAACTATAAAACAACTTTGCAGAATTCATATTTGAGTAACTAAGAAGAAGCCCACTAGAATGGCATCAATTACTATTACTATATGCTACAGAACCATACATGTGGGTCCATCTCTATAGGCTGGGCATCTGCAAAATTCTAAACAAACCCAATCGCATGGATCTTTGAGGTTCTTTGAGGTTTCAATAAGCACATAGGTATGGATCTTTTTGTTTCTATTAGATGGATTAATACATAATTTTCGTAAGAATTCATACACAAAGTTGTGCAATATTCAAAGCACAATCATCAAACTCCTAAACGCATTGCCATAGAACTGACTTAGAACAACAAATTTAGTGAGAAACAAGATTATGTACTGAGTATAATTTATTGATGCAAAACAACTCCACAACTTTAGCATTCAAGTAACCAAGAACAAGCTCACTTGAATAACATCATGTTCTAAATGCCTACACAACCATACATTAAGTTCTTCAAGATTCATGCAGAAGATCTTGGGATTAATGTCCCAAACTAACTTCCACTGTTGTGTGCTTCACTTGATGTCCATAGGTCAAATTCCAATGAGTTTACACTCGGTAAGATCTATAAATGTGGGGAAGTGACCAGGGGATTCCCGCAAGGTTTATATTAGAAGAAGAAAATAAACATTGTAAACATAATAATCATTGATTTTCGTCCTGTGAATTCCACGTTTTGGTTTGCTATAATAACATCATACAAAGAGGAAAATAAATGCATCAATGTATACTACTAAGAGGAAAATAAATGCGTTAATTTATAGAGTATTCTGATTTTAGTAAAGGAACACAGTTTGCACTTTGATGAAAAGATTACATATATTGATTTACACAATTTTAAAATCTTGAAGAAAATTATATAGGGTAATAATAAACCAGAAAACAAGGTTGATTTCTCATTTATAAATGATCACTTTCTTGATCTAGAAAATAGACATGGTCACATAGTTGAGTGAACAAAGGTAAAGAATCTTGTTGTCCATAATTAAGAAACATAATCAAATACAAAGGCTTTATTAATATCAAATAAATCCCAATAACTTATGAGACCAATCTTAAACAGACAACACTAGGTATCATATTCTAGCAACCAAAATCTAGAAGTCAAAGCTAGCAAAAGTCTATTTGTTGAGGTGGTTGAGTAAAGCATTCAACTTCTTCATTTAACAAGGTAAAACAAAAGCATGAAGAGGGCAAAAAACATTAGGACCAACCAAGAATACAATGCAATGGGAGGAAAACATGAGACATATGAAAGAGAAAATTAAATATCTACAATCTAGCAACTACCCAAATATGAATATACACAACAAAAATTGTAGAGTGGGGAACTTGATTTCAAGATCTTGTTGGACACATATCCTACTAGTCTCTTATAAACAAATGTTAATTTCCTTTCCTCACACACGATCTGCATGACCAAGTTAGCTAGAATCATGTAGTGAAAGATATATGTCTCAGTGTAGGACATATTAAAGAATCCAAATCTTGCTTTTCAAGGTCGTACAAGCTACAACACCTTTATTACAGTTATTATGTTGATTCAAGAAGCACCACAGTTATTATGTTGATCTAGCCAACAGTCTTTGTAGTCTATGCTTGTACAAAGCAAAAGGCTACATAGCCATAGTGCATCAAGTACATGCAAGAACAATATTTACTCTTTTATAATAAAGCATTAATATGAAGGTTACAAGTAAAAAATGTTGTTTTTAAGCATTTAGTTTGATTTATTGACATATGCCAGTGTGTTGCCTCATAGAATTTACATATTTTACCATGTTGTAGGCTATGATGCTTCAATATTTTCTATACAGGAAAAACTTGTACTGTGGTTTAGTTGGTCGTTTTCTTTTGTTTTTGTATGGAGAAATCACTAGCTTAATATACAATTTGCTGCCAACAATGACTCCAGTTTGATCACACTCAAAGTTCAGATAATATTTGAAGCATAATGCTTATTCAAAAAATATAACAAATCTAACTAAAAAGGTTCCAAATCTTCTCTGCAATGCTCAGAACTTCAACATATGCATCCTGAATTTGTTCTGCAAACCTATAGAGAAATATATTTGATATCCCCCCTGCAACCACAAAGGGACCAATAGCCATAGTTACAAGGGAAATTTGCCAACTGTTTATGAATCCCACAACAAGGCCTCCAAAAAACATTACCATGTTGTGGACATAATTTCCCACCTGTTGCATAAATAATTCCTTTTTTCACTTTGAAAAGCATCTTCTCAATTTACAAAAACAAGATACTAAAGAAGTCCATTATAAGTGCAATACTTATCTTTTAAGCTTCAATTCGTGATGGTTTAAGCTGGCAATTTATTGAGTTTGATATAGCAGACTCATATAATGTTTAGATATGTTGGTCTATTCAAAATTCCAGCATGGTATTTGATAGTGCAGTGCAATGAAATTTAGATATGCAGAATAAGTCACAGAGGACAGATAATTTTTCATTGTAGAACGAAAAAATATCTACTCCGTTAAGCAGACAACAAGATGCAGAGGTAAAATATCATGAAAACAAGAGTGATACTACAAAACCAAAAGAGCATCTATAAGGGAAATAGAATTAGGGTTTGTCTCCAATAGAAAATATGGAGCAACAAAATACACCACTATTAGAACGGTATTTGATTGGGCTAGAAAAGGCTCACTAGCTAGAGAAATGGTAGACAGTTTGATAAATAGTATGAACCAACTACAAAAAAAACTAGAAATCGAGTTATAAAAATAAAAAGATGCAGAACAAAAACTACAGTAAATTTATCCTAGACCATTTCATCAATCCAGATGTCCAACCAAATTCAAGAACTTAGTGCAATGAAAAGGTCATGTTTGTCCATAATATAGCATTCAAAACAAGAGAAGCATAGTTTATTAAAAGAAGAAAAATTTAGACATGTTATTTGAGATTGCTTATTTTACCATTCTAGTTATTCCACTGAACATGCAGGAATGAGAGCATAATCGCTGCCATCCATCATATAGATTCCTTAACTAACAACATCTGATCATTTCTCAATGAAGAAAAAAATGTAACCACGTGGCCTTAACCGTTTTCAAAAGACTTTTAACATCCAAAAAATAGCTTTGAAGCTTGAACAAGCCTAAACAACAATGTTGCGACAAATTTTCATTGCAAAAAAATCCTTAGGAGCCCACCTCGAATAACGTAAAATTTGAAATGAGAACTGATATGATTACCCATTTTTTTAGGTAGCAAAAAAATCAAACGATTTTGAAAAGCATTGATTCAGATATATATATATATATATATATATATATATATATATATATATATATATATATATATATATATATATATATATATTCTAGAAGATTTTTGACACTTTAAATTTTCTTATGTATTAAGTATGAACATTTGTTTGTAAATGTTAGTGATTTTCATGTTAATTTTGATACTTTAAATTTTCTAATGTATTAAGCGTGGATTTTTTTAAATGTTGCTGATTTTCACTCAGATTTAGAAAAACGTCAATAATTTTTTTTTAAGGCATATTGTTGACACTTTAAAGTTCTTATATCCTAAGTATACATATTTCTTTTTAAATGTTGATTATTTAACCATTTTTCAAGTTTTCTTATTCCTCTTCATCTTTTTTGTCCTTAGATATTTGGTTTTTAAGGGTTTTCCAATTTTTATTTTTTATTTTTTTGTTTTCCTTTGCACTGCTTTTTCATAATGAAAATTTTAATTTTTTTGCAAAGTTTAAAAAAAAATAAAAATAATATTTTGAGATTATGAATTTTTTTTCGTTAATTAATATTTCAATACACAAAAAATAATTGTCACTAAAAAAAATTAAAAGCTTGACAGAAAATATACATTTTGCATATAGATATAACTAAAAAAATATGTAATCTAGAACCTTTTGCTAAAAAAGCCACATTAAATAAAAAAATTATGAAATTTTAAATTAAAAAAATAAGAGAAATAACAAAATTTATGAATTTTATATAAAAAAAATTGATGACATTTGAAAAAACAAGTTAAAAAAAATTGATTCACATATATTGTAAATAAAAAAACAAAAAAATTAAAACAGAATTCAAAAAAATAATAAAAAACTTACACATAAAAAAATTTAAAAATTAAAAATACAATTAAACTATAAAAAAACCATTTAAAAAAATAATATTGAAAAAAATAATTAAAAAAAATACATAAATATAAAATATTTGAAAAAATAAAAACAATTTAAAAGAAAAAAAACATATATAATAAAAGGAAACAATATAAATGTGAACAAAATTATATTAAATATAAAAAATTTTAAAAAATATAAGTGTTATAAAAACAATAAAAAAAATAAAAAAAATAAGAAAAATAGGCTTCCTTTGGGCTTCTTGGTGGGCTCAACCCAATTCTGAGAATCAAGTGAGGGGTTCATCCGATTCTCGGAATTGGATTGAGCCCACCCAAGGGCCCGAGGGGCCGCGACCCTATGCAGGCGGAGCTGCCTTGAGCCCCTGGGGTTTCTCTGTCTGATTCTTGTAATCGGATTGAGCCCACCTAGGGGCTCGAGGGGCCGCGACCCTGGGCGGGCGAAGTTGCAGCCCCTGGGCAAGCTCAATCCAATTACGAGAATCGGATTGAGCCCACTCAAGGGCCCGAAGAGCACAATTTTTATTTATTTATTTATTAATTTTCTTTAAAATTGATTTTATAATCATTATTTTTTATTTTATTGTTTTTTTGGTTTTTTTGTTTTTTTTTATTTATTTTTCATTGAGTTTTTTGTTATTTTAATTTTGTTTGTATATTAAAAATCTCTCTTCTTTTTTTTTTTCTTCAGTTTTCCAATAATGCATTTTTATTTTGTTTCATTCAATTTTTAATTTTTTTTTTTTTAATGATTGATTTTTTTTGTCTTTTTAGGTTGATTTTGTTTTTGTTTTTGTTTTTTTTACATTTTTATGTTTGATTTTTTTATTTTTTATTATTTTTATTTTATTTATTTATTTATTTATTTTTTACATTTTTATGTTTGATTTATTTATTTATTTTTTTTATATTTGATTTTTTTTGTCTTTATTTATTTATTTTACGTTTTTTTTGATATATATTTTTATTTACTTTTCATTATATTATTATTTTTTTTTTGGGTTTTTTTCATTGTTTTAATTTTTATTTTATTTTTAAATTTATGTTTTCATTATTTTTTTAAAATTTTAATCTTTTTTGGGATCATGATAAAATCTTTTACGCCATTATTTCAAAATGTTGAAAATTTATCATGAAAACAAAAACGTTATTGTAGTATCAACGCTTTTCATTTTTGAGTTGATTTTTCATGTTTTTTTGGGTGTTTTTTTTTTGCTAGAGTTTTCGTTTTGAGTTTATGGTTCTTGTTTCAAATTTTATGTTGTTGTCACCGAAGATTTTGAGCACATTATACCATAGTCCCTGCATCATTATATAATGAAAACCTTAAGGGGACAACCAAAGGTATTACTGGCCAAACATGGGATTAAGACTCACGAGTACTAAGATTTTGGAGGGACTGTGATTCTTGTCTATAGAGAAGGATTGAATCATGCCTCGAGCAATGAGGAAATGCTTACAAAACTTACTTTAATTTCCAAATGATAAGATACAAAGTTCTTTTTGCTTAATAGTAAGGCCTCAAAGGTCAACGCCATAGCAGCTTGTTGTCCAAGAAAAAACCACAAAACCCGTCTAACATCAGTTATACAGTAACAAATACCAGGATTGGGAGAGAACCTTCGATGATCTTTTGGACATGATAAAGAGACAGAGAATGAAGAGAAGGTGAAGGGACCCAGTTTCTCAATTTCTAAGAATCACAGGGTACCTCGAGTTACAAAGGTGGATCCCTTGAAATTGGTCACTATGTTTGCTTTGGATGCCAGAGGATTTCTTCAATATTCTGATGGGGATTTTGCTTTCATCAGTTGTCCCCAAGTGCTCGCAAACATTTATTCTAGGCATTGACACTGAAGCTACGTGAGATTAATGTTTCCTCAATTGAGGGTTGGTGTCTCAAAATTATGGATGGATGGGAAAGACGTTGAGGGTTTGTTGTTATTGAATAAACATTCTTATGCCAATCAACAGGGATTCCAAAATAACAACATTGTGTATCACTATTCTATGCAATTTTTGTGATTGTTCCCCAAGACACACTATATCTAAACCCTTCAAGACAATTGTTCTTCAACCTCGTACAAATACATCTAATAGTAACACTAGGCTATTTCTAGAAAAGCTTGCAACATTGTTGTCACTAGATGGCGACTAAGGTGGAAGATATTATCACTTCTTGGTATCTCTTTGGGAAAGCTATCATTCTCTAGAGTTTGCTAGATTAGGACAGAAGAGATACCAAAGATCCAAATTTTGTAGTCATCCATCCTTTTGACCTTGTGTTGATAACAAAGTGTTCCAGATTTTTTTTAGCAACTCAAGAAGCCTAACCCATGGTCTTCTTTTACTTTTGACCATAGTCAAATCATCCGATGTCAAATACTTCCTTATTCTATTTTGATGCCAAATTCCACTATAATGCTCAAGAAGCTGCACAAACAATGTAAAAATGTAATTGATCTTTAAATTTGAAAGCCCTGAATTAAATTAATGTTGCCTTATTTCTATGCATTATCATCAGGGAAAATTTTAAGAACCCCCCCAAATTTACATGTATAATAAATGGGCGAATCTCCATGGTATATAGGAAAAATGGAAGGCGATTTTATCAATAATATGATATGTATATATAATTTTTTGGCGAATCTCTCACCAGACATGGCGAATATTTTACTCAATTATAAAATCTTGTGTTTATTGAATACACAAATGAAATCATTGCATTTCTTTAAAATATCTTTTGAAATCAAAATTACCAAAATTACATATCGATAACCTAGTGGGTGTAGGATAAAATTCGCCCGTGCCATTCACACAAAGCATGAGAAAAAACCTAATACTATATATAAAACCAAGAAAAATTCAAATTCATCGCTTCTAGGGACCTCGTAACCACCCTGCCAATACACAAGTATGTTCCTGTTTGCAATTAGAAAAATTACCCAAATTACAATCTGTTTACTCCACTTCTAGGGACCTCGTAACCACCCTGCCAATACACAAGTATGTTCCCGTTTGCAATTAGAAAAATTACCCAAATTACAATCTGTTTACTCCAGCATATGTTGGAAAGTTATAGAAGGATGACTAGTGCGATCAATCCATTCCTTTTAGCCCTGGATTTGTTTCAGTTTAAAACAGAAGTATACAAATATACTTGTCCAATGTCTATGCTTTAACCATTCACCTTAAGATGTTTTTACAATATAATTTCCTAAGTCTATTTAATATCTTCATTATCATAAAAACCAACCTATATCCATCTTAACTCCACATCTACCACTCTTAGGGGGATGAAATCTATTTATCCCTCTGAGCACTTGGTAGACCCAGAATTAAGATGGATCTAAGATAGAATTTCCCCTTTAAATAGTCTATGCTCACATGAATACCATGGGTCAATACCATGGGTTATCATAAACCTAGAGCTTAAAAATTACTATTAGTAATTTATAAAAATTAATAAAATTAATAGTTGATTTTTATTTTATTTTTATTTTAACCAAGCTAAAATGTTTAACATACATTAAATTACAACATCCATTTTTACTCTTGATCGGATCAAATATTTTTTCACTCTATGCTAGTTTGCATATCACGATATTTGATACCTCTCGGGGGTTAGTAGATCCAGAGTAAAGATGGATCTATGCTGGTTTAATTCCCCCATTTAAATAGGGCAAAGATACACCCAAGGAATACCATTTGGAAAGATCATCTTCCACAACCAAGTTGTGAATAGACACATCAATTTCTTTATTTTTCAGTTGTGTTTATTTATTTTTCAATTTTATTTAAAAAATATAAAATGTTTAATAAGTGAAATTCTAATGTTTTGAAGATTAATTAGAATACTAAATTTAATTGTACATTAAAAGCATACTTTATATAACAAAAAGAATTAATTTTACTCTAAATTGTATTACTTAATTAAAAAATTAAAAACAACCATTTCAATTCTACTCTAAATTGTATTGGCTAATTTCAATAAAAATAAAAATAAAAATAAAAACCATTTATCTATTAAACTGCACCATTCTAAAATATATACAACAATAAATTTAAATATATCCCTTAACAGCCTATATAGTAAATTATTGCCTTTCTAATATGACTTTGTAGAGCCCTTAATTTTGTAGATATTGTGTATTTTACTAATTTGATTGTAAATGATATTTCGGTTTATTTTATTAAAATACTTCCTTAATTAAAACTCTAATTTAAGAATTAAATCAATGTAAAATATAATTCATGATGATGGTTAAATAAAAAAATTTAATCACTCATACACATACACATTTTCCTTAAGCATCCTCTTTTCCAAATACATCTTTTTCAAAATAGTTGATTCACATGAAAAAGAAATGGAATTAATGCACCATTAATTAAAACAACTCCTTATTAGGCTTATTGATCTATTCTCTATATTTATAAAATTTTATATAGAGCCTCGTTTGGCAGAACATGTCTTTAAAATCTTTATTTTAAGATATTTGAAATAATTTTCCAGTGTTACTGTAACTTATTATTATGACCAATTGCACACCGACTCACGCAAAGCGTTCCATCCCTGCTAATTCTGGAGGCTCCAATCGGCCCCGGTGGCCATCAACCTCTCCACCGCTGTGCAATGCCCAAGCCAAATGGCCACATGGAGGGTCGTAAAATAATTAATAATAACACCAATAACCAGTACATCTAGCTCGTATAATTTACCATTACCATTGTCATCCACCTAGTTTAGTCATTCTTATTTTTTTGCAATTTATTTTAGCATGAGAACAATTTAATGAATTGTTAATATTTTATTTTGAAAACGAAATCTTATATAGGATAAAAATGGTTATAAGTTGATATGGAATGTGCAGTCGACTTCTAACTTTAATTTAGCGGAAATAATTAATTAAAATTATTATGAAATTGGTTAGAATAATATTTTGAGTTATAAATTTATGTTAATTTAAGTTTTATATTAATCAGAGAATATTAAGTTAAGGAAAATAAGATTTGCTCTACTTTATGTCTTATATAATAATATAATATTATATCTTAAACCAAAAAATAAACACAAAACTCTTCTAATCAACAATATTATCTTTTAAAATAAATTATCCTATGATATAGTTTTTTATATAATATTTTCAAGCCCCAAGGGTTAGCTCAATCGGTTAAGTCGAGGTTTCGCCAAATGGAATGTCACAGGATCAATTCCCAAATGCTCTTGGGGTCAGGGCTTGCAGTAGGCTCACACCTGAGGGGCGTCAGCCCAGATTTTTCCAGTGGACGTAGCACCACCCGTTGATCGAACCAAAGGCAAAAAAATAAAAATGAATATAATATTTTTAAATCATTATTGTTTATCACCAAATTTATTAGGGCTCATAACAATCGGTTTCCACTTTTGTCCTAAGGCAACAAATGTCATAAAAACATTTTTTTCCAATACCACCTTTGACTATTACCACCAATTGCCACAAAAATCAAACAAATTTTATTTTTTACTTGAACTTGTCCATGGTATAATAAGTTCAAAGTCAAGCCTACTCAACACAAGTTTTACAACCTTTTAGGAACTTTTACCTCACATCCGCATGATATATATATATATATATATATATATATATATATATATATATATATATATGAGACCCGATGTAAAACAAAAAAAAATGTTAGTCAATTATGTTATGCCACATATAATATGAAAATGTTAAATAATTGGTAGCCTAGTTATTACTTTGTAAAAAAACCATAGCATAAATAACTTGCATATTTTTTTATTAGGTGTATATTTTGTAAAACATATTGACTGGCATATTTTTCTTCTCTCAAGCTTTCAATGAAGATTTAATTATCTTTGACTTCATACCTTCACAACATGCTTATTTTTCTTATCATTTGAACATATAAGTATTTTTTATTAATATGTGAAAATTTTTCCATCTTATTTAGCTTTATTTAAACTAAGCTATAAGAATTAATTCAGATTTGAGAAAAAAATTAAACAACAATTTACAAAATTAACATTATAAACATATATATATATATATATATATATATATAGCCATAAAGCTATATGTATTTATTACTTTCCACCCTAATTTAACTATATTTAAACTAAACAAGAGCAACTACTTTGTATCCTTTGTTCAAATGTAAAAACTGGTTCATACCATTTAAAGTTCAATAATTAAATTGGTTCTTGTTTAATTTAATTTTAAATATTTTAATTCAAGTTTGCAATTGATTTTTATATTTATTATACATAATATTTGTTTAGAGATATTATTTTTTTAATTTTACTTATATTAATATTTTTGAATACAATTAAAGTAAAATCGCTAAATTTGAAGTGTTATCTTCAAAAGTAATTTAAAACAAGAAGGGCTGCATCAGAGTAAGTCCCTGCCATGAGGGGGGAGCTTCAAGAAAACAAGTTTAGCATGTAGAAAATAAGAACTATAGAGTATCTTTGGAAAAAACTCTATTGGCTTAGAAAAAAACTTTGTTTGTTGGCCTATTAGCTAGCATTTTCCATCCCTAGGCCAGCCAATCTCTTGAACACCCATAGGAGTCAGGAGTACCCAAACACAATCTAAGTTCAATAGATAGTCAGGCTTTAAATCCAAGTCCTCTATGTAACATTCCCTCATGTCATGTGACTTAGCTCCATGGGAACCACAGCATGGACCTGCACAATGTGCTAGATTAAAGGCCACACGGGGAATCAGAGCATGGACCTACACTGTGTGCCAGATTACAAGCCACATCCTAGCAACAATGGCACCAACTGATTGAGATACTGGAGCTTAGAGGTATAATACTCATATGAAAATCATAAATTTCATCCAATCAATAAATGTTCTAAATAACAATCTTTTTAATTTTTCAATGGTTGCATAGCTAAAAGCTATTAATAGATTTGAACCTCCGCTAGGAAAATTCAAAGGTCCACGACACCTGAGCCATCCTAGTGAACCCCCTTAGGAGGCAGGAGTACCCAAATACAATCTAAGATCCTCTATGTAATGTTCCCTCGTGTCATGTGATTTAGCTCCATGGGAATCATAGCATGGACCTGCACAATGTGCTAGATTACAAGCCACATCCTAGCAACAATGGCACCAACTGATTGACCCAACTAACTAAGGATATTGTCATAAAGGACTAATTTATATTATTATTAAAAATTGCCTATACAAATAAACTGATTCCTTTATAAAGAGATTTTATAAAGAGATTTAAGAGGTGAGTTTGCATTCTTAGGCTAATGGTTAGTGTCTAGGAGCTTTGATCATTGAAAAAAATGCAGTCACAATATTTTTTAAGCTTCGATACATAGAAAAAATAGAATCATACATCAACATTGAATGCACGTATACATAATAGTAGTGAAATCAGGGATCAAATCCAATAGGATGCCAATTTCAGCATGACTTCCTTCTTCATCTATGTGTAAGAAATATATATCTTCAGAAAGATAAGAATCATATTTGCATTCTCGAGTTTTGAACTTGAAAATGGATTTCTTGCAAACTTCAAATCACAAGCAACAAACTCATTCTAAGAGAAATGTCATAACACCAACTTAAAAGTACAAAAATCAGTGAGCAACAAGATTATTTAATGAATAATTTCCTCATAGCGATATATAATTTCTTAACTATAAAACAACTTTGCAGAATTCATATTTGAGTAACTAAGAAGAAGCCCACTAGAATGGCATCAATTACTATTACTATATGCTACAGAACCATACATGTGGGTCCATCTCTATAGGCTGGGCATCTGCAAAATTCTAAACAAACCCAATCGCATGGATCTTTGAGGTTCTTTGAGGTTTCAATAAGCACATAGGTATGGATCTTTTTGTTTCTATTAGATGGATTAATACATAATTTTCGTAAGAATTCATACACAAAGTTGTGCAATATTCAAAGCACAATCATCAAACTCCTAAACGCATTGCCATAGAACTGACTTAGAACAACAAATTTAGTGAGAAACAAGATTATGTACTGAGTATAATTTATTGATGCAAAACAACTCCACAACTTTAGCATTCAAGTAACCAAGAACAAGCTCACTTGAATAACATCATGTTCTAAATGCCTACACAACCATACATTAAGTTCTTCAAGATTCATGCAGAAGATCTTGGGATTAATGTCCCAAACTAACTTCCACTGTTGTGTGCTTCACTTGATGTCCATAGGTCAAATTCCAATGAGTTTACACTCGGTAAGATCTATAAATGTGGGGAAGTGACCAGGGGATTCCCGCAAGGTTTATATTAGAAGAAGAAAATAAACATTGTAAACATAATAATCATTGATTTTCGTCCTGTGAATTCCACGTTTTGGTTTGCTATAATAACATCATACAAAGAGGAAAATAAATGCATCAATGTATACTACTAAGAGGAAAATAAATGCGTTAATTTATAGAGTATTCTGATTTTAGTAAAGGAACACAGTTTGCACTTTGATGAAAAGATTACATATATTGATTTACACAATTTTAAAATCTTGAAGAAAATTATATAGGGTAATAATAAACCAGAAAACAAGGTTGATTTCTCATTTATAAATGATCACTTTCTTGATCTAGAAAATAGACATGGTCACATAGTTGAGTGAACAAAGGTAAAGAATCTTGTTGTCCATAATTAAGAAACATAATCAAATACAAAGGCTTTATTAATATCAAATAAATCCCAATAACTTATGAGACCAATCTTAAACAGACAACACTAGGTATCATATTCTAGCAACCAAAATCTAGAAGTCAAAGCTAGCAAAAGTCTATTTGTTGAGGTGGTTGAGTAAAGCATTCAACTTCTTCATTTAACAAGGTAAAACAAAAGCATGAAGAGGGCAAAAAACATTAGGACCAACCAAGAATACAATGCAATGGGAGGAAAACATGAGACATATGAAAGAGAAAATTAAATATCTACAATCTAGCAACTACCCAAATATGAATATACACAACAAAAATTGTAGAGTGGGGAACTTGATTTCAAGATCTTGTTGGACACATATCCTACTAGTCTCTTATAAACAAATGTTAATTTCCTTTCCTCACACACGATCTGCATGACCAAGTTAGCTAGAATCATGTAGTGAAAGATATATGTCTCAGTGTAGGACATATTAAAGAATCCAAATCTTGCTTTTCAAGGTCGTACAAGCTACAACACCTTTATTACAGTTATTATGTTGATTCAAGAAGCACCACAGTTATTATGTTGATCTAGCCAACAGTCTTTGTAGTCTATGCTTGTACAAAGCAAAAGGCTACATAGCCATAGTGCATCAAGTACATGCAAGAACAATATTTACTCTTTTATAATAAAGCATTAATATGAAGGTTACAAGTAAAAAATGTTGTTTTTAAGCATTTAGTTTGATTTATTGACATATGCCAGTGTGTTGCCTCATAGAATTTACATATTTTACCATGTTGTAGGCTATGATGCTTCAATATTTTCTATACAGGAAAAACTTGTACTGTGGTTTAGTTGGTCGTTTTCTTTTGTTTTTGTATGGAGAAATCACTAGCTTAATATACAATTTGCTGCCAACAATGACTCCAGTTTGATCACACTCAAAGTTCAGATAATATTTGAAGCATAATGCTTATTCAAAAAATATAACAAATCTAACTAAAAAGGTTCCAAATCTTCTCTGCAATGCTCAGAACTTCAACATATGCATCCTGAATTTGTTCTGCAAACCTATAGAGAAATATATTTGATATCCCCCCTGCAACCACAAAGGGACCAATAGCCATAGTTACAAGGGAAATTTGCCAACTGTTTATGAATCCCACAACAAGGCCTCCAAAAAACATTACCATGTTGTGGACATAATTTCCCACCTGTTGCATAAATAATTCCTTTTTTCACTTTGAAAAGCATCTTCTCAATTTACAAAAACAAGATACTAAAGAAGTCCATTATAAGTGCAATACTTATCTTTTAAGCTTCAATTCGTGATGGTTTAAGCTGGCAATTTATTGAGTTTGATATAGCAGACTCATATAATGTTTAGATATGTTGGTCTATTCAAAATTCCAGCATGGTATTTGATAGTGCAGTGCAATGAAATTTAGATATGCAGAATAAGTCACAGAGGACAGATAATTTTTCATTGTAGAACGAAAAAATATCTACTCCGTTAAGCAGACAACAAGATGCAGAGGTAAAATATCATGAAAACAAGAGTGATACTACAAAACCAAAAGAGCATCTATAAGGGAAATAGAATTAGGGTTTGTCTCCAATAGAAAATATGGAGCAACAAAATACACCACTATTAGAACGGTATTTGATTGGGCTAGAAAAGGCTCACTAGCTAGAGAAATGGTAGACAGTTTGATAAATAGTATGAACCAACTACAAAAAAAACTAGAAATCGAGTTATAAAAATAAAAAGATGCAGAACAAAAACTACAGTAAATTTATCCTAGACCATTTCATCAATCCAGATGTCCAACCAAATTCAAGAACTTAGTGCAATGAAAAGGTCATGTTTGTCCATAATATAGCATTCAAAACAAGAGAAGCATAGTTTATTAAAAGAAGAAAAATTTAGACATGTTATTTGAGATTGCTTATTTTACCATTCTAGTTATTCCACTGAACATGCAGGAATGAGAGCATAATCGCTGCCATCC
Organism: Pinus tabuliformis; assembly: GCA_031772625.1. Classification (NCBI taxonomy): domain Eukaryota; kingdom Viridiplantae; phylum Streptophyta; class Pinopsida; order Pinales; family Pinaceae; genus Pinus; species Pinus tabuliformis. The sequence goes on along the minus strand of CM062814.1, from coordinate 401,008,314 downwards.
ATCATATAGATTCCTTAACTAACAACATCTGATCATTTCTCAATGAAGAAAAAAATGTAACCACGTGGCCTTAACCGTTTTCAAAAGACTTTTAACATCCAAAAAATAGCTTTGAAGCTTGAACAAGCCTAAATAACAATGTTGCGACAAATTTTCATTGCAAAAAAATCCTTAGGAGCCCACCTCGAATAACGTAAAATTTGAAATGAGAACTGATATGATTACCCATTTTTTTAGGTAGCAAAAAAATCAAACGATTTTGAAAAGCATTGATTCAGAATATATATATATATATATATATATATATATATATATATATATATATATATATATATATATTCATATATTCTAGAAGATTTTTGACACTTTAAATTTTCTTATGTATTAAGTATGAACATTTGTTTGTAAATGTTAGTGATTTTCATGTTAATTTTGATACTTTAAATTTTCTAATGTATTAAGCGTGGATTTTTTTAAATGTTGCTGATTTTCACTCAGATTTAGAAAAACGTCAATAATTTTTTTTTAAGGCATATTGTTGACACTTTAAAGTTCTTATATCCTAAGTATACATATTTCTTTTTAAATGTTGATTATTTAACCATTTTTCAAGTTTTCTTATTCCTCTTCATCTTTTTTGTCCTTAGATATTTGGTTTTTAAGGGTTTTCCAATTTTTATTTTTTATTTTTTTGTTTTCCTTTGCACTGCTTTTTCATAATGAAAATTTTAATTTTTTTGCAAAGTTAAAAAAAAATAAAAATAATATTTTGAGATTATGAATTTTTTTTCGTTAATTAATATTTCAATACACAAAAAATAATTGTCACTAAAAAAAATTAAAAGCTTGACAGAAAATATACATTTTGCATATAGATATAACTAAAAAAATATGTAATCTAGAACCTTTTGCTAAAAAAGCCACATTAAATAAAAAAATTATGAAATTTTAAATTAAAAAAATAAGAGAAATAACAAAATTTATGAATTTTATATAAAAAAAATTGATGACATTTGAAAAAACAAGTTAAAAAAAATTGATTCACATATATTGTAAATAAAAAAACAAAAAAATTAAAACAGAATTCAAAAAAATAATAAAAAACTTACACATAAAAAAAATTAAAAATTAAAAATACAATTAAACTATAAAAAAACCATTTAAAAAAATAATATTGAAAAAAATAATTAAAAAAAATACATAAATATAAAATATTTGAAAAAATAAAAACAATTTAAAAGAAAAAAAACATATATAATAAAAGGAAACAATATAAATGTGAACAAAATTATATTAAATATAAAAAATTTTAAAAAATATAAGTGTTATAAAAACAATAAAAAAAATAAAAAAAATAAGAAAAATAGGCTTCCTTTGGGCTTCTTGGTGGGCTCAACCCAATTCTGAGAATCAAGTGAGGGGTTCATCCGATTCTCGGAATTGGATTGAGCCCACCCAAGGGCCCGAGGGGCCGCGACCCTATGCAGGCGGAGCTGCCTTGAGCCCCTGGGGTTTCTCTGTCTGATTCTTGTAATCGGATAGAGCCCACCTAGGGGCTCGAGGGGCCGCGACCCTGGGCGGGCGAAGTTGCAGCCCCTGGGCAAGCTCAATCCAATTACGAGAATCGGATTGAGCCCACTCAAGGGCCCGAAGAGCACAATTTTTATTTATTTATTTATTAATTTTCTTTAAAATTGATTTTATAATCATTATTTTTTATTTTATTATTTTTTTGGTTTTTTTGTTTTTTTTTTATTTATTTTTCATTGAGTTTTTTGTTATTTTAATTTTGTTTGTATATTAAAAATCTCTCTTTTTTTTTTTTTCTTCAGTTTTCCAATAATGCATTTTTATTTTGTTTCATTCAATTTTTAATTTTTTTTTTTTTAATGATTGATTTTTTTTGTCTTTTTAGGTTGATTTTGTTTTTGTTTTTGTTTTTTTTACATTTTTATGTTTGATTTTTTTATTTTTTATTATTTTTATTTTATTTATTTATTTATTTATTTTTTACATTTTTATGTTTGATTTATTTATTTATTTTTTTTATATTTGATTTTTTTTGTCTTTATTTATTTATTTTACGTTTTTTTTGATATATATTTTTATTTACTTTTCATTATATTATTATTTTTTTTTTGGGTTTTTTTCATTGTTTTAATTTTTATTTTATTTTTAAATTTATGTTTTCATTATTTTTTTAAAATTTTAATCTTTTTTGGGATCATGATAAAATCTTTTACGCCATTATTTCAAAATGTTGAAAATTTATCATGAAAACAAAAACGTTATTGTAGTATCAACGCTTTTCATTTTTGAGTTGATTTTTCATGTTTTTTTGGGTGTTTTTTTTTTGCTAGAGTTTTCGTTTTGAGTTTATGGTTCTTGTTTCAAATTTTATGTTGTTGTCACCGAAGATTTTGAGCACATTATACCATAGTCCCTGCATCATTATATAATGAAAACCTTAAGGGGACAACCAAAGGTATTACTGGCCAAACATGGGATTAAGACTCACGAGTACTAAGATTTTGGAGGGACTGTGATTCTTGTCTATAGAGAAGGATTGAATCATGCCTCGAGCAATGAGGAAATGCTTACAAAACTTACTTTAATTTCCAAATGATAAGATACAAAGTTCTTTTTGCTTAATAGTAAGGCCTCAAAGGTCAACGCCATAGCAGCTTGTTGTCCAAGAAAAAACCACAAAACCCGTCTAACATCAGTTATACAGTAACAAATACCAGGATTGGGAGAGAACCTTCGATGATCTTTTGGACATGATAAAGAGACAGAGAATGAAGAGAAGGTGAAGGGACCCAGTTTCTCAATTTCTAAGAATCACAGGGTACCTCGAGTTACAAAGGTGGATCCCTTGAAATTGGTCACTATGTTTGCTTTGGATGCCAGAGGATTTCTTCAATATTCTGATGGGGATTTTGCTTTCATCAGTTGTCCCCAAGTGCTCGCAAACATTTATTCTAGGCATTGACACTGAAGCTACGTGAGATTAATGTTTCCTCAATTGAGGGTTGGTGTCTCAAAATTATGGATGGATGGGAAAGACGTTGAGGGTTTGTTGTTATTGAATAAACATTCTTATGCCAATCAACAGGGATTCCAAAATAACAACATTGTGTATCACTATTCTATGCAATTTTTGTGATTGTTCCCCAAGACACACTATATCTAAACCCTTCAAGACAATTGTTCTTCAACCTCGTACAAATACATCTAATAGTAACACTAGGCTATTTCTAGAAAAGCTTGCAACATTGTTGTCACTAGATGGCGACTAAGGTGGAAGATATTATCACTTCTTGGTATCTCTTTGGGAAAGCTATCATTCTCTAGAGTTTGCTAGATTAGGACAGAAGAGATACCAAAGATCCAAATTTTGTAGTCATCCATCCTTTTGACCTTGTGTTGATAACAAAGTGTTCCAGATTTTTTTTAGCAACTCAAGAAGCCTAACCCATGGTCTTCTTTTACTTTTGACCATAGTCAAATCATCCGATGTCAAATACTTCCTTATTCTATTTTGATGCCAAATTCCACTATAATGCTCAAGAAGCTGCACAAACAATGTAAAAATGTAATTGATCTTTAAATTTGAAAGCCCTGAATTAAATTAATGTTGCCTTATTTCTATGCATTATCATCAGGGAAAATTTTAAGAACCCCCCCAAATTTACATGTATAATAAATGGGCGAATCTCCATGGTATATAGGAAAAATGGAAGGCGATTTTATCAATAATATGATATGTATATATAATTTTTTGGCGAATCTCTCACCAGACATGGCGAATATTTTACTCAATTATAAAATCTTGTGTTTATTGAATACACAAATGAAATCATTGCATTTCTTTAAAATATCTTTTGAAATCAAAATTACCAAAATTACATATCGATAACCTAGTGGGTGTAGGATAAAATTCGCCCGTGCCATTCACACAAAGCATGAGAAAAAACCTAATACTATATATAAAACCAAGAAAAATTCAAATTCATCGCTTCTAGGGACCTCGTAACCACCCTGCCAATACACAAGTATGTTCCTGTTTGCAATTAGAAAAATTACCCAAATTACAATCTGTTTACTCCACTTCTAGGGACCTCGTAACCACCCTGCCAATACACAAGTATGTTCCCGTTTGCAATTAGAAAAATTACCCAAATTACAATCTGTTTACTCCAGCATATGTTGGAAAGTTATAGAAGGATGACTAGTGCGATCAATCCATTCCTTTTAGCCCTGGATTTGTTTCAGTTTAAAACAGAAGTATACAAATATACTTGTCCAATGTCTATGCTTTAACCATTCACCTTAAGATGTTTTTACAATATAATTTCCTAAGTCTATTTAATATCTTCATTATCATAAAAACCAACCTATATCCATCTTAACTCCACATCTACCACTCTTAGGGGGATGAAATCTATTTATCCCTCTGAGCACTTGGTAGACCCAGAATTAAGATGGATCTAAGATAGAATTTCCCCTTTAAATAGTCTATGCTCACATGAATACCATGGGTCAATACCATGGGTTATCATAAACCTAGAGCTTAAAAATTACTATTAGTAATTTATAAAAATTAATAAAATTAATAGTTGATTTTTATTTTATTTTTATTTTAACCAAGCTAAAATGTTTAACATACATTAAATTACAACATCCATTTTTACTCTTGATCGGATCAAATATTTTTTCACTCTATGCTAGTTTGCATATCACGATATTTGATACCTCTCGGGGGTTAGTAGATCCAGAGTAAAGATGGATCTATGCTGGTTTAATTCCCCCATTTAAATAGGCTACATTCCAAGTGAATACCATGGGTCAATACCATGTGCCATTTTGGTGAATACCATGGGTCAATACCATGTCCCATTTTTATTTTTATTAATACTAATATTAGGGTTAATAATGTGTTTTTGCATGGTATTAATAACAATCTAGTCCATGGTATTTGTCCCATAGTATAAATATAAGGTGACTTATGGAGTAAATATAAAAAAATGTTTTATTTGTTTACCATACCTCTCATTTATTTATATTTTTATTAATTTACCATACCATTCATAAATACAAGGTGACTTATGGAGTAAATATAAAAAATGTTTTATTTGTTTACCATACCTCTCGCTTATTTATATTTTTATTAATTTACCATACCTCTTTTACAAATATGGTATTTGGCCCATATGATTCACTTAAATAAAACCTCTTTCTTGAGCCTTCATAAATAGAACGAGGTTTATGGATTAAATATAAAAAGAGGTTTTATTTATTTACCATGCGTCTAGTTTATTTATATTTTTATTTATTTACCATACCTTTTGAGTAAGTATAAAAAGACGTTTTATTTATTTACCATACCTCCGCTTTACTTATATTTTTATTTGTTTACACCCTTGCATGTATATAAGGTGACTTATGGAGTAAATATAAAAAATGCTTTATTTATTTACCATACCTCTCATTTATTTATATTTTTATTAATTTTCCATACCTCTTTTATAAATATGGTATTTGGGCCTTTGGCCCATAGGATTCACTTAAATAAAACCTATGCTTGAAAATCGGCGAATGGATTCACTTAAATAAAACCTATTCTTGAAAATGGGCGAATGGAAGGTTGTAACTCCTAATGTCAAGGGCTAAATTTACCTTTTTTATCCTCTCCCTAAAAATAAGGTGGGCTATTTGAGGTGATTTGTAAAAATGTACTATGATACAAAATTTTCGCCCACTAAAAATTTAAAACCCCTTAATTTCGCCAAAGGGCGAACATTCGCCCCTAAAATCACCCCTAATTATCATTAATATTCCAAAACTAGTAACATAAATCAACCTGCAGAATCAAAGGACATGATACACTTAAAAATCTTAGCTTAAGAATATGATACTCCCAAATATGGTTGCCTTACATCAAGCACCTCCAATGTATTCACATAAGATTTTAATGAATAGCGTCAAATATATGATATTTGCAAAATAATTACATGTCCAAAGAAGACTAGTTACTGATATCATGATACTAAAGATAAAATTAGATGGTTTTTATGTTGCATGTAATAAGAAATCTCAAAAACAATCACATTAGATTGCCTAGAAAATGGTCATTATAGACATAGAAAAGTTACTATTACGGTAACACAAACAAGGCTATCATTATTAGCAGCGTTTGGCAGAGATATACAAATGAATGTTGTTGTTTTTCTATCAAACTAGATTGCTACATAGGTAACATGCAATTAGAGAAAAATAACAAAGAATCAACTATTGTACATTTCATAAAGTAGTATGTAACTTTTGACCCTCATATGCATCTACGTGTAGTCTAGATGCTATAGCATTCTTACATTAGTAATCAACTTTTGACCCTTAATCATAAGTGAAATTAGATTCTACAGAGGAGAAATTTAAGCATTTTACATGCAAAGAAAATTTAAGAATTCATAATTTTCTTCTCCTTGAGAATTCTACATAGATGAACTCTATGCATTCTAGATAGGAAATATAAGAATTTGTTTTTTCATTAATATCAACTCTTTACAACTTCAAAATTGCATTTACTAGCAGATGAAATCGACTTCGCAACAACCTATGTTTAACAATGGCATGATATTAGCAGTCTTTAACAATTGTATCATCTCAAGCTCATAACATCTTCCTTGGGATTGCTTCCTCCAAGAGATGAGTGAATTCAAATAATTGAAAACATCAAAGAGTTTGAGCACATATAGAGTTGGCTCCAAACAACATTAATGCCATTTCAAATTTTGAGTATTCAACTTGAACTTTGATCATCATAAGGTTGTTATTCACCCTTTATACTACAACTTTTCATTGCTTTGGTCCATATATATATCCTTTTATCGAGAGAAGGCTTCCCCTACAGTTTTATCTCCAATACCATTTTTAACAAACCAAAGGGTGACCTTGCCTCACATAAAAATAAAATAAAATAATATAAAACATTATGCTTTATCTAATGCTCATGTGGAATAAAGAAGGTTCACCTTAGAATGAAGTTTAGACATTGGCATCCATTCACCTGGTCCACATAGATTATAGAGCAAATTTGCTACAGTTGAAACAACCTCCTTTTCTTCGTTTCACATCTGCTAAGAATTATCAGTTTCATGGTCCATTCTTCTCCATGTATCCCCCTTTAGATCTAAATAAAGTAAACAATGATATCAGACAATTTCATATACACATTTCATGTCTTAAGGATGTCATTAATTAACAACCTCCAAGTAAATGTAAGGAGCCATATGCCAACGACATGTCTGATAACCTTTGCATCTAAAGCAAAAGTTAAAATGAGCTTGCTCAATTGGAACTACAACCATAATCACAGAATATTTAAACACAACAACAACATATATTTGAAGAGTTTACTACATAAAATAACCAGACCATGTAAAAACACATTAGTAAAAACACATTAATGAAGCTCCTTCAAATAATACACATGAATCTTTTCAGGGTAAAATTAGAGTCTTACAACTAGACAATCAAACCTTTATTGGGTATGAAACAATTTAATGGAAACAAAAATTAAAATTTTGCAAGAAAAATAAGGATTTTTCATTCCATGACATTTCCATCATTTAGACATCAAATTAGACAATGTAAGCTCATGTGAAAATTAAATTCTCAAATGAAATAATCAGATAACTAGGGAAAGTATCAAGTCTTCTCCAATTTCTTCAAAAGAAGCCCATTACAATCAAAATAAACTGGTAAAGCACAAAACACCTCTTAAAAACATTAATAAGAAACAATTATTAAAATTAAAATATTCTTGATGGATATTGTTTTTACTATTTTCCTAACACTAAATTAAATGCACTCTAATGTGCCTTCTTATGTGTTTCAATCAGCTGAACAAACGTCACATGTTTGTGTTTATGTGTTTCAGTCAACTCAACATATGTCACATGTTTCTAGAACCCTGCAATTTGTGGCCAAGTGTTTTCTGCTACCATTTTTCTGTGCATGCGTCGTAGTTGTAGTTACTCTCCATTAAAGATGATTCAATGAAGGGACTTGAACTGGGTTAGCTCGATAGGTGATGATTATATGGATACTAGTGAACATAGTTTTTATCATTCTCTATGCATCGAGAGCCACGCCTCCCAAATGGAATAACCATGGTCAATGGCTGCATGAATCTATTTAACAACACTAACAATACATACCCTTGAGCAGCACATCGTTCATTTGGGAGTTGGGTGAAGAAGAATACATCCCCTTAAGTAGCACATCGTTCATTTAGGAGATGGATGATGAAGAATACATCTTCTTGAGCAGCACATTGTTCATTTGGGAGCAAGCAACACATCGTTCATTTGGGCGTTGGGTGTATCGAGAACATAGTTTCATGGGAAATAAGTATCTCTATCTTTCAGATTCCATTGTGATCCCTCATAGGATTTGAAGCAAGGACAGAATGAAGGCAGCGATAAAGATTAGCTTGAGGCAAAGCTAAGCTGATACTAGGCAGAAATGCAGCCAGGGAGGATATGTTGCCCCCGTCCCTACTTCCAGTGGAAATGGGTCCACATTCACATATATAGGTTAGCATAACGAACTACTCCCCATTAGTAGAGAGAAGCTCCCCAAAAGCAGCACATGTCATACATCCACAAGAACTTGATTTCCAGATCTCTCTTGTCCAAACATGGCTTTAAGATGGTCTTTGCTTTGAGTCTGAGAAATAGATTATGACCAAGAATGGTACAACCATTCCTAAGGTCGAGATCTGGAACTGCATACAGAAAAGAGGGGACTAAACCCTGCACTCTTAACTACTGGAAACACTCGGAACTGCATCCAGAAGCAGCAACAGGTCCCAGGTTAGTTTGACCTTACCAACAAATGGGAGGAGGTTAATGTAGTTTTCTTGTGAAGGCAGAGGTAGAGGTAGAGCCAAGATGAAATAGATGATAACAATGTCACTTTCTGTGCTAGAAGTAAAATTCATTTTCCTTCTCCACGAATCATGTTGGGTAGGATGGCAGCTAACATTTGGAGTCTGTAGCTTCTTTTGAAGTGGACCTCTTCTCCCCCAAGGGAAACCTAAAGGGTAAGGTGCTCAAGCTAGCAATGATGATAAAGGCAATGGTAAAGGCCACTTTGTGGAGCCAAACCACCAAAACCCAGAAGGTGATTCATCTGAAGAATGTTTTGGACATACCATACATCCACAAAACCTTACTTCCATATCTCTTTGGGTTCCATATCTCTCTTGTTCCCTTGGTTGGTTTTCCTCCAGAACAAACAAAACTATGATCTTGAACCTCCCATTATGATCCTCCAATTCCCGCCAGCTACACAACTAGAATCCTCCCATTCTCGCCAACTTTCATCTTCTAGCTACACAACTAGAATCCTCTCATTCTCCCCAAATTTTGTCTTCCAGATGCACAACTAGAATCCTCCCATTCTCACCAACTTTCATCTTCCAACTAGACAACTAGAATCCTCTCGTTCTCACTAGCTTCCATCTTCCATAGATGCCACTGTAGACATCGCAACAACATGCATTCACAGGTGGAAACTTCAACAACTATAAATGACTTTAGGTTGGACACCCACCAAAGTGACTAAGTATAATACTCCACTTGGCTCCCATACTTTGATGCTCAGCTTGCCCGGGTTACTTTGCATAGCTACTAGTTCTCAACTGACTTGGGTTACTTTGCATAAAACAATGTTATTCACATAACATTTAATGCTTTAAATCAATGTTGGCATTAGTTTAACATTTTCAAAATAAGAATTAAATTGATGAACATAACCTATGGTTTTGACCTCCCTGCCTCGGGAAGAGGCCAAATAAGATGGTGAAATCCATTGAACTATAGAAAATACACTGCAAATACATGAGGAGCCTAAAAGCTTTAGGTTAATTAGTTGGTTCATTATACACCAACTAATGCTTATTAGAGGATCCTGATCCTCTGATTACTGTAGTCACATGCTTGATGACAAGGACTAATAACAATAAATATTGTATGTGTTAGCCTCCTGTTGCAACAGGTGTTCATCTTTCATGATTGACAGTTGAAAGTGCCAAATATGTCATACTTTGCATGCTGCAATGCTCCATATTTCCAAAAGAGGCCAAAGAAGAGGCCATGAAAGTGTGTCAGTCTAAATGCCACTATTGTATTCCAATTTTGATGAGTTATTCCTTTTTGAATAATTTTCTGTTAAGGGAAGGCCAAATAGCTTAATCTTGGCTTCCCTAGGTTTCAATTTCTTGTTCTAGAATGTACAGAATGAAAATCTATCCAAACAGTTTAATCTTGGCAGATTTGTAAATATGTAGAGAAACAAAGGAGCCCAACTGCTTAATCTGGGCCCTTGGAAGAAATAAGTGTAGATTTAGATAGGAGGACAGCAAAAAGAAAAAAGGATAATCAGGGTCTGCAAGTCCAAGTGCACCCATGCAAAAAGAAGAAAAAATGTTAGGTAAGTAGGCTGGGTAAGTAGTTTTGTGGTTGCAGAATCAAGCTAGGTGATCCATTTCATGCTTTTTAATGCTATAACTATTCAGATCACAGGTATAAGGCAATTCCCCTTTGGAAGAGCTCAAGCGAGGCATGTCTAACTCCCCTTTCTTCTAAATCCCCAAATCACTCACTAACATCTCCTTGAGGACCTTGGGATCTGCCCAACCAGTCCTGTTATTACTTCATTTTTGTAAAATACCAAGTCAAGCTTTGACTTTCTTCAGTGAAAAGAAGCCACATTTCTTGTGTAAACTCATTTCTCCATATCCCATTCAAATCTCATGTCTAAGTTTCAGATCATAAACTTGGCATAATTCCCCTTACATTTCCATTTTACAAACTCATATTAACTCCTAACTCTACTATCTAGCTCCCTAGATCATCTCCTTATCCCCTATTACACAAAAAACTATATAAAAACCCAAAAAATATTACATATCCCCCCTATAGCACTATAGCTATGTACATACAGTTCTGGGATATAATAGTTCACCTGGGGCTATTATGAACCCATCCGTGTCATAACCCTGGGATTGGTCTAACCTCTGGTTAGGCTAATAACCTATACCCACCCCTTTATCCTCAAAACCTTATAATTCTAACTTCACAGTCATTTCCCCAATGTCTAATGTTTAATAGTTTTGGTTAAACATTAAAATTAACCCGCGACCCACATTACCACAAGTCCAACATTGTAAAGGTTTCTTGTCATCACCCTTATTGTACTCCTCATATTGAAATCCTTTTCCTCTATCAGTTGCATTAAACATCTTGTGCGGTGCTGCATTCTCCTTTTCATCTGTATCCTGTGATTTTCCTCTGTTATCAACCCACTTTCCTTTATTATTGTCATTACCTTTCCAATCCTGCTTAGACTCAGTCTCGCACTTTAATTGTTCATAATAGTGCTTCAACTTTTCTGATGGCTTCCTCCAACAGTCTAGGCTCATCAAGCTCAATCCCATCTTTGAACGATATCATTAACCCACTAATGAATCTCTGAACATTTTCTTTCTCCTCCTTAAGATAAGGCGCATATCTCAACAAATCCAAGAATATGCTAGTATACTCCTCATTGGTCATAGATCCCATCTTTAGCTCATATAACTCCTTTGTCATGTCATCGTAGTATCTTTCAGATAGATAATTCTTCCTGAAAAGTCTCTCGAACTCACTCCAAGTCAGCTCCTCTTCCCGAATGCCTGTGACATTCTTCACATCTTCCCACCAAATGTATGTTTTTTCTTTAAGACTGAAAGTAGCTATCATGGCTTCCATATTCTTTGAATAATCATGCAACCAAAAGAGCTTATTCATCCCAAGAAACCAAGCATTTGCATTCTATGTCTTCTTCCATTCTCCATCAAATGTAGGGGGATTTTCTTTCTTGAACTCCCGTGGAAAGTGTTTCTTCTCACTCCTCCTATATGGATGGTGACGGTGATGATGATGTTGTTTCTCTTAACCAAAACTAGAATAGAACCCATGATCATTACCCCTCCAGTCAGGTGTGTCCAAGAACCTACCATCTCTGATTGTATCATCACTATTAAATTTGTATCCAGATTGAGACCTCCTGCCATATGCCCCATTGGTCCTTTCCTCCTGTTCATGAATAATCCTAAGCGGGCCTTGTCTTTGCAGATCTGAAAAACACTGAAGGACTACTACATTAATCTTTGCTTGTTTCTCTTGTGCCCTAGTAATTCTTTCTTGTGACTAAATTATTCTGTCATTATCCACCTTACAACTTTTGATCTATGTTTTCAAACTTCTCAATATATATGCTATGTCAAGGAAGTACTCATCACCATGTTATTCATCTGATATGTAGGGATAATCATGTGAACTATACTCTACCATTTTTCTATTCATCTTTGATCCTCTACTTCCTATAAACATACCATGTTAGATAAACCTAGCATAAACATAATCAACATACCACAATGATGTTCAGGGGAGGCTATCTCATCTATAAGATCAATCTGGATTAGCACAAAAAACACACACACACACACATAACTTCTCAATGTAATTTCTATGTGAGGGGAGTACTCATCACCATGAACTATAGTCCACCATTTTTCTTGTCATCTTTGATCCTTTACTTCCTGCAAATGTACCATGTTAGATAATCCCAACATAAACATAATCAACATACCTCAGTGAAGTTTAGGGGAGGCTATCTCGTCTGTAAGATCAATCTAGATTAGCACAACACACACACACACACACACAAACAATGAAATCAAAATATCAATCATATCGACATCAACATCATCAACCTCTACATGATGACACTACTTACAACAATCACAATGACAATGCATGTGTAACAAACACATATGCAACTGACATGCATGCATGACAAACACATTCTGCCCATCCAGTCATTGTTTAGCCGGATAATCCTACTAAAATCAGTCTTGCAATCAATCCCAATATATCACATGTCTAGCCAAGCCGTCCCTAAATCTATATGTCAAAAATTAGTAGCCATGTTTAAGAAATTTTTATGGCAAGGAACAAGTAAAACTTGAAAATGGGCATTGCTCTCTTGGGAATGGCTTAGCAAACCTATCAAAGATGGAGGATTAGGTCTGTGTGACCCTTACACCCTCAACCAAGTGATGGGAGCAAAACTTTGGTGGCGGTGGACACAGGCAGGGTAGGACATGTGGAAGAAAATATGGGAGAAGAAATACGAGGAGGCAGTGATGCCAGAAGACAGGATGATAAACCAAATAGAGAAAAAAGGATCAACAAAATGGAACTTGGCTAGAACCAATAAAGACCTAATAAGAGATTACAACTTTTGGGAAGTAAGAAAGGGGGACACTGCCAAGTTCTGGGAGGAATCCTGGCAATAGCGAGAAAAGCTTCTCCATAAAGAAGCCCTCCAAGAAATCCATGAATTTACCTCCTGAACAGAAGGGGAATTGGTCAGAAACTTCTAGAAGCCAAGCATAGGGGAATACTGGAGAAATTCAAAGTAAAAGGATGACTGGGTAGTAGCCCCAGAGATAGCAAGCTGGGAAACTTACAACAAAGAAATTCCATCTAGGAAATTTGTGGTTAAAACAGGGAAGGAAATACTCCGATGGGGAACTCGAATAAAAGACACGTTCTCTATAGCGGAAGGTTATCATTTAAAGGCAGGGCACAATCGACCGACAGAATAAAAAAATGGAAAAACATTTGGAAAATTAAGACTTGGCCTAAAGTAGCTTTCTTTCTTTGGATTTTACACCATGGACGAGCACTAACCTGGGATCAAATACGGAAGAAAGGCATGCAGGGACCCTCACAATGCGCACTATGCCAAGAACAGGAGGAGACGATGGAGCACCTTACCAACAGCTGCATCGTCAGTTGCAACCAGTGGAGAAATCACCAGCAATTGTTTGAAAACAGTCATAGAAACTACCATAATATAAAAAATACTTTGGAAAATTGGCCAAGAAAACCTTACCAAAACCAGATCCTAAACCGTGCGTGGAAGCTGTCCATAGGCCTCATGCTTTGGAACATCTGGAAGGAAGGAAATAACGTGATATTCAATGAAGTAAGGAGAACCTCGGTCGAAATATGGAAGCAAACAATACAAAATATCAGAGAAACTATGCTAACAGAACGATGGAATGATGAAGACTGGAAGATCAACCAAATAGAGGAGAGAATCTTGCAACGCCTACAATTAAAACAGAGCATGACTGACAGAACACAAAGTAAACCTCAAACCAAAGAGGTTGGGGAGATTAGCATTTACAGGCATCCACCCCAAGGCTTTGTCAAGCTAAACATTGATGGGGCAGCAAAAGGTAATCAGGGAGAAGTAGGAATAGGGGGGTTATTCAGGAATGATGGAGGAACCACTCTGATAATTTACGCGATGGACTGCAGAGAAGCAACGAACAATGAAGCGGAGTTACACGTGCTAAAACGTGGACTCGAAATTGCCATCCGGGAAAAGTACCAGAATCTTCAGATTGAAGGTGATTCGAAATTGGTAGTCAACATGGTAAAATGACTGCAAAACAATACACTGACAAAAAAGATCAGCAGGAGCTGGAGAACAGCACAATTGACCAGTGAAATAGGGAAATTGATAAACAAAGTAGACTATATTATCCCCACACATGTAAGGCGAAAAGGAAACAGATTGGTAGACTGGCTGGCTAATTGGGGAAGTCGAAACAGTGGAAGGTCGATGGATCTCGGAGGAACAGAGCTCCCTCACCCAGAGGAGAAGGTGCAGCTGCAGAAACTCCTAGAAGTGCAATAGAGATCAAGAAAGGAATGTTCAAGAAAAGGTAGTAAGTGACAGAAGCAGGGAAAGGACACAATCGACGATGATAGATAGGACACACGAGTGAAATGAAAGGAGTAAATGGAAAAAGGGGCAACTGACGGAGCAGGGTAGGGATGGATCGCACCCCGAGATGCCAGTAGAGGGGCAATCAAGGAATGAGATGGTGGAGGGCAGATGTGAGACCGCACAAAGTGTCAGAGAAGGGACGGAAAGTGGTAGCATAAGGGTAGATAGTACACGGCAAGAGTAGTTAAGAGGACATAGGGAGTGATGTGGAGTAAAGGCGGACAGAATGGTCGAGGCACATCCCAAGAAGAGGACTTCGGAAAGAGTGTTAGTAAAGAAATAGGACAGGTGGAGGTCAGAAAGGATAGAAGGAAAGGAATAACCCCAAGAGGGCTTGACGTGGAAATTTCTACTTGCATGCAGCAGAGAATGAAGCTGGCTGGAACGAAGAAAGGTGGTAGACGGGAGCAACACACAAACAAAGGAAACGGTAACGGTGGGGTAAGGTGGTATGTAATCTCAACCTCTTGCTCGGTCTGTTATGCTATAGCTAGAAGTAAGAGTCTAGGCAACATTCCTGAGTGGACTATGAAGCTTAGATTAGGAGGTAGACATAGCCAGTATGTAGGAGTCCTCAGACTCGAGCAGCAATGTCCACCTCTGACCAGAGGAGCAAGCCAGAAAGCCCTGGCTCCGAAGAAAACTACTGGTCATCCGGGGAAAAATACCAATGGTCCCCTGAGGAAAGGAAAGACCAAATCCAGGAATGTTATCAGCGCAGGGAAGGAAGGAACCTTGAGAAGGAGAGCTAACCCTGTAAGTAGCCGGACCCAAGTATCAAGAAAATTTATAGAAAAGTCCAGAGGAAGAATGGGTAGGAAATCCCTGGAAAAAAAGGAGAGAAAACCACCTCCTTCGGTAGTCAGGGAGAAAAGACGTCTTGTACAGGTCCTCAAAAAGCCAGAAACATGGGCAACAAGGGGTACCCTTAGCCATGATGAGAGGAGAAAATGAAATGGGCCGATTCAAAGGTTGGCCCTCGGTGCGTGATGCACCTTTCCACCCTTATCCTACCCTGGGAAACCAAAATCCCGGCAAGAAAAGGATGGTAAGTAAGTGGATCGAAAATCAAATTCTAAACTGTGTTACTAACTTATGTTATCATGTCTTGATAGGTAAAAAATATTCAGTAAAGTGCAACGTTCAGTCCAGCAAGAAACTGGCCCCGAGGAAAGTGAAACGGGTACCAAAACAGGAAGAGGGTACCAGAAAAAATACGAAAAGGAGAGGTAGGAAATTTGGGGCAGAGCACATGATGAGCATTATAAATGCGTATATGGCAGGGAACCCACCTGAAATCGGGGAGCAAATAGCTGGATGGGAGAGAGAGCTGAGATCTATCAGCATGAACCAAGAGTTACCCAGGGGAGAATGGGAGCCCATGGTGCCGGACCTTGGCAACTCGTGGAGCCGCAATTCCCTCTTCAACAAAACTCTACAACAATACTGGATAATGAAGCATGTGGTAGCCAGAGCCATGAACCCGAATTGGGCTGCCCGCGAAGAGGAAGAAGCGAAAATGCGGCAGCGAAACGAACAACAATGGAACTAGAACTAGGAAGAAATGGAAAACATCAAGTCTGTGCTCCTCAAGGAAATTGTAGCAGTACAAATTCAGGCCTCTCGCAACAACCTCATCTTGGGGAGAATTGAACAGATGCTGAGAGACCTGAAATGGACAATGGAGCAGAGAAGTGAGATCCCTGGATCAAGCGCTAAGGCACCTGCCCCTATAATTTCCTCGGATGAGGATTGATGCAGTATGTTAAGTCTGTCAGTGCTTTATTTTTGTGATAAACTGGAATATGATGTATTACCTTAAAATAAAAGATAGGATAATGAGTAGAGCTCGTAAGAACAGACATGTTAGATACATAGAGATGAACATTTTCAAATTTTGTGCTGGTTTTAACGCAGACAGGTGGTGACCTGGTTTCCTCCGGGCAGGTTTATCACCTGGAACAGATGGTGGATGTAAATTTTGATTTTGAAATATAGATAGCAGCTCTTCCAAAGTTAAAAAAAAAAATAATAATAAAAAATAAAAATTAAAAAATAAAAATAAAAATAAAAAGATTACATATAAAATATATATAGATAGTTATTTTAATAAGTGTCATATATTGAGGGATTTCAATAAAAGTAAAAAAATAGAAATAATACATTAAAAATTGTATTGAATCTCGTGCTAATAAATATTGTGGAACATAGATAAAAGTAAAGTAATATTAAAAAATTGTCTACATGGCATTTTTTATTAATTTCTTGATTTTTCCTTAGGAGGTCAATTTTAGGCTAAAATTTCCTCTAATGGTAGCACTTAAATTACACTTGGAATGGTCAAAGGTCCACTTAATCTTGAACACCCTCTTCAAATAGGTGGCTAAGGTGTGTTAAAGGCAAGGAAATGTGAGAAATATAATAATGGAGGAGCTTCCATGTATTTGGTGGTGTATTTCACCTTGGATGATGAATTTTGGGGTAAAGACACAATGTTCAATGTTTATTTCACATATTTGGAGGTATAGTTTATCTTTAGGTCCCTAGGGCTCGTGGACACATATTTAATGCACTTCTACACATTATGTAGCCTAATAAGCATCTATTTTGAATAGGAAAAATCTTTGCATGAGGAGAGGCCATGTTCCATTGTTAATATGGCCAAACCATTAAATGAGGAATAAATGCATGTTTTAAGAAGATCATGAATTAGAAAGATGCCAAGTGAAAATGTGAATATATTTAAAGCATTTTATCCGATCAAAAGGAAAATGGTAAGTAATTGCTGCATATTAAGATGGTTATATGGCCTTCTAAAGAAATAATATTCAATAGGAGAGTCACTAGAGATGAACACTATAGAAGGATATCATTCTCATTTGTTAATATATTTTGGGAGAGTTGGAAAAGGTGCATTGGTTCAAGTAGAGGTATCTTCACCTGTTTATTATTTTATTTTTTTCGGAATATCAATATTTGGAAAAATTAATTAATTTTTGCTATAACTGTACAAGAAGCATATAACTGGTATGTGCTCTGAGAAGCAGCCACAAAAGGCAGCCAATCATTTGGGTGAGATGGTTCTAAGTTATGTTACCCAAACAAATTTACAAGTTCAGGAATGCACATTAATGTTATACAGGCTCTTGGCAAAGGTGGAACTTCAACAAGTCTTTCTAGAATTACTTTTTGTTGGGAATAAAATAGTTGATTTTCCAAAATAGTCTTTTTTTGGCTGGGAATAAAATAGTTGATTTTCTAAAATAATTTTTATTAAGAAAAATTTTAGGCTGAGTGAGTTAATTTTTCTTTTTTTTTAATAATAATAATGAGTGAGTTAATTTTTCATATTTTTTCTAAAAAAAATTATAATTCTATTTTTTTCTAAAAAAAATATTATTTCGTATTTAAAAATGGTCAAAATTTTATAAATATTATATGAAATCATTATAGATTGTAATATTTTTATAAAAATATCTCCAAACATTTTATAGTTTGTATATTAGGGACAAATGAGATTTACCAAAGTTTTTAAATATTATCTCGTATTTAAAAATGGTCAGAATTTTATAAATATTATATGAAATCATTATAAATTGTAATATTTTTATAAAAATATCTCCAAACATTTTATAGTTTGTATATTAGGGACAAATGAGGTTTACCAAAGTTTTTAAATGTTTAGATAACTTTTCATCCTTAAAATTTTGCCGAATTATGTTTTAAAATTGATTTTATTCTAAAATATTTTGATTTGTATTTTAATAAATATTTATCTTAGTTTATGCATTGGGTAAGTCATTGACTACCCAATTAATAGCTTTTTGACCAAAAATTAAAAATCTCTATCTAATGATTTTTCTTACATTCTATTGGTTATATTTTTATTTTGCCATGATTTCACTGTCATACAATATTGACACCAATACTGACGCTAAGAAATTTGCACATAGTTGTAAGAATAACTTCGGCGTAAATCACATGTAGACAGACTTTTGTCACGCGTTTCGAACCAACCAGTGTGGTTCATGTCACGACAAGTTACGAATGAACCACACTGGTTAGTTCGAAACGCGTCGACAAAAGTCTGTCTACATGTGATTTATGCCGAAGTTATTCTTACAACTATTATGGATTACAGAAGCCTCAATTCAAC
This sequence comes from Pinus tabuliformis, assembly GCA_031772625.1. Taxonomy (NCBI): domain Eukaryota; kingdom Viridiplantae; phylum Streptophyta; class Pinopsida; order Pinales; family Pinaceae; genus Pinus; species Pinus tabuliformis. The sequence continues at coordinate 400,989,239 of CM062814.1, read as the reverse complement.
AATTTGCACATATATTTAAATCTTAATTTCAAATATATTTAAATGACAATTTCAATAAAGGTTGCATGCTCTTTGGTACGTCCCTCACTTTCCCATTCCCATCAAGTTCTCCTTGCCACTTGCAGAATTGAAACGAAGCAAGGTGTGCACAAACAAATAAAACCAGCAATTGTTCCTACAGGTGCAAAGATACACCCAAGGAATAGGAGATTTGGAAAGATCATCTTCCACAACCAAGTTGTGAATAGACACATCAATTTCTTTATTTTTCAGTTGTGTTTATTTATTTTTCAATTTTATTTAAAAATTATAAAATGTTTAATAAGTGAAATTCTAATGTTTTGAAGATTAATTAGAATACTAAATTTAATTGTACATTAAAAGCATACTTTATATAACAAAAAGAATTAATTTTACTCTAAATTGTATTACTTAATTAAAAAATTAAAAACAACCATTTCAATTCTACTCTAAATTGTATTGGCTAATTTCAATAAAAATAAAAATAAAAATAAAAACCATTTATCTATTAAACTGCACCATTCTAAAATATATACAACAATAAATTTAAATATATCCCTTAACAGCCTATATAGTAAATTATTGCCTTTCTAATATGACTTTGTAGAGCCCTTAATTTTGTAGATATTGTGTATTTTACTAATTTGATTGTAAATGATATTTCGGTTTATTTTATTAAAATACTTCCTTAATTAAAACTCTAATTTAAGAGATTAAATCAATGTAAAATATAATTCATGATGATGGTTAAATAAAAAAATTTAATCACTCATACACATTTTCCTTAAGCATCCTCTTTTCCAAATACATCTTTTTCAAAATAGTTGATTCACATGAAAAAGAAATGGAATTAATGCACCATTAATTAAAACAACTCCTTATTAGGCTTATTGATCTATTCTCTATATTTATAAAATTTTATATAGAGCCTCGTTTGGCAGAACATGTCTTTAAAATCTTTATTTTAAGATATTTGAAATAATTTTCCAGTGTTACTGTAACTTATTATTATGACCAATTGCACACCGACTCACGCAAAGCGTTCCATCCCTGCTAATTCTGGAGGCTCCAATCGGCCCCGGTGGCCATCAACCTCTCCACCGCTGTGCAATGCCCAAGCCAAATGGCCACATGGAGGGTCGTAAAATAATTAATAATAACACCAATAACCAGTACATCTAGCTCGTATAATTTACCATTACCATTGTCATCCACCTAGTTTAGTCATTCTTATTTTTTTGCAATTTATTTTAGCATGAGAACAATTTAATGAATTGTTAATATTTTATTTTGAAAACGAAATCTTATATAGGATAAAAATGGTTATAAGTTGATATGGAATGTGCAGTCGACTTCTAACTTTAATTTAGCGGAAATAATTAATTAAAATTATTATGAAATTGGTTAGAATAATATTTTGAGTTATAAATTTATGTTAATTTAAGTTTTATATTAATCAGAGAATATTAAGTTAAGGAAAATAAGATTTGCTCTACTTTATGTCTTATATAATAATATAATATTATATCTTAAACCAAAAAATAAACACAAAACTCTTCTAATCAACAATATTATCTTTTAAAATAAATTATCCTATGATATAGTTTTTTATATAATATTTTCAAGCCCCAAGGGTTAGCTCAATCGGTTAAGTCGAGGTTTCGCCAAATGGAATGTCACAGGATCAATTCCCAAATGCTCTTGGGGTCAGGGCTTGCAGTAGGCTCACACCTGAGGGGCGTCAGCCCAGATTTTTTTAGCGCCACCCAGGCTGGATTTTTCCAGTGGTAGCACCACCCGTTGATCGAACCAAAGGCAAAAAAATAAAAATGAATATAATATTTTTAAATCATTATTGTTTATCACCAAATTTATTAGGGCTCATAACAATCGGTTTCCACTTTTGTCCTAAGGCAACAAATGTCATAAAAACATTTTTTTCCAATACCACCTTTGACTATTACCACCAATTGCCACAAAAATCAAACAAATTTTATTTTTTACTTGAACTTGTCCATGGTATAATAAGTTCAAAGTCAAGCCTACTCAACACAAGTTTTACAACCTTTTAGGAACTTTTACCTCACATCCGCATGATATATATATATATATATATATATATATATATATATATATATATATGAGACCCGATGTAAAACAAAAAAAATGTTAGTCAATTATGTTATGCCACATATAATATGAAAATGTTAAATAATTGGTAGCCTAGTTATTACTTTGTAAAAAAACCATAGCATAAATAACTTGCATATTTTTTTATTAGGTGTATATTTTGTAAAACATATTGACTGGCATATTTTTCTTCTCTCAAGCTTTCAATGAAGATTTAATTATCTTTGACTTCATACCTTCACAACATGCTTATTTTTCTTATCATTTGAACATATAAGTATTTTTTATTAATATGTGAAAATTTTTCCATCTTATTTAGCTTTATTTAAACTAAGCTATAAGAATTAATTCAGATTTGAGAAAAAAATTAAACAACAATTTACAAAATTAACATTATATAATATATATATATATATATATATATATATATATATATATATATATAGCCATAAAGCTATATGTATTTATTACTTTCCACCCTAATTTAACTATATTTAAACTAAACAAGAGCAACTACTTTGTATCCTTTGTTCAAATGTAAAAACTGGTTCATACCATTTAAAGTTCAATAATTAAATTGGTTCTTGTTTAATTTAATTTTAAATATTTTAATTCAAGTTTGCAATTGATTTTTATATTTATTATACATAATATTTGTTTAGAGATATTATTTTTTTATTTTACTTATATTAATATTTTTGAATACAATTAAAGTAAAATCGCTAAATTTGAAGTGTTATCTTCAAAAGTAATTTAAAACAAGAAGGGCTGCATCAGAGTAAGTCCCTGCCATGAGGGGGGAGCTTCAAGAAAACAAGTTTAGCATGTAGAAAATAAGAACTATAGAGTATCTTTGGAAAAAACTCTATTGGCTTAGAAAAAAACTTTGTTTGTTGGCCTATTAGCTAGCATTTTCCATCCCTAGGCCAGCCAATCTCTTGAACACCCATAGGAGTCAGGAGTACCCAAACACAATCTAAGTTCAATAGATAGTCAGGCTTTAAATCCAAGTCCTCTATGTAACATTCCCTCATGTCATGTGACTTAGCTCCATGGGAACCACAGCATGGACCTGCACAATGTGCTAGATTAAAGGCCACACGGGGAATCAGAGCATGGACCTACACTGTGTGCCAGATTACAAGCCACATCCTAGCAACAATGGCACCAACTGATTGAGATACTGGAGCTTAGAGGTATAATACTCATATGAAAATCATAAATTTCATCCAATCAATAAATGTTCTAAATAACAATCTTTTTAATTTTTCAATGGTTGCATAGCTAAAAGCTATTAATAGATTTGAACCTCCGCTAGGAAAATTCAAAGGTCCACGACACCTGAGCCATCCTAGTGAACCCCCTTAGGAGGCAGGAGTACCCAAATACAATCTAAGATCCTCTATGTAATGTTCCCTCGTGTCATGTGATTTAGCTCCATGGGAATCATAGCATGGACCTGCACAATGTGCTAGATTACAAGCCACATCCTAGCAACAATGGCACCAACTGATTGACCCAACTAACTAAGGATATTGTCATAAAGGACTAATTTATATTATTATTAAAAATTGCCTATACAAATAAACTGATTCCTTTATAAAGAGATTTTATAAAGAGATTTAAGAGGTGAGTTTGCATTCTTAGGCTAATGGTTAGTGTCTAGGAGCTTTGATCATTGAAAAAAATGCAGTCACAATATTTTTTAAGCTTCGATACATAGAAAAAATAGAATCATACATCAACATTGAATGCACGTATACACAATAGTAGTGAAATCAGGGATCAAATCCAATAGGATGCCAATTTCAGCATGACTTCCTTCTTCATCTATGTGTAAGAAATATATATCTTCAGAAAGATAAGAATCATATTTGCATTCTCGAGTTTTGAACTTGAAAATGGATTTCTTGCAAACTTCAAATCACAAGCAACAAACTCATTCTAAGAGAAATGTCATAACACCAACTTAAAAGTACAAAAATCAGTGAGCAACAAGATTATTTAATGAATAATTTCCTCATAGCGATATATAATTTCTTAACTATAAAACAACTTTGCAGAATTCATATTTGAGTAACTAAGAAGAAGCCCACTAGAATGGCATCAATTACTATTACTATATGCTACAGAACCATACATGTGGGTCCATCTCTATAGGCTGGGCATCTGCAAAATTCTAAACAAACCCAATCGCATGGATCTTTGAGGTTCTTTGAGGTTTCAATAAGCACATAGGTATGGATCTTTTTGTTTCTATTAGATGGATTAATACATAATTTTCGTAAGAATTCATACACAAAGTTGTGCAATATTCAAAGCACAATCATCAAACTCCTAAACGCATTGCCATAGAACTGACTTAGAACAACAAATTTAGTGAGAAACAAGATTATGTACTGAGTATAATTTATTGATGCAAAACAACTCCACAACTTTAGCATTCAAGTAACCAAGAACAAGCTCACTTGAATAACATCATGTTCTAAATGCCTACACAACCATACATTAAGTTCTTCAAGATTCATGCAGAAGATCTTGGGATTAATGTCCCAAACTAACTTCCACTGTTGTGTGCTTCACTTGATGTCCATAGGTCAAATTCCAATGAGTTTACACTCGGTAAGATCTATAAATGTGGGGAAGTGACCAGGGGATTCCCGCAAGGTTTATATTAGAAGAAGAAAATAAACATTGTAAACATAATAATCATTGATTTTCGTCCTGTGAATTCCACGTTTTGGTTTGCTATAATAACATCATACAAAGAGGAAAATAAATGCATCAATGTATACTACTAAGAGGAAAATAAATGCGTTAATTTATAGAGTATTCTGATTTTAGTAAAGGAACACAGTTTGCACTTTGATGAAAAGATTACATATATTGATTTACACAATTTTAAAATCTTGAAGAAAATTATATAGGGTAATAATAAACCAGAAAACAAGGTTGATTTCTCATTTATAAATGATCACTTTCTTGATCTAGAAAATAGACATGGTCACATAGTTGAGTGAACAAAGGTAAAGAATCTTGTTGTCCATAATTAAGAAACATAATCAAATACAAAGGCTTTATTAATATCAAATAAATCCCAATAACTTATGAGACCAATCTTAAACAGACAACACTAGGTATCATATTCTAGCAACCAAAATCTAGAAGTCAAAGCTAGCAAAAGTCTATTTGTTGAGGTGGTTGAGTAAAGCATTCAACTTCTTCATTTAACAAGGTAAAACAAAAGCATGAAGAGGGCAAAAAACATTAGGACCAACCAAGAATACAATGCAATGGGAGGAAAACATGAGACATATGAAAGAGAAAATTAAATATCTACAATCTAGCAACTACCCAAATATGAATATACACAACAAAAATTGTAGAGTGGGGAACTTGATTTCAAGATCTTGTTGGACACATATCCTACTAGTCTCTTATAAACAAATGTTAATTTCCTTTCCTCACACACGATCTGCATGACCAAGTTAGCTAGAATCATGTAGTGAAAGATATATGTCTCAGTGTAGGACATATTAAAGAATCCAAATCTTGCTTTTCAAGGTCGTACAAGCTACAACACCTTTATTACAGTTATTATGTTGATTCAAGAAGCACCACAGTTATTATGTTGATCTAGCCAACAGTCTTTGTAGTCTATGCTTGTACAAAGCAAAAGGCTACATAGCCATAGTGCATCAAGTACATGCAAGAACAATATTTACTCTTTTATAATAAAGCATTAATATGAAGGTTACAAGTAAAAAATGTTGTTTTTAAGCATTTAGTTTGATTTATTGACATATGCCAGTGTGTTGCCTCATAGAATTTACATATTTTACCATGTTGTAGGCTATGATGCTTCAATATTTTCTATACAGGAAAAACTTGTACTGTGGTTTAGTTGGTCGTTTTCTTTTGTTTTTGTATGGAGAAATCACTAGCTTAATATACAATTTGCTGCCAACAATGACTCCAGTTTGATCACACTCAAAGTTCAGATAATATTTGAAGCATAATGCTTATTCAAAAAATATAACAAATCTAACTAAAAAGGTTCCAAATCTTCTCTGCAATGCTCAGAACTTCAACATATGCATCCTGAATTTGTTCTGCAAACCTATAGAGAAATATATTTGATATCCCCCCTGCAACCACAAAGGGACCAATAGCCATAGTTACAAGGGAAATTTGCCAACTGTTTATGAATCCCACAACAAGGCCTCCAAAAAACATTACCATGTTGTGGACATAATTTCCCACCTGTTGCATAAATAATTCCTTTTTTCACTTTGAAAAGCATCTTCTCAATTTACAAAAACAAGATACTAAAGAAGTCCATTATAAGTGCAATACTTATCTTTTAAGCTTCAATTCGTGATGGTTTAAGCTGGCAATTTATTGAGTTTGATATAGCAGACTCATATAATGTTTAGATATGTTGGTCTATTCAAAATTCCAGCATGGTATTTGATAGTGCAGTGCAATGAAATTTAGATATGCAGAATAAGTCACAGAGGACAGATAATTTTTCATTGTAGAACGAAAAAATATCTACTCCGTTAAGCAGACAACAAGATGCAGAGGTAAAATATCATGAAAACAAGAGTGATACTACAAAACCAAAAGAGCATCTATAAGGGAAATAGAATTAGGGTTTGTCTCCAATAGAAAATATGGAGCAACAAAATACACCACTATTAGAACGGTATTTGATTGGGCTAGAAAAGGCTCACTAGCTAGAGAAATGGTAGACAGTTTGATAAATAGTATGAACCAACTACAAAAAAAACTAGAAATCGAGTTATAAAAATAAAAAGATGCAGAACAAAAACTACAGTAAATTTATCCTAGACCATTTCATCAATCCAGATGTCCAACCAAATTCAAGAACTTAGTGCAATGAAAAGGTCATGTTTGTCCATAATATAGCATTCAAAACAAGAGAAGCATAGTTTATTAAAAGAAGAAAAATTTAGACATGTTATTTGAGATTGCTTATTTTACCATTCTAGTTATTCCACTGAACATGCAGGAATGAGAGCATAATCGCTGCCATCCATCATATAGATTCCTTAACTAACAACATCTGATCATTTCTCAATGAAGAAAAAAATGTAACCACGTGGCCTTAACCGTTTTCAAAAGACTTTTAACATCCAAAAAATAGCTTTGAAGCTTGAACAAGCCTAAACAACAATGTTGCGACAAATTTTCATTGCAAAAAAATCCTTAGGAGCCCACCTCGAATAACGTAAAATTTGAAATGAGAACTGATATGATTACCCATTTTTTTAGGTAGCAAAAAAATCAAACGATTTTGAAAAGCATTGATTCAGAATATATATATATATATATATATATATATATATATATATATATATATATATATATATATATATATATATATATTCTAGAAGATTTTTGACACTTTAAATTTTCTTATGTATTAAGTATGAACATTTGTTTGTAAATGTTAGTGATTTTCATGTTAATTTTGATACTTTAAATTTTCTAATGTATTAAGCGTGGATTTTTTTAAATGTTGCTGATTTTCACTCAGATTTAGAAAAACGTCAATAATTTTTTTTTAAGGCATATTGTTGACACTTTAAAGTTCTTATATCCTAAGTATACATATTTCTTTTTAAATGTTGATTATTTAACCATTTTTCAAGTTTTCTTATTCCTCTTCATCTTTTTTGTCCTTAGATATTTGGTTTTTAAGGGTTTTCCAATTTTTATTTTTTATTTTTTTGTTTTCCTTTGCACTGCTTTTTCATAATGAAAATTTTAATTTTTTTGCAAAGTTTAAAAAAAAATAAAAATAATATTTTGAGATTATGAATTTTTTTTCGTTAATTAATATTTCAATACACAAAAAATAATTGTCACTAAAAAAAATTAAAAGCTTGACAGAAAATATACATTTTGCATATAGATATAACTAAAAAAATATGTAATCTAGAACCTTTTGCTAAAAAAGCCACATTAAATAAAAAAATTATGAAATTTTAAATTAAAAAAATAAGAGAAATAACAAAATTTATGAATTTTATATAAAAAAAATTGATGACATTTGAAAAAACAAGTTAAAAAAAATTGATTCACATATATTGTAAATAAAAAAACAAAAAAATTAAAACAGAATTCAAAAAAATAATAAAAAACTTACACATAAAAAAATTTAAAAATTAAAAATACAATTAAACTATAAAAAAACCATTTAAAAAAATAATATTGAAAAAAATAATTAAAAAAAATACATAAATATAAAATATTTGAAAAAATAAAAACAATTTAAAAGAAAAAAAACATATATAATAAAAGGAAACAATATAAATGTGAACAAAATTATATTAAATATAAAAAAATTTAAAAAATATAAGTGTTATAAAAACAATAAAAAAAATAAAAAAAATAAGAAAAATAGGCTTCCTTTGGGCTTCTTGGTGGGCTCAACCCAATTCTGAGAATCAAGTGAGGGGTTCATCCGATTCTCGGAATTGGATTGAGCCCACCCAAGGGCCCGAGGGGCCGCGACCCTATGCAGGCGGAGCTGCCTTGAGCCCCTGGGGTTTCTCTGTCTGATTCTTGTAATCGGATTGAGCCCACCTAGGGGCTCGAGGGGCCGCGACCCTGGGCGGGCGAAGTTGCAGCCCCTGGGCAAGCTCAATCCAATTACGAGAATCGGATTGAGCCCACTCAAGGGCCCGAAGAGCACAATTTTTATTTATTTATTTATTAATTTTCTTTAAAATTGATTTTATAATCATTATTTTTTATTTTATTATTTTTTTGGTTTTTTTTTTTTTTTATTTATTTTTCATTGAGTTTTTTGTTATTTTAATTTTGTTTGTATATTAAAAATCTCTCTCTTTTTTTTTTTCTTCAGTTTTCCAATAATGCATTTTTATTTTGTTTCATTCAATTTTAAATTTTTTTTTTTTTAATGATTGATTTTTTTTGTCTTTTTAGGTTGATTTTGTTTTTGTTTTTGTTTTTTTTACATTTTTATGTTTGATTTTTTTATTTTTTATTATTTTTATTTTATTTATTTATTTATTTATTTTTTACATTTTTATGTTTGATTTATTTATTTATTTTTTTTATATTTGATTTTTTTTGTCTTTATTTATTTATTTTACGTTTTTTTTGATATATATTTTTATTTACTTTTCATTATATTATTATTTTTTTTTTGGGTTTTTTTCATTGTTTTAATTTTTATTTTATTTTTAAATTTATGTTTTCATTATTTTTTTAAAATTTTAATCTTTTTTGGGATCATGATAAAATCTTTTACGCCATTATTTCAAAATGTTGAAAATTTATCATGAAAACAAAAACGTTATTGTAGTATCAACGCTTTTCATTTTTGAGTTGATTTTTCATGTTTTTTTGGGTGTTTTTTTTTTGCTAGAGTTTTCGTTTTGAGTTTATGGTTCTTGTTTCAAATTTTATGTTGTTGTCACCGAAGATTTTGAGCACATTATACCATAGTCCCTGCATCATTATATAATGAAAACCTTAAGGGGACAACCAAAGGTATTACTGGCCAAACATGGGATTAAGACTCACGAGTACTAAGATTTTGGAGGGACTGTGATTCTTGTCTATAGAGAAGGATTGAATCATGCCTCGAGCAATGAGGCAATGCTTACAAAACTTACTTTAATTTCCAAATGATAAGATACAAAGTTCTTTTTGCTTAATAGTAAGGCCTCAAAGGTCAACGCCATAGCAGCTTGTTGTCCAAGAAAAAACCACAAAACCCGTCTAACATCAGTTATACAGTAACAAATACCAGGATTGGGAGAGAACCTTCGATGATCTTTTGGACATGATAAAGAGACAGAGAATGAAGAGAAGGTGAAGGGACCCAGTTTCTCAATTTCTAAGAATCACAGGGTACCTCGAGTTACAAAGGTGGATCCCTTGAAGTTGGTCACTATGTTTGCTTTGGATGCCAGAGGATTTCTTCAATATTCTGATGGGGATTTTGCTTTCATCAGTTGTCCCCAAGTGCTCGCAAACATTTATTCTAGGCATTGACACTGAAGCTACGTGAGATTAATGTTTCCTCAATTGAGGGTTGGTGTCTCAAAATTATGGATGGATGGGAAAGACGTTGAGGGTTTGTTGTTATTGAATAAACATTCTTATGCTAATCAACAGGGATTCCAAAATAACAACATTGTGTATCACTATTCTATGCAATTTTTGTGATTGTTCCCCAAGACACACTATATCTAAACCCTTCAAGACAATTGTTCTTCAACCTCGTACAAATACATCTAATAGTAACACTAGGCTATTTCTAGAAAAGCTTGCAACATTGTTGTCACTAGATGGCGACTAAGGTGGAAGATATTATCACTTCTTGGTATCTCTTTGGGAAAGCTATCATTCTCTAGAGTTTGTTAGATTAGGACAGAAGAGATACCAAAGATCCAAATTTTGTAGTCATCCATCCTTTTGACCTTGTGTTGATAACAAAGTGTTCCAGATTTTTTTTAGCAACTCAAGAAGCCTAACCCATGGTCTTCTTTTACTTTTGACCATAGTCAAATCATCCGATGTCAAATACTTCCTTATCCTATTTTGATGCCAAATTCCACTATAATGCTCAAGAAGCTGCACAAACAATGTAAAAATGTAATTGATCTTTAAATTTGAAAGCCCTGAATTAAATTAATGTTGCCTTATTTCTATGCATTATCATCAGGGAAAATTTTAAGAACCCCCCCAAATTTACATGTATAATAAATGGGCGAATCTCCATGGTATATAGGAAAAATGGAAGGCGATTTTATCAATAATATGATATGTATATATAATTTTTTGGCGAATCTCTCACCAGACATGGCGAATATTTTACTCAATTATAAAATCTTGTGTTTATTGAATACACAAATGAAATCATTGCATTTCTTTAAAATATCTTTTGAAATCAAAATTACCAAAATTACATATCGATAACCTAGTGGGTGTAGGATAAAATTCGCCCGTGCCATTCACACAAAGCATGAGAAAAAACCTAATACTATATATAAAACCAAGAAAAATTCAAATTCATCGCTTCTAGGGACCTCGTAACCACCCTGCCAATACACAAGTATGTTCCTGTTTGCAATTAGAAAAATTACCCAAATTACAATCTGTTTACTCCACTTCTAGGGACCTCGTAACCACCCTGCCAATACACAAGTATGTTCCCGTTTGCAATTAGAAAAATTACCCAAATTACAATCTGTTTACTCCAGCATATGTTGGAAAGTTATAGAAGGATGACTAGTGCGATCAATCCATTCCTTTTAGCCCTGGATTTGTTTCAGTTTAAAACAGAAGTATACAAATATACTTGTCCAATGTCTATGCTTTAACCATTCACCTTAAGATGTTTTTACAATATAATTTCCTAAGTCTATTTAATATCTTCATTATCATAAAAACCAACCTATATCCATCTTAACTCCACATCTACCACTCTTAGGGGGATGAAATCTATTTATCCCTCTGAGCACTTGGTAGACCCAGAATTAAGATGGATCTAAGATAGAATTTCCCCTTTAAATAGTCTATGCTCACATGAATACCATGGGTCAATACCATGGGTTATCATAAACCTAGAGCTTAAAAATTACTATTAGTAATTTATAAAAATTAATAAAATTAATAGTTGATTTTTATTTTATTTTTATTTTAACCAAGCTAAAATGTTTAACATACATTAAATTACAACATCCATTTTTACTCTTGATCGGATCAAATATTTTTTCACTCTATGCTAGTTTGCATATCACGATATTTGATACCTCTCGGGGGTTAGTAGATCCAGAGTAAAGATGGATCTATGCTGGTTTAATTCCCCCATTTAAATAGGCTACATTCCAAGTGAATACCATGGGTCAATACCATGTGCCATTTTGGTGAATACCATGGGTCAATACCATGTCCCATTTTTATTTTTATTAATACTAATATTAGGGTTAATAATGTGTTTTTGCATGGTATTAATAACAATCTAGTCCATGGTATTTGTCCCATAGTATAAATATAAGGTGACTTATGGAGTAAATATAAAAAAATGTTTTATTTGTTTACCATACCTCTCGTTTATTTATATTTTTATTAATTTACCATACCATTCATAAATACAAGGTGACTTATGGAGTAAATATAAAAAATGTTTTATTTGTTTACCATACCTCTCGCTTATTTATATTTTTATTAATTTACCATACCTCTTTTACAAATATGGTATTTGGCCCATATGATTCACTTAAATAAAACCTCTTTCTTGAGCCTTCATAAATAGAACGAGGGTTATGGATTAAATATAAAAAGAGGTTTTATTTATTTACCATGCGTCTAGTTTATTTATATTTTTATTTATTTACCATACCTTTTGAGTAAGTATAAAAAGACGTTTTATTTATTTACCATACCTCCGCTTTACTTATATTTTTATTTGTTTACACCCTTGCATGTATATAAGGTGACTTATGGAGTAAATATAAAAAATGCTTTATTTATTTACCATACCTCTCATTTATTTATATTTTTATTAATTTTCCATACCTCTTTTATAAATATGGTATTTGGGCCTTTGGCCCATAGGATTCACTTAAATAAAACCTATGCTTGAAAATCGGCGAATGGATTCACTTAAATAAAACCTATTCTTGAAAATGGGCGAATGGAAGGTTGTAACTCCTAATGTCAAGGGCTAAATTTACCTTTTTTATCCTCTCCCTAAAAATAAGGTGGGCTATTTGAGGTGATTTGTAAAAATGTACTATGATACAAAATTTTCGCCCACTAAAAATTTAAAACCCCTTAATTTCGCCAAAGGGCGAACATTCGCCCCTAAAATCACCCCTAATTATCATTAATATTCCAAAACTAGTAACATAAATCAACCTGCAGAATCAAAGGACATGATACACTTAAAAATCTTAGCTTAAGAATATGATACTCCCAAATATGGTTGCCTTACATCAAGCACCTCCAATGTATTCACATAAGATTTTAATGAATAGCGTCAAATATATGATATTTGCAAAATAATTACATGTCCAAAGAAGACTAGTTACTGATATCATGATACTAAAGATAAAATTAGATGGTTTTTATGTTGCATGTAATAAGAAATCTCAAAAACAATCACATTAGATTGCCTAGAAAATGGTCATTATAGACATAGAAAAGTTACTATTACGGTAACACAAACAAGGCTATCATTATTAGCAGCGTTTGGCAGAGATATACAAATGAATGTTGTTGTTTTTCTATCAAACTAGATTGCTACATAGGTAACATGCAATTAGAGAAAAATAACAAAGAATCAACTATTGTACATTTCATAAAGTAGTATGTAACTTTTGACCCTCATATGCATCTACGTGTAGTCTAGATGCTATAGCATTCTTACATTAGTAATCAACTTTTGACCCTTAATCATAAGTGAAATTAGATTCTACAGAGGAGAAATTTAAGCATTTTACATGCAAAGAAAATTTAAGAATTCATAATTTTCTTCTCCTTGAGAATTCTACATAGATGAACTCTATGCATTCTAGATAGGAAATATAAGAATTTGTTTTTTCATTAATATCAACTCTTTACAACTTCAAAATTGCATTTACTAGCAGATGAAATCGACTTCGCAACAACCTATGTTTAACAATGGCATGATATTAGCAGTCTTTAACAATTGTATCATCTCAAGCTCATAACATCTTCCTTGGGATTGCTTCCTCCAAGAGATGAGTGAATTCAAATAATTGAAAACATCAAAGAGTTTGAGCACATATAGAGTTGGCTCCAAACAACATTAATGCCATTTCAAATTTTGAGTATTCAACTTGAACTTTGATCATCATAAGGTTGTTATTCACCCTTTATACTACAACTTTTCATTGCTTTGGTCCATATATATATCCTTTTATCGAGAGAAGGCTTCCCCTACAGTTTTATCTCCAATACCATTTTTAACAAACCAAAGGGTGACCTTGCCTCACATAAAAATAAAATAAAATAATATAAAACATTATGCTTTATCTAATGCTCATGTGGAATAAAGAAGGTTCACCTTAGAATGAAGTTTAGACATTGGCATCCATTCACCTGGTCCACATAGATTATAGAGCAAATTTGCTACAGTTGAAACAACCTCCTTTTCTTCGTTTCACATCTGCTGAGAATTATCAGTTTCATGGTCCATTCTTCTCCATGTATCCCCCTTTAGATCTAAATAAAGTAAACAATGATATCAGACAATTTCATATACACATTTCATGTCTTAAGGATGTCATTAATTAACAACCTCCAAGTAAATGTAAGGAGCCATATGCCAACGACATGTCTGATAACCTTTGCATCTAAAGCAAAAGTTAAAATGAGCTTGCTCAATTGGAACTACAACCATAATCACAGAATATTTAAACACAACAACAACATATATTTGAAGAGTTTACTACATAAAATAACCAGACCATGTAAAAACACATTAGTAAAAACACATTAATGAAGCTCCTTCAGATAATACACATGAATCTTTTCAGGGTAAAATTAGAGTCTTACAACTAGACAATCAAACCTTTATTGGGTATGAAACAATTTAATGGAAACAAAAATTAAAATTTTGCAAGAAAAATAAGGATTTTTCATTCCATGACATGTCCATCATTTAGACATCAAATTAGACAATGTAAGCTCATGTGAAAATTAAATTCTCAAATGAAATAATCAGATAACTAGGGAAAGTATCAAGTCTTCTCCAATTTCTTCAAAAGAAGCCCATTACAATCAAAATAAACTGGTAAAGCACAAAACACCTCTTAAAAACATTAATAAGAAACAATTATTAAAATTAAAATATTCTTGATGGATATTGTTTTTACTATTTTCCTAACACTAAATTAAATGCACTCTAATGTGCCTTCTTATGTGTTTCAATCAGCTGAACAAACGTCACATGTTTGTGTTTATGTGTTTCAGTCAACTCAACATATGTCACATGTTTCTAGAACCCTGCAATTTGTGGCCAAGTGTTTTCTGCTACCATTTTTCTGTGCATGCGTCGTAGTTGTAGTTACTCTCCATTAAAGATGATTCAATGAAGGGACTTGAACTGGGTTAGCTCGATAGGTGATGATTATATGGATACTAGTGAACATAGTTTTTATCATTCTCTATGCATCGAGAGCCACGCCTCCCAAATGGAATAACCATGGTCAATGGCTGCATGAATCTATTTAACAACACTAACAATACATACCCTTGAGCAGCACATCGTTCATTTGGGAGTTGGGTGAAGAAGAATACATCCCCTTAAGTAGCACATCGTTCATTTAGGAGATGGATGATGAAGAATACATCTTCTTGAGCAGCACATTGTTCATTTGGGAGCAAGCAACACATCGTTCATTTGGGCGTTGGGTGTATCGAGAACATAGTTTCATGGGAAATAAGTATCTCTATCTTTCAGATTCCATTGTGATCCCTCATAGGATTTGAAGCAAGGACAGAATGAAGGCAGCGATAAAGATTAGCTTGAGGCAAAGCTAAGCTGATACTAGGCAGAAATGCAGCCAGGGAGGATATGTTGCCCCCGTCCCTACTTCCAGTGGAAATGGGTCCACATTCACATATATAGGTTAGCATAACGAACTACTCCCCATTAGTAGAGAGAAGCTCCCCAAAAGCAGCACATGTCATACATCCACAAGAACTTGATTTCCAGATCTCTCTTGTCCAAACATGGCTTTAAGATGGTCTTTGCTTTGAGTCTGAGAAATAGATTATGACCAAGAATGGTACAACCATTCCTAAGGTCGAGATCTGGAACTGCATACAGAAAAGAGGGGACTAAACCCTGCACTCTTAACTACTGGAAACACTCGGAACTGCATCCAGAAGCAGCAACAGGTCCCAGGTTAGTTTGACCTTACCAACAAATGGGAGGAGGTTAATGTAGTTTTCTTGTGAAGGCAGAGGTAGAGGTAGAGCCAAGATGAAATAGATGATAACAATGTCACTTTCTGTGCTAGAAGTAAAATTCATTTTCCTTCTCCACGAATCATGTTGGGTAGGATGGCAGCTAACATTTGGAGTCTGTAGCTTCTTTTGAAGTGGACCTCTTCTCCCCCAAGGGAAACCTAAAGGGTAAGGTGCTCAAGCTAGCAATGATGATAAAGGCAATGGTAAAGGCCACTTTGTGGAGCCAAACCACCAAAACCCAGAAGGTGATTCATCTGAAGAATGTTTTGGACATACCATACATCCACAAAACCTTACTTCCATATCTCTTTGGGTTCCATATCTCTCTTGTTCCCTTGGTTGGTTTTCCTCCAGAACAAACAAAACTATGATCTTGAACCTCCCATTATGATCCTCCAATTCCCGCCAGCTACACAACTAGAATCCTCCCATTCTCGCCAACTTTCATCTTCTAGCTACACAACTAGAATCCTCTCATTCTCCCCAAATTTTGTCTTCCAGATGCACAACTAGAATCCTCCCATTCTCACCAACTTTCATCTTCCAACTAGACAACTAGAATCCTCTCGTTCTCACTAGCTTCCATCTTCCATAGATGCCACTGTAGACATCGCAACAACATGCATTCACAGGTGGAAACTTCAACAACTATAAATGACTTTAGGTTGGACACCCACCAAAGTGACTAAGTATAATACTCCACTTGGCTCCCATACTTTGATGCTCAGCTTGCCCGGGTTACTTTGCATAGCTACTAGTTCTCAACTGACTTGGGTTACTTTGCATAAAACAATGTTATTCACATAACATTTAATGCTTTAAATCAATGTTGGCATTAGTTTAACATTTTCAAAATAAGAATTAAATTGATGAACATAACCTATGGTTTTGACCTCCCTGCCTCGGGAAGAGGCCAAATAAGATGGTGAAATCCATTGAACTATAGAAAATACACTGCAAATACATGAGGAGCCTAAAAGCTTTAGGTTAATTAGTTGGTTCATTATACACCAACTAATGCTTATTAGAGGATCCTGATCCTCTGATTACTGTAGTCACATGCTTGATGACAAGGACTAATAACAATAAATATTGTATGTGTTAGCCTCCTGTTGCAACAGGTGTTCATCTTTCATGATTGACAGTTGAAAGTGCCAAATATGTCATACTTTGCATGCTGCAATGCTCCATATTTCCAAAAGAGGCCAAAGAAGAGGCCATGAAAGTGTGTCAGTCTAAATGCCACTATTGTATTCCAATTTTGATGAGTTATTCCTTTTTGAAGAATTTTCTGTTAAGGGAAGGCCAAATAGCTTAATCTTGGCTTCCCTAGGTTTCAATTTCTTGTTCTAGAATGTACAGAATGAAAATCTATCCAAACAGTTTAATCTTGGCAGATTTGTAAATATGTAGAGAAACAAAGGAGCCCAACTGCTTAATCTGGGCCCTTGGAAGAAATAAGTGTAGATTTAGATAGGAGGACAGCAAAAAGAAAAAAGGATAATCAGGGTCTGCAAGTCCAAGTGCACCCATGCAAAAAGAAGAAAAAATGTTAGGTAAGTAGGCTGGGTAAGTAGTTTTGTGGTTGCAGAATCAAGCTAGGTGATCCATTTCATGCTTTTTAATGCTATAACTATTCAGATCACAGGTATAAGGCAATTCCCCTTTGGAAGAGCTCAAGCGAGGCATGTCTAATTCCCCTTTCTTCTAAATCCCCAAATCACTCACTAACATCCCCTTGAGGACCTTGGGATCTGCCCAACCAGTCCTGTTATTACTTCATTTTTGTAAAATACCAAGTCAAGCTTTGACTTTCTTCAGTGAAAAGAAGCCACATTTCTTGTGTAAACTCATTTCTCCATATCCCATTCAAATCTCATGTCTAAGTTTCAGATCATAAACTTGGCATCATTCCCCTTACATTTCCATTTCACAAACTCATATTAACTCCTAACTCTACTATCTAGCTCCCTAGATCATCTCCTTATCCCCTATTACACAAAAAACTATATAAAAACCCAAAAAATATTACATATCCCCCCTATAGCACTATAGCTATGTACATACAGTTCTGGGATATAATAGTTCACCTGGGGCTATTATGAACCCATCCGTGTCATAACCCTGGGATTGGTCTAACCTCTGGTTAGGCTAATAACCTATACCCACCCCTTTATCCTCAAAACCTTATAATTCTAACTTCACAGTCATTTCCCCAATGTCTAATGTTTAATAGTTTTGGTTAAACATTAAAATTAACCCGCGACCCACATTAACCAAGTTTTTTGACCCCCTCGGCGCATTTTTATTTAAATATGTCGGGCGGGTCCCATCCCTAAACCCCTATCACCTCACCTTTACCGCCAGTTGTCCGATGCCTAGCGCCCGAGATCAACGGTGGGCGGTAATTCCTGCGCTCGATCTGCCGGAGTTTAACGTCGGGGGATGGGCGGTTTCCCCGTCGTACCCTCGCCACGTGTTAGCCTCCTGATGTGTTCGGAGGCCCCTCCCCCAATACCACCTACGCGGAAAAGCGGTGCGGGAGAAAACCGGATACCGCCTTCCGCCCTCCTACGTCAGCACCACGTCATCATGACATCATCATCCTGCGTCGGCCTCCTACCACCGTGTCCTTGCCACGTCATTGCCACGTCGCTGCCATCATATTGCCATGTCATCACCCCTACCGTACCGCCACATCACCCGGCCGTACTGCTGACATCACCCTGCTGATGTCACCGCCGTACTGGGACCCACCGCTGACGTCATGTTGACGTCATCATCAAAAAGGGCGCAAAGCGCGAAATTTGCAGCAACGGATGTCTGGAATGAAAAACCGAGGCAGGTTTTGATGCGCGATTAGCGCTTAGCGCGCATCGCTAAGGGAAATAGGCCAAAATGGAAGCCCTCTCATGGCGCGATTACCAGCAGGGCCCGAAATTCGCAAATTCACGGGAATTTCTTCAGATAGGTTCGGAAAAGGGGCAAAGACAGTTCTAAAGGCAAACAGAGGAGCGAGCAGCAGCCATAAAATGTCGATGGGACAGTTTAAAGCAGTCAGAAGACAACAAGGAGCCCAGGTTCAGTGAAAGTGTATCAGAGGAAGCGACGAAGATTATCAGTTAGTATTTTTGGTGGAAATCCGTATTTCCAAAGCAGGCAGACATTGAAGGCCCCCAAGCAAAGTCAAAGAAAGCGGTGAAGCTATTTCAAAACTCTCAAATCACAGTTAATGCACCTCAAAACCACTCAAGAGCAGGGGATCAAAACCCAAAGCACAGTTATGACTAAATGATCAGCACAGAGCCATAAAGACAACACATTAACTCTTTTTGATACAGCTGCCCCCAGCGCAGCTCGAAGATATTTTCTTGCATTTATTTCAGGCATATGTTAGGTTAAAGACACTTATTACATCAGATCTGTCTCAGATCTGATTCTTGTAGATATTTTGCTTATAAAACCACCCTAATTTACTGTTTAGAGGGTTGGTTGGTTGATTTGCTCCACTAGAGACTCGCTCTGTATACTTGATGTTTTCATTAATCAAAGACTGCTGAAAAGCTTGGAGGATGGACTATCTGCTGTGTTATTAATGTTTTGAAGAATGAATATGGAATTCTTGTGCTGCAACACGACTCAATAAGTGTTTTCTACCTCTGTTTTCCACTAATATATGCTCATATCATACATATGTCACCATCTAAAATAGGAGAAAAAAGGAATAGCTTAGACTTTGTTTTACTGCACTCTATGCTCAATTTCTGCTGTTTCATTATGTTATCACTCAGGTTGTTCCCTTTGACTCCCAAGGGAATACGGCCGAGGTAACCACTAACCAATCTTTAGACTGCAGGTTCTAGCCCACCTGCAATCAGAGAGGGCTCTCTCTTTATGATTTAGCTTTGTTGATGATGATTTTAGGCTAGTTATTGAGTTCAAGGGGTTTTGCTTGAGTTTTGGTGGGAAGGATGAAGCTTTCAAGTAGAGAGGTAATGCATAGTATGATAAGTTCAAACCATTGGGCGTGGAGTCATGGAGTAGGACTGCTGGTGCATTTTCTTGGTCACAAGAGGAATATGGAGCAAGATAGATACACATGAAACAAATTTCAAGCTAAATGGAGATGGATTGAAGGCTAAGGAATGAGAGGCAATTAAGAATCTCTCTTTCAGCTTAACAGAGGGAAGGTGAATGAGCTCTATCTAGGAGCAGTAAAGAATCCCTAGATAATTGTCAAACATGGGTGAATCAGGGAAAATATGAGCCAAAGGGAATTCATATTTATTACCAATTCAGAGGAAGACATAAAGAAACAACAGAAATTGAGCATAGAGTGCAGTAAAACAAAGTCTAAGCTATTCCTTTTTTCTGCTATTTTAGATGGTGACATATGTACGATATGAGCATATATCAGTGGAAAACAGAGGTAGAAAACACTTATTGAGTCGTGTTGCAGCACAAGAATTCCATATTCATTCTTCAAAACATTAATAACACAACAGATAGTCCATCCTCCAAGCTTTTCAGCAGTCTTTGATTAATGAAAACATCAAGTATACAGAGCGAGTCTCTAGTGGAGCAAATCAACCAACCAACCCTCTAAACAGTAAATTAGGGTGGTTTATAAGCAAAATATCTGCAAGAATAAGATCTGAGACAGATCTGATGTAATAAGTGTCTTTAACCTAAAATATGCCTGAAATAAATGCAAGAAAATATCTTCGAGCTACACTGCGGGCAGCTGTATCAAAAAGAGTTAATGTGTTGTCTTTATCGCTCTGTGCTGATCATTTAGTCATAACTGTGCTTTAGGTTTTGATCCCCTGCTCTTGAGTGGTTTTGAGGTGCATTAACTGTGATTTGAGAGTTTTGAAATAGCTTCATTGCTTTCTTTGACTTTGCTTGGGGGCCTTCAGTGTCTGCCTGCTTTGGAAATACAGATTTCCACCAAAAATACTAACTGATAATCTTCGCCGCTTCCTCTGATACACTTTCACTGAACCTGGGCTCCTTGTTGTCTTCTGACTGCTTTAAACTGTCCCATCGACATTTTATGGATGCTGCTCGGCCCTCTGTTTGCATTTAGAATTGTCTTTGCCCCTTTTCCAAACCTATGTGAAGAAATTCCCGTGAATTTGCGAATTTCGGGCCCTGCTGGTAACCGCGCCATGAGAGGGCTTCCATTTTGGCCCATTTCCCTTAGCAATGCATGCTAAGTGCTAATCGCGCATCAAAAATTGCCTCGGTTTTTCATTCCGGGCATCTGTTGCTGCAAATTTCGCGCCCTTTTTGATGATGACGTCAACATGACGTCAGCGGTGGGTCCCAGTACGGTGGTGACGTGGCGGTGACGTCAGCAGGGTGACGTCAGCAGTACGGCCGGGTGATGTGGCAGTACGGTAGGGGTGATAACATGGTAGTACAATGGCAGAGACGTGGCAATGACGTGGCAAGGACACGGTGGTAAGAGGCCGACACAGGATGATGACGTCATGATGACGTGGTGTTGACGTAGGAGGGCGGAAGGTGATATCCGGTTTTCTCCCGCACCGCTTTTCCGCATAGGTGGTATTGGAATAGCTATCTATAGCTTAAAACTAACATGAAGATTAGTCCCTTGCTAATTCTAAAAACATTCACAGAAAATACCAAAACAAGGTCAGAATCTGGCTCCCAAAAGGATGTCACATTATACAAGGTCAAAACCAGACCCAAATCCCCCAGCTATTTTTGAAAATCCCAATTTAATCCCAGCTATTTTCCATTCACTGCACATACTCCCATTACCACTATTATTACCGTTGTTCCAGTCGTTCCATTAATCCCTGCTGTTCTACTTATCCTTGTGAATATGGTGAACAGATATGCTCTGTTACAATTGCCTGCTAATCCAGGGGCTATGCCTCAGGATTACCAAACTAAATCACATATTTCGATGGTACTGGTTCTTGCACAGCCCTTCAGCATACCAAGAAAATGCAAGACTATTTTGAGAACTACGAGATTGATAATGATAGCATGAGAATGAAGATTTTTGTCCAAAGTTTCACAGGTGATGTCAGGACTTGGTTTAGAGCACTCACAGCCAATTCCATAGCAGACCCAGAAGCCTTATACCAGTCATTTATCAACAGATGGGAGAAAAAGAAAGACCCCTTGCACATATTATTTGAATATGACACCATCAAAAGAGGCCCTCAACAGTCTGTCTTGGACTATTGTGCAAGATTCAATAATGTTTATAATGCAATACCATAGAACTTAAGAACTCCACCTGATCTTGCTTTCTATAAATTCCCTGATGGTTTTGATACTGACATGGCTTATCAGTTAAGGGAAACAGCCCCTCAAACCCTTGCAGACATGCAAAATGTTGTTGTTAGTGTAGAGGCAAATCTAATTTCCAAAAGAAACAGAGCTAGAACTGAGAGAAGAACCACCTTTAAGGAAGAACCCTCAGCCTTAGACCAAAAGCTGGATGCTATTATCAGTGGCATGCACAGGCTGGGAGACAGAGTAGAGAGTGTTGAGAGGAAATCATCATGGGAAGGACAACAACCTAATACCATAAGGAACCCAAATTTCCGAAAAACTCAGAACACAAATGCTGGTAGGTATAGCCCAGACCATGATGTAAGGCCTCCTTTTCATGAAAATTATGCTAAAGCATCTACATCTAGTGAGCCCACAGAGGACACTCACATGAACTTGGTGGATTTGAAGGCTGAGCAACAAATTTTCTTAACCCAAGCAGACCAAGATGAGCATGATTTTAATCAATTTCAAACTAAGTCTGGTGAGTCTTTTGATTTTAAGCAAGGTTATGATTCAACTATTTATGAGGTCCACAAACAGTATAAGCTGAGAACAAGAACCATAGATGTGCCCGAAAAGGTTAAACCAAGTGATACCAAACAACCTAAGAAGATCAAAGAAAAGGCTTCCCTCATAGAAAATGCTAATAAAACAGTTCCAAATCCAAAGGATGTCACCATATAGGATGTCACAGACATGCAACCCTCTAATGATCACCCTCTGCCACCTTCTTCCTTAAAAGAAGATTTGAACAACTATCCTAAAAAACTTTCCAAATCAGAAATAGTTCAAGAAATCAACGAAGAACAAGAAAAAACCGTTGAAAGTGCAATTGAAAAGGGAAAATCTGCCAGTGACAATACTAAATCACAGTCAGAAAAACCTTTTGATTTAGAGGCAGAAATAGGTAAACTGAAGATATTCACCCCTTTATCTGAACTTGCCAAACATGATATCTATAGGCAACAAATCAAAAGATCGCTCTAGATGCCAAAAAATAGGGATGATGTGAATGTATTAGATGATCAACCTGAGCTCATTTTCGGTCCTGAAATCAATGGAAAATCAGGACATGGAGCTGTGTTACCATTTTATGTCAGTTTTCACATTCATGCTAAAGTATTGCATAATGCTATGTTTGACTCAGGTGCCTCACACAACCTTATGCCCAAAGCTGTAATGGAGAAGCTAAACCTTGATGTTACAAGACCCTACAAAGACTTATTTTCCTTTGACTCAAGTAAGGTCAAGTGTTTAGGATTAATCAAAGACTTATGTGTCTCCTTAATCCAATACCCAAACAAGACAATCCTCATGGATGTGGTTGTTGCTGACATTCCACCAAAGTATGGCATGCTATTGTCAAGATCTTGGGGAGCAAAACTCCAAGGATCTCTCCAACTAGACCTCTTTTATGCCACTACATCTGTCTTCGGGCAACCAAAGAGACTGTATAGAGAAACACTGATGAAATATGTGGTAACTAGTGAGGACAAGCCCCAAAATTTTCCTATTTATTCAATCCATTCCGATATGGATTCTTTTATTTTATTTAATGAGGAAACAAGTCCTCCCACTAATGATAAGTCGTTGGCTTTAGAACTGGACACGCACATCAATGAAGAATCGGTCGCCCATACTAATGAAACTGTCAAAACAATCAAGGCAACCAGCATACAACAAGAACCTCCCCAAATAGAAAATTCGAATCTGCCCACTGCAAGAATGACTGAAACTCTTAATATTGACCACAAGCAAGAAATCACATGGTATTTAGAGTTTGATGGCTCTATTAACAAGTTAGGAGCAGGGGCAGGTGTATGGATTCACAATACACACAACAATCATGCAGAAGGCCATGCCTACAGACTAAACTTCAAATGTACCAACAACATGGCAGAGTATGAGGCTCTCCTTTTAGGCCTTAAATTGCTCAAAGCTCTAGGAGCTGCAACAGTATCCATTCTAGGTGACTCTGATTTAGTCATATAACAAATGAAAGGCAACTTTGTTACTAATGACAATAGAATGAGGGCCTATAGGACTGCTGCCACTAATATACTCAATGTATTCGCTGAATCCAAGCTTGCCAAGATCTCAAGAGATCATAACATTCATGCACACAGCCTAGCCACTTTTGCTAGTACATGCAAGCTTCCCTTTGAGCCAAATCACCATTTCATTGCTGAGATAAAACATAGGCCTGTTATCCCAAATAATGTTAAATATTGGCAAGTGTTTGAAAATGATGCCCAGATTAACAATTTCCTCACTCTTGAGCATGAGTTTTCAAATATTAACATTGACATGGATGCTATGACGGATGAACAACAACAAAAAAATGAAAATCAGCAGGCTGTAACAACTGTAACAGCCAAACAAATGTTAAACCCAACTGTTTTTGACAATACAAACATAGAAGAGCTAAAACAGATGCATTTGGAGGAAATAGCCGAAACAGAGGCCGAGATCGTTGATCTAAAAGATAACTTTCTCCCTGCGGGCCTTACTCCGTTAGAAGACATGTTTGATGCAAATGATGTTCCCAAAAAACCAAAAATGCAACCCTTAAACGCTGCTATAGAAGAACACAACATTGGGACAACAAAGAAGCCCAAAATGGTCAAACTATCTCAATCTTTGCCACACGATCAAAAGCCCAAATGTGTTGATTTGTTTAAAGAATTCCAAGATGTATTTGCTTGGAGTTATGAGGACTTGAAGTCCTATGACACCTCAGTGATCCAACACACCATTCCCTTAAAACCAAATCAAAAGCCCTTCAAACAGAAATTAAGGAGAATCAATCCTGTGCTTCTCCCTTTAATTGAAAAGGAAGTGAAAAGAATGTTTGAAGCAGGTATCATAGCACCCATCAGATTTTCTGAATGGGTATCCAATCTTGTTCCCACAAGAAAGAAGACAGGTGAGATTAGGCTATGTGTAGATCTAAGAAATTTAAACCAAGTCTCCCTAAAAGACCACTACCCATTGCCAAAAATGGACCACATCCTACAAAGAGTAGTGGGGTCATCTAGAATCTCTTTGCTAGATGGCTTTTCAGGTTTTAATCAAATACTAGTTCACCCGGATGACCAAGACAAGACAGCCTTTACCATACCGTGGGGAACATTTAAATATGTGAAGATGCCTTTCAGACTTAAAAACGCTGGTGCTACCTTTCAAAGGGCCATGGACATTGCATTTTCCAAGGAAATCCATGATTTCTTGGTTGTCTATCTTGATGACCTTACCCCTTTCTCCAAATTTGATCAAGAGCACCTCAAACACCTAAGGCAAATATTCATGACATGTAGGAAATATGGCATTTCCTTGAACCCCAAGAAGTCTCTCTTTGGCCTTGAAGAAGGCAAACTACTTGGCCATATCATTTCAAAAGATGGGATTAGAATTGATCCTGAAAGAATTCAAGCCATCCTTCAAATCCCATTTCCAAGAAACATAAAAGAGTTGCAAGCATTCCTTGGAAAGATCAATTTCCTAAGGAGCTTTATCCCAAATCTAGCTGAGTTGATAAGACTGTTAAGCAACATGTTAAAAAAGGATGCCAAGGTAAAATGGTCTCTTGAAACCAAGCAAGCCTTTGAGAGTATCAAAACTGCCTTAACCCAAGCCCCTGTCCTCACAAGCCCACAATTTGACAAAGATTTTATCATTTTTTCTTTTGCATCTGAGCACACCATAGCTGTTGTCCTTTTGCAAAAGGATGATCAAGGAGCTGAAAAGACAATTGCTTTTTTCAGCAGAGCCTTAAGAGATGCCCCTTTGAAGTACCAAATCATGGAGAAGCAGGCCTATGCCCTTGTTAAAGCAATCAAAGATTTCCGAGTTTACATTTTATATTCACGCGTGATTGCCTATGTCCCAATTGCTGTTGTAAAAGACATATTAACCGAGGGGTTAGAAGGCAAAAGAGGCAAGTGGATTGCTAACATCCTTGAGTATGACATAGAAATAAAACCAACCAAGCTCATAAAGGGACAAGGTTTAGCCAAACTGATGTCCGAAACAAACTTTCAAGCCTTAGACATTAACCAACTGGACAATGAACAAGAGCTGGCAACTCCACAGATCAGTGAAACCTTTTTGCAATCCCCATGATATGCTGATATATGCTTTGTTTTGTTAAACCTGTTTGCTCCCCCAGGATTGTCCAGAACCAAGAAAAGATTTTAAAGATGAAAGCTTCCAAGTTTTGTGTCTTAGATGGTGCATTATTTTGGAAAAATCATGAAGGCATATTGCTTAATTGTTTAACATGAATGAAACTAACAATGTCATGAAAGAATTCTATGCAGGGGACTGTGGAGGACATCTATATTGGAAGTCCACTGCTAATAAAATTTTAAGGGTTGGTTTCTATTGGCCCTCTTTGTTTGCATATGTAAAGAAGTTTGCTATCTCATGTCATAAATGCCAAATCTTTGAGGGCAAAAGAAAGTTGTTACCTTTGCCTCTTAAGCCCATCTCAACCAAGAAGCCTTTTCAACAATGGGGTCTTGACTTCATTGGAGAAATCCACCCCTCTTCCTCAGGCCAACATAAGTGGATTCTAACAGCCATCGACTATTTCACTAAATGGATTGAAGCCATCCCATGTAGACAGGCCAATGACTCCATCATTATCAAATTCCTTGAGACCAACATCCTGTCTAGATTTGGATGCCCTGAGAAGATCATTACTGATAACGCCGCTGCCTTGAAATCCAAAAAGATGATCAATTTTTGCCATAAATTTCACATTACCTTGGGCCACTCCATAGCCTATTACCCTCAAGGTAATGGCTTGGCCGAATCATACAACAAAAGCCTTATCAACATCATAAAGAAAGTGCTAGAAGAAAACAAGAAGAACTGGCATAAAAAGATCACAAATGCCCTATGGGAAGACAGACTTTCAACAAAGAAATCCATTGGGATGAGCCCTTATGAGCTGGTGTATGGCATGGAGGCCAGATTTCCATCTTCCTTGGGCATTCCTATCATCAAGCTATTACAAGAGATCCAAGCTGAACCAAATGATATTCAACGAAGAATAAACCAGACCATTCATCTTCAGCAAACAAGAGAACAGGTCTATAACAAAGCTCAAATTTTGCAAGAGAAGCTCAAAAATATGTTTGATCAGAGAGCTAAGGTAGAAGATTTCTGTGTTGGCAACAAAGTTCTAAGGTGGGACTCACGAAGAGAAGACAAGGGCAAACATGCAAAATTTGATTTTTTATGGAAAGGTCCATTTGTTATTAGCGCTGTGCAGGGCAATAACACATATTTCCTCAAATTTGTAGAGGACGACATAACTGAAGAATACCCTGTCAATGGCCGAATGCTAAAGCATTATTATGATCCTTGTTGTTGAACACAACGCAGTTGTATTATATTTGTACATAAATACTTGTATTTTCAGCACTTTGTTTTTTTTTAGCAGGCCGAATAATGGAACAGTGCAGCAAAGTTTTTAAAGGCAGAAACAAGGAAAGTCCTCCATTCAGAGCTCTGGCCTTGCATTAATCACAGCAAAAGAGCAGGCGATTTTTCCGTCAATGGTATTAAAAGAGAAGAGGATTTTCAGTTTACATCAACACCCTTTTTTCAAAACAGAATCAAGGGAAGTGCTCTAGTTTTGTTCCCCTATGTTGTGTTTATTTCAAAGGCAGGTTCCCAGGCACAGGTGCATGTAATAATAGAGCACACAGAAGAAAGCAGGTAGTGCTGCTATTGTATAAGAATTCAGGTTATGAGAGTGCTGTGTTCATGTTTCAAATTTTCAAATCATTTGATAGCCAGCACAAGGGAAGTTTCAGTCTACAGCAACAATAGAAGATCAAGGCAGTCTGACCTGCTATTTTTGGCTTTTCACAAGGAAAATCCATCCCCAAGTGGAGCCACTATTAGCCTCCTATTGCAAAAGGTGTTCATCTTTCATGATTGACAGTTGAAAGTGCCAAATATGTCATACTTTGCATGCTGCAATGCTCCATATTTCCAAAAGAGGCCAAAGAAGAGGCCATGAAAGTGTGCCAGTCTAAATGCCACTGTTGTATTCCAATTTTGATGAGTTATTCCTTTTTAAATAATTTTATGTTAAGGGAAGGCCAAACAACTTAATCTTGGCTTCCCTAGGTTTCAATTTCTTGTTCTAGAATGTATAGAATGAAAATCTGTCCAAAGAGTTTAATCTTGGCAGATTTGTAGATAGGTAGAGAAAAAAAGGAGCCCAACTGCTTAATCTAGGCCCTTGGAAGAAATAAGTGTAGATTTAGATAGGAGGACAACAAAAAGAAAAAAGGATAACCAGGGTCTGCAAGTCCAAGTGCACCCATGCAAAAAGAAGAAAAAATGTTAGGTAAGTAGGCTGGGTAAGTAGTTTTGTGGTTGCAGAATCAAGCTAGGTGATCCATTTCATGCTTTTTAATGCTATAACTATTCAGATCATAGGTATAAGGCTATTCCCCTTTGGAATAGCTCAAGCGAGGCATGTCTAACTCCCCTTTCTTCTAAATCCCCAAATCACTCACTAACATCCCCTTGAGGAGCTTGGGATCTGCCCAACCAGTCCTGTTATTACTTCATTTTTGTAAAATACCAAGTCAAGCTTTGACTTTCTTCAGTGAAAAGAAGCCACATTTCTTGTGTAAACTCATTTCTCCATATCCCATTCAAATCTCATGTTTAAGTTTCAGATCATAAACTTGGCATCATTCCCCTTACATTTCCATTTCACAAACTCATATTAACTCCTAACTCTACTATCTAGCTCCCTAGATCATCTCCTTATCCCCTATTACAAAAAAAGCTATATAAAAACCCCAAAAGTATTACATATCCCCCCTATAGCACTATAGCTATGTACATACAGTTCTGGGATATAATAGTTCACCTGGGGCTATTATGAACCCATCCGTGTCATAACCCTGGGATTGGTCTAACCTCTGGTTAGGCTAATAACCTATACCCACCACTTTATCCTCAAAAACTTTTAATTCTACCTCGGCAGTCATTTCCCCAATGTCTAATGTTTAATAGTTTTGGTTAAACATTAAAATTAACCCGCGACCCACATTAACCAAGTTTTTTGACCCCCTCGGCACGTTTTTATTTAAATATGTCGGGCGGGTCCCGTCCCTAACCCCCTATCACCTCACCTTTACCACCAGCCATCTGATGCCCAGCGCCTGAGATCAACGGTGGGCAGTAATTCCTGCGCCCCGATCTGCCGGAGTTTAACGTCCGGGGGATGGGCGGTTTCCTCGTCATACCCCCGCCACGTGTCAGCCTCCCGATGTGTTCGGAGGCCCCTCCCCCAATACCACCTACGCGGAAAATCAATGCGGAAGAAAACCGGATACCGCCTTCCGCCCTCCTACGCCAGCACCACGTTATCATGACATCATCATCCTGCGTCGGCCTCCTGCCACCGTGTCCTTGCCACGTCGCTACCATCGTACTGCCACGTCATCACCCCTACTGTATCGCCACGTCATCACCCCTACCGTACCGCCACGTCATCACCCCTACCATACCACCACGTCAACCGGCCGTACTACTGACGTCACCTTGCTGATGTCACCGCCGTACTAGGACCCACCGCTGACGTCATCATCAAAAATGGCGCGAAGCGTGAAATCTGCAGCAATGGATACCCAGAATGAAAAACCGAGGAATTTTTTGATGCACGATTAGCGCTTAGCGCGCATCGCTAAGGGAAATAGGCCAAAATGGAAGCCCTCTCATGGCATGGTTACCAGCAGGGCCCGAAATTCACAAATTCATGGGAATTTCTTCACATAGGTTCGGAAAAGGGGCAAAGATAGTTCTAAAGGAAAACAGAGGGCCGAGCAGTAGCCATAAAATGTCGATGGGATAGTTTAAAGCAGTCAGAAGACAACAAGGAGCCCAGGTTTAGTGAAAGTGTATCAGAGGAAGCGGCGAAGATTATCAGTTAGTATTTTTGGTGGAAATCCGTATTTCCAAAGCAGGCAGACATTGAAGGCCCCCAAGCAAAGTCAAAGAAAGCGGTGAAGCTATTTCAAAACTCTCAAATCACAGTTAATGCACCTCAAAACCACTCAAGAGTAGGGGATCAAAACCCAAAGCACAGTTATGACTAAATGATCAGCACAGAGCCATAAAGACAACACATTAACTCTTTTTGATACAGCTGTCCCCAGCACAACTCGAAGATATTTTCTTGCATTTATTTCAGGCATATGTTAGGTTAAAGACACCTATTACATCAAATCTGTCTCAAATCTGATTCTTGTAGATATTTTGCTTATAAAACCACCCTAATTTACTGTTTAGAGGGTTGGTTGGTTGATTTGCTCCACTAGAGACTCGCTCTGTATACTTGATGTTTTCATTAATCAAAGACTGCTGAAAAGCTTGGAGGATGGATTATCTGCTGTGTTATTAATGTTTTGAAGAATGATATGGAATTCTTGTGCTGCAACACGACTCAATAAGTGTTTTCTACCTCTATTTTCCACTGATATATGCTCATATCATACATATGTCACCATCTAAAATAGGAGAAAAAAGGAATAGCTTAGACTTTGTTTTACTGCACTCTATGCCAATTTCTGTTGTTTCTTTATGTTTTCCTCTGAATTGGTAATAAATATGAATTCCCTTTGGCTCATATTTTCCCTGATTCACCCATGTTTGACAGTTATCTAGGGATTCTTTACTGCTCCTAGATAGAGCTCATTCACCTTCCCTCTGTTAAGCTGAAAGAGAGATTCTTAATTGCCTCTCATTCCTTAGCCTTAAATCCATCTCCATTTAGCTTGAAAGTTGTTTCATGTGTAGAATCTATCTTGCTCCATATTCCTCTTGTGACCAAGAAAACGCACCAGCAGTCCTACTCCATGACTCCACGCCTAATGGTTTGAACTTATCATACTATGCATTACCTCTCTACTTGAAAGCTTCATCCTTCCCACCGAAACTCAAACAAAACCCCTTGAACTCAATAACTAGCCTAAAATCATCATCAACAAAGCTAAATCATAAAGAGAGAGCCCTCTCTGATCGCAGGTGGGCTAGAACCTGCAGTCCAAAGATTGGTTAGTGGTTACCTCGACCGTATTCCCTTGGGAGTCAAAGGGAACAACCTGAGTGATAATAGTATGGATTTTCCAAAATTTTAGGATAATTTACATATTTTTTTGAATAATTATTTGGTTAACCTAGTTAATTTGAAAATAAGTAGTTCAATAAGTAATTTTTAATTAATAGAATAGCCTCAAATGTAGGTGGACCATTAAAACTTTTAAAAGTTAACAATGTAGTTAGTAAAATCTTTCAAATCTAGATGGACCATTGGACCTTCTAAAACTCTCAATGAGTAGTAGATTATCTAAAATTCTTCCCTCAAATGATGACCCATGCTATTACATATAAACCTATGTTTACACCCAACTTCCATGCATTTGATTTCCTTCTCAGTTTATAGCAATTGACAACGTACTTTTATGAAAATTATTTTACAAGTTCACTCTAAACTTGACTTCCACGTTGTTAACGTTTACCTAACAAAATTCAACCAACTTCAACATTTATAACATGAAATTAATTTTTTTCACAATAAATCATTTTGTAAGATTAATTAAATTAAGCTAACTTTTTACAAGTTTATTTAATGTACTATTAGATATTTTATAGATGATATACACTTAAGGGTTTGATTTTAAGGCTTCAATTTTTATTTTTATATTTAAGGTTGATATAATATTTACATTTGATTACATTTTCCACCTACTAAGGATTTGAACTCGAAAGCTCTGTGGACCAAATTTCTCGCAAACAAGACCATTGTCGATTGGGATGCCTCACGTTGGCTTTTAAGGCTTCAATTTTATCATGGAACATTTTTCATTTTTTTCTTATTATTTTTGTTTCATGTGATTGTAACCTATTTTAACCATGATGATATCCTCATCTCAAATCATTCTTCAAGAACACTACTGGTCCCTTCAATTGGTCAAAAAAATCATCAATCCTTGGCAACGAATACCTATTCTTTATCATCACCTTGTTCAACGACTTGTAATCAATGCATAACTTGAGAGTATTATCCTTCTTCTTGAGAAACAACACTAATGCACCCTAAGGTCACACACTTGGCCTAATGTATCCCTTGTCAAGCATTTCCTTCAACTGCAACTTCAATTCAACTAACTTTGGAGTGATCATCCTATAAGGTGCCTTTTGATGCTAACGCTTCTCCTGGTACCAATTCAATAGAAAAATACACTTCCCTATAATGTGGTAACTCTAAAATATATGTTGGAAATATATGTTGGAAATACATCTTGAAACTACTGCAAAACTGGATATGTCTTCATGAATTCAACATCCTCAACATATTTCCCCTTCTCACTAGAAATATGGACCATAAACAATACACACCCTTTCCCGCTACTACGTTTTTCCTGCATAGTTGTAAAGATCCTCACTAATAGAGGATTCTTCTTACCCTGCAAGATGCTCTTCTCTCCACCATTATCCAAGCACTCAATAGCCTTATCAAAGCAATCCACCTTAGTCCTGTGAATATACAACCGATCCATACCTAATAGCATATTGTATGATTCCAATGGAAGAACATTTAGATGCGCTCATGTAGACATACCATTCAACTCAAATGCACAATATCTTACCCAATGATGAACTATTTTCTTATTACTTGTAGCCAACTGCACTATCCAGGACTCTGTATTCACTTCTTTATTCAAACCACACTTATCCACCAGGTCAGGATTGATATAAATATAGTTAAGATCCAGGGTCAATCAAAATAGAAACAACTTGATCACAAAGCTTACCTTCTGTCTCGATAATATATGCTTGATGATCAACCTGCCTATTATCCAAAGCTACAAAAATCCGAGGAATACTCTGTCCAACATCCCCAACTATTTGTGCCTCCTAAGCACTGTAGATTTGTGGTCTGCCACCCTAATGTTGTGGAAAATCTCTCTTGTGATGATCCTTACCACAAGTCCAACATTGTAAAGGTTTCTTGTCATCACCCTTATTGTACTCCTCATATTGAAATCCTTTTCCTCTATCAGTTGCATTAAACATCTTGTGCGGTGCTGCATTCTCCTTTTCATCTGTATCATGTGATTTTCCTCTGTTCTCAACCCACTTTCCTTTATTCTTGTCATTACCTTTCCAATCCTGCTTAGACTCAGTCTCGCACTTTAATTGTTCACAATAGTGCTTCAACTTTTTTGATGGCTTCCTCCAACAGTCTAGGCTCATCAAGCTCAATCCCATCTTTGAACGATATCATCAACCCACTAATGAATCTCTGAACATTTTCTTTCTCCTCCTTAAGATAAGGCGCATATCTCAACAAATCCAAGAATATGCTAGTATACTCCTCATTGGTCATAGATCCCATCTTTAGCTCATATAACTCCTTTGTTATGTCATCATAGTATCTTTCAGATAGATAATTCTTCCTGAAAAGTCTCTCGAACTCACTCCAAGTCAGCTCCTCTTCCCGAATGCCTATGACATTCTTCACATCTTCCCACCAAATGTATGTTTTTTCTTTAAGACTGAAAGTAGCTATCATGGCTTCCATATTCTTTGAATAATCATGCAACCAAAAGAGCTTATTCATCCCAAGAAACCAAGCATTTGCATTCTATGTCTTCTTCCATTCTCCATCAAATGTAGGGGGATTTTCTTTCTTGAACTCCCGTGGAAAGTGTTTCTTCTCACTCCTCCTATATGGATGGTGACGGTGATGATGATGTTGTTTCTCTTAACCAAAACTAGAATAGAACCCATGATCATTACCCCTCCAGTCAGGTGTGTCCAAGAACCTACCATCTCTGATTGTATCATCACTATTAAATTTGTATCCAGATTGAGACCTCCTGCCATATGCCCCATTGGTCCTTTCCTCCTGTTCATGAATAATCCTAAGCGGGCCTTGTCTTTGCAGATCTGAAAAACACTGAAGGACTACTACATTAATCTTTGCTTGTTTCTCTTGTGCCCTAGTAATTCTTTCTTGTGACTAAATTATTCTGTCATTATCCACCTTACAACTTTTGATCTATGTTTTCAAACTTCTCAATATATATGCTATGTCAAGGAAGTACTCATCACCATGTTATTCATCTGATATGTAGGGATAATCATGTGAACTATACTCTATCATTTTTCTATTCATCTTTGATCCTCTACTTCCTATAAACATACCATGTTAGATAAACCTAGCATAAACATAATCAACATACCACAATGAAGTTCAGGGGAGGCTATCTCATCTATAAGATCAATCTGGATTAGCACAAAAAACACACACACACACACATAACTTCTCAATGTAATTTCTATGTGAGGGGAGTACTCATCACCATGAACTATAGTCCACCATTTTTCTTGTCATCTTTGATCCTTTACTTCCTGCAAATGTACCATGTTAGATAATCCCAACATAAACATAATCAACATACCTCAGTGAAGTTTAGGGGAGGCTATCTCGTCTGTAAGATCAATCTAGATTAGCACAACACACACACACACACACACAAACAATGAAATCAAAATATCAATCATATCGACATCAACATCATCAACCTCTACATGATGACACTACTTACAACAATTACAATGACAATGCATGTGTAACAAACACATATGCAACTGACATGCATGCATGACAAACACATTCTGCCCATCCAGTCATTGTTTAGCCGGATAATCCTACTAAAATCAGTCTTGCAATCAATCCCAATATATCACATGTCTAGCCAAGCCGTCCCTAAATCTATATGTCAAAAATTAGTAGCCATGTTTAAGAAATTTTTATGGCAAGGAACAAGTAAAACTCGAAAATGGGCATTGCTCTCCTGGGAATGGCTTAGCGAACCTATCAAAG
This sequence comes from Pinus tabuliformis, assembly GCA_031772625.1. Taxonomy (NCBI): domain Eukaryota; kingdom Viridiplantae; phylum Streptophyta; class Pinopsida; order Pinales; family Pinaceae; genus Pinus; species Pinus tabuliformis. The sequence continues at coordinate 400,953,835 of CM062814.1, read as the reverse complement.
ATGGAGGATTAGGTCTGTGTGACCCTTACACCCTCAACCAAGTGATGGGAGAAAAACTTTGGTGGCGGTGGACACAGGGAGGGTAGGACATGTGGAAGAAAATATGGGAGAAGAAATACGAGGAGGCAGTGATGCCAGAAGACAGGATGATAAACCAAATAGAGAAAAAATGATCAGCAAAATGGAACTTGGCTAGAACCAATAAAGACCTAATAAGAGATTACAACTTTTGGGAAGTAAGAAAGGGGGACACTGCCAAGTTCTGGGAGGAATCCTGGCAACAGCGAGAAAAGCTTCTCCATAAAGAAGCCCTCCAAGAAATCCATGAATTTACCTCCTGAACAGAAGGGGAATTGGTCAGAAACTTCTAGAAGCCAAGCATAGGGGAATACTGGGGAAATTCAAAGTAAAAGGATGACTGGGTAGTAGCCCCAGAGATAGCAAGCTGGGAAACTTACAACAAAGAAATTCCATCTAGGAAATTTGTGGTTAAAACAAGGAAGGACATACTCCGATGGGGAACTCGAATAAAAGACACGTTCTCTATAGCGGAAGGTTATCATTTAAAGGCAGGGCACAATCGATCGACAGAATAAAAAAATGGAAAAACATTTGGAAAATTAAGACTTGGCCTAAAGTAGCTTTCTTTCTTTGGATTTTACACCATGGACGAGCACTAACTTGGGATCAAATATAGAAGAAAGGCATGTAGGGACCCTCACAATGCGCACTATGCCAAGAACAGGAGGAGACGATGGAGCACCTTACCAACAACTGCATCGTCAGTTGCAACCTGTGGAGAAATCACCAGCAATTGTTTGAAAACAGTCATAGAAACTACCATAATATAAAAAATACTTTGGAAAATTGGCCAAGAAAACCTTACCAAAACCAGATCCTAAACCGTGCGTGGAAGCTGTCCATAGGCCTCATGCTTTGGAACATCTGGAAGGAAAGAAACAATGTGATATTCAATGAAGTAAGGAGAACCTCGGTCGAAATATGGAAGCAAACAATACAAAATATCAGAGAAACTATGCTAACAGAACGATGGAATGATGAAGACTGGAAGATCAACCAAATAGAGGAGAGAATCTTGCAACGCCTACAATTAAAATAGAGCATGACTGACAGAACACAAAGTAAACCTCAAACCAAAGAGGTTGGGGAGATTAGCATTTACAGGCATCCACCCCAAGGCTTTGTCAAGCTAAACATTGATGGGGCAGCAAAAGGTAATCAGGGAGAAGTAGGAATAGGGGGGTTATTCAGGAATGATGGAGGAACCACTCTGATAATTTACGCGATGGATTGCAGAGAAGCAACGAACAATGAAGCGGAGTTACACGTGCTAAAACGTGGACTCGAAATTGCCATCCGGGAAAAGTACCAGAATCTTCAGATTGAAGGTGATTCGAAATTGGTAGTCAACATGGTAAAATGACTGCAAAACAATACACTGACAAAAAAGATCAGCAGGAGCTGGAGAACAGCACAATTGACCAGTGAAATAGGGAAATTGATAAACAAAGTAGACTATATTATCCCCACACATGTAAGGCGAAAAGGAAACAGATTGGTAGACTGGCTGGCTAATTGGGGAAGTCGAAACAGTGGAAGGTCGATGGATCTCGGAGGAACAGAGCTCCCTCACCCAGAGGAGAAGGTGCAGCTGCAGAAACTCCTAGAAGTGCAATAGAGATCAAGAAAGGAATGTTCAAGAAAAGGTAGTAAGTGACAGAAGTAGGGAAAGGACACAATCGACGATGATAGATAGGACACACGAGTGAAATGAAAGGAGTAAATGGAAAAAGGGGCAACTGACGGAGCAGGGTAGGGATGGATCGCACCCCGAGATGCCAGTAGAGGGGCAATCAAGGAATGAGATGGTGGAGGGCAGATGTGAGGCCGCACAAAGTGTCAGAGAAGGGACAGCAAGTGGTAGCATAAGGGTAGATAGTACACGGCAAGAGTAGTTAAGAGGACATAGGGAGTGATGTGGAGTAAAGGCGGACAGAATGGTCGAGGCACATCCCAAGAAGAGGACTTCGGAAAGAGTGTCAGTAAAGAAATAGGACAGGTGGAGGTCAGAAAGGATAGAAGGAAAGGAATAACCCCAAGAGGGCTTGACGTGGAAATTTCTACTTGCATGCAGCAGAGAACGAAGCCGGCTGGAACGAAGAAAGGTGGTAGACGGGAGCAACCCACAAACAAAGGAAACGGCAATGGTGGGGTAAGGTGGTATGTAATCTCAACCTCTTGCTCGGTTTGTTATGCTATAGCTAGAAGTAAGAGTCTAGGCAACATTCCTGAGTGGACTATGAAGCTTAGATTAGGAGGTAGACATAGCCAGTATGTAGGAGTCCTCAGACTTGAGCAGCAATGTCCACCTCTGACTAGAGGAGCAAGCCAGAAAGCCCTGGCTCCGAAGAAAACTACTGGTCATCCGGGGAAAAATACCAATGGTCCCCTGAGGAAAGGAAAGACCAAATCCAGGAATGTTATCAGCGCAGGGAAGGAAGGAACCTTGAGAAGGAGAGCTAACCCTGTAAGCAGCCGGACCCAAGTATCAAGAAAATTTATAGAAAAGGCCAGAGGAAGAATGGGTAGGAAATCCCTGGAAAAAAAGGAGAGAAAACCACCTCCTTCGGTAGTCAGGGAGAAAAGACGTCTTGTACAGGTCCTCAAAAAGCCAGAAACATGGGCAACAAGGGGTACCCTTAGCCATGATGAGAGGAGAAAATGAAATGCGCCGATTCAAAGGCTGGCCCTCGGTGCGTGATGCACCTTTCCACCCTTATCCTACCCTGGGAAACCAAAATCCCGGCAAGAAAAGGATGGTAAGTAAGTGGATCGAAAATCAAGTTCTAAACTGTGTTACTAACTTATGTTATCATGTCTTGATAGGTAAAAAATATTCAATAAAGTGCAACGTTCAGTCCAGCAAGAAACTGGCCCCGAGGAAAGTGAAACGGGTACCAAAACAGGAAGAGGGTACCAGAAAAAATACGAAAAGGAGAGGTAGGAAATTTGGGGCAGAGCACATGATGAGCATTATAAATGCGTATATGGTAGGGAACCCACCTGAAATCGGGGAGCAAATAGCTGGATGGGAGAGAGAGCTGAGATCTATCAGCATGAACCAAGAGTTACCCAGGGGAGAATGGGAGCCCATGGTGCCGGACCTTGGCAACTCGTGGAGCCGCAATTCCCTCTTCAACAAAACTCTACAACAATACTGGATAATGAAGCATGTGGTAGCCAAAGCCATGAACCCGAATTGGGCTGCCCGCGAAGAGGAAGAAGCGAAAATGCGGCAGCGAAACGAACAACAATGGAACTAGAACTAGGAAGAAATGGAAAACATCAAGTCTGTGCTCCTCAAGGAAATTGTAGCAGTACAAATTCAGGCCTCTCGCAACAACCTCATCTTGGGGAGAATTGAACAGATGCTGAGAGACCTGAAATGGACAATGGAGCAGAGAAGTGAGATCCCTGGATCAAGCGCTAAGGCACCTGCCCCTATAATTTCCTCGGATGAGGATTGATGCAGTATGTTAAGTCTGTCAGTGCTTTATTTTTGTGATAAACTGGAATATGATGTATTACCTTAAAATAAAAGATAGGATAATGAGTAGAGCTCGTAAGAACAGACATGTTAGATACATAGAGATGAACATTTTCAAATTTTGTGCTGGTTTTAACGCAGACAGGTGGTGACCTGGTTTCCTCCGGGCAGGTTTATCACCTGGAACAGATGGTGGATGTAAATTTTGATTTTGAAATATAGATAGCAGCTCTTCCAAAGTTAAAAAAAAAAATAATAATAAAAAATAAAAATTAAAAAATAAAAATAAAAATAAAAAGATTACATATAAAATATATATAGATAGTTATTTTAATAAGTGTCATATATTGAGGGATTTCAATAAAAGTAAAAAAATAGAAATAATACATTAAAAATTGTATTGAATCTCGTGCTAATAAATATTGTGGAACATAGATAAAAGTAAAGTAATATTAAAAAATTGTCTACATGGCATTTTTTATTAATTTCTTGATTTTTCCTTAGGAGGTCAATTTTAGGCTAAAATTTCCTCTAATGGTAGCACTTAAATTACACTTGGAATGGTCAAAGGTCCACTTAATCTTGAACACCCTCTTCAAATAGGTGGCTAAGGTGTGTTAAAGGCAAGGAAATGTGAGAAATATAATAATGGAGGAGCTTCCATGTATTTGGTGGTGTATTTCACCTTGGATGATGAATTTTGGGGTAAAGACACAATGTTCAATGTTTATTTCACATATTTGGAGGTATAGTTTATCTTTAGGTCCCTAGGGCTCGTGGACACATATTTAATGCACTTCTACACATTATGTAGCCTAATAAGCATCTATTTTGGATAGGAAAAATCTTTGCATGAGGAGAGGCCATGTTCCATTGTTAATATGGCCAAACCATTAAATGAGGAATAAATGCATGTTTTAAGAAGATCATGAATTAGAAAGATGCCAAGTGAAAATGTGAATATATTTAAAGCATTTTATCCGATCAAAAGGAAAATGGTAAGTAATTGCCGCATATTAAGATGGTTATATGGCCTTCTAAAGAAATAATATTCAATAGGAGAGTCACTAGAGATGAACACTATAGAAGGATATCATTCTCATTTGTTAATATATTTTGGGAGAGTTGGAAAAGGTGCATTGGTTCAAGTAGAGGGATCTTCACCTCTTTATTATTTTATTTTTTTCGGAATATCAATATTTGGAAAAATTAATTAATTTTTGCTAAAATAATCTTTGTAAAAAGGTGAATTTGTTTTAAAAGAAGAGACTAGGGTTAAGGTTGTGAAACCTTCCCTAGTCCCTGTTATGACCTTGAATTATTGAAGCATCTTATTTTTTTATTTCTATTGTTGGGAGACATTGTTGTTTCCATCTTTATTTATTAGTTGTAGACTATTGTTAGCTGTAATTTCATGGTTGTCATGGTGTTATGTTTAAGAGTTCTCATGATATTCTTGTATAATATGAAAATTTAGTTTGGTTATCACTAATGACTTAATTATGTTGTCTCCATTATATTTTAATCCTCTTGTTCTAAATATCCCCCAACTCCATAGCCAAATTTGATATGCAATAGCCTTGGTAAATTTCACAATCCACCTTATTCTAAAGAAAAGATCAAAAAAAAAAATTCTTCAGTTGTCTCTCTTGTGCTAAAATGGAACTGGCCCAAAGCAAGAGGAAGCGCTACTATGGTGATATTGGGCCATCTCCCTAAGTGCCCCTAGGGTTACACTTTGTCAAAATAATTTGTTACATTTAAACTACAAGTTTGGGAGGTGACATAGCTCGCAAAGAATTACAAAAATAAATAAGACTCTTATCATTAATGGACTCATGGTCATCATCTAATGGTCCACAAATATACAATGTGGAGAATATTCTTGTGATTAATGGACTCATTATCCAATAGTGCACAAAAATCATCTTCATCCTCCCCTAGTGCTAAATTGTAGTATAGTGAACAACATTTGTATTGATGTATGTATTTGAAAGCAATTTCATCTAATTGGTTTCATGTTGTCTATGATTTCACATGTTTATGTTTCAAAATAGTTACCAACTTTACGACAATTGTCTAGAGTTCTCATTTTTAAGAGGCAACTTTTAGACACAATGTTTACTTCCTTTTAAAAATGTGGTGTTACCAATAGCACTGTTATTTTTTGGGTGGGGGTGAGGGCCAAGAGGGGCATGTTTGGGGGTAAGAGTTAAAATTACAAATTTTTGTAACCATGACCTATAATGCTTAGAGAAAATCTAAAATCAACACCTAAATCGAAAAGTGGTGGTAACTATAGCACATTTCTTTTAGAGCTAAACTTACGACTTATTCGAAACCATGACATTAACAAAGGGTACTATTTTAATTAAAATCTTGAAATCAACCTCCAAATTGAAATAAGATGCTAATAGTAGCATCATTTTTCTTTTGGACTTAAAATTACAACCTTTTTTAAACCATAACCTTAAAAATGAGATTAGTGCAAACAAAATTAAATCGGTAGTTTTAGAAACAAAACCACCCATAAACTCCTCCCTTACATTTCACTTAACCATTTGCAGCCCCACCAACCACCAAAAAGGCTTTTGAAAAAATAACGTTAAATTAAATTAAATTAAATTTTAAAAACAATCATTTTTTTTTAAATACAAAAACATAAATGGTTATTTTTCAAATAATAATAAATAAAAAACAAGGTTAATGAATTTAGAAAAAGAAAAAACATCCACGAAAAAAAAGGAAACTGAAAAAATGAATTAAAATAAAATTATATATCTAATATCTAATATAATGCACTGGGAAAACCTCTCAATACTAAAATAAAATTATCAATAATTTTTAAAAATAAACAACTAAAATAATACAAAACAATTTATAAAAAAATAGAAATAATTAGTTAACTACAATTAAATTAGAAGGTAATTCTAGATTTCCTCAATTTACATTTTTTTAATGGTTAAGTTAAAAAAAAAAAAACATTTGTTTATTTTTCTAATAATGTGTACTCTTGTTAAGTAAGATTTTCTAAATTTTTGTTGGATAGAGCAATTTTCTTTGTAGCTATATTATTTTATTTTTTTAGGTTAGTGTTTAGGTATGTGGAGATTTAAATTTTAAGAGAAAAAGAATGTTATTGTAAAAACCTTTTTTTATTTAAGAATTGATTTTAAGATTTTAGTTGTGTTAGTATCAACGGTTAAGGCCGTGGCTTCAAATGAATGGTAATTTTATCCCCCAAAAATGTCACCCTTATTGTTTTTGAATTCAAAGCTTCATTCTAATATTTTGATTGCAGCGGTACTAATCATTAAGGTCATAGTTTCAAACAAGTTGTAATATTGACTCTGAAAAGATAAGTTGTCACTAGTAGTACCTTTTCTTTATTTGAGGGTTGATTTTAAGGTTGTTGTTAGAGACATTAAAACTTATGGTTGTAAAAGGTTGTACTTTAACCCAAGATTTTATTTTTATTTTTTTGAAAATGTGATATTATTGGGACCAATTTTCAATTCGAAGTTCGATTTTGGTGTTTTTGATGTAAAAATATGGGTTTATATGAAGAATTCTCATTTTGATGTCAAAGTTATTGTCAGGTTGTTGATTATGATTTTAATGTCAAGAATAGAAGAGAGGAGGAACATAACAAAATCGAATCTAATATTGTATGTTGAATGCTATTTTTAATATTTTTGTCAAAACTAATGGAATGATGAAGTGATGGTTTGTAGATAACTTAGAAAAGGTGCTCAAGCAAGGATTATAAACCATCAAAAGTAATAACCAAAGATGATAATCTCCAATAACAAAGTGGCAAGAGATAAAAATGATTGTTGATTATTGAATGTATTTGTATGTACTATGACTAGTGTTATACCCAAAATCTAATGGTTTTTCAAATTTACTAAATTTTATATAATGGTTTATCCCATGGAAGAAATAAATTAGCCACAACTAAATTGGCCTAAGATAAAATCAATAAAAAATGAGACATATTACACTTACCATTTATTAATCTTCACAACACATTAGAAAAATTATTTTATGATCCTTCGATTTGTTTGCAACTTTCATATATATTTATTTTTGCAACTCCAAATTATATTGTAGGAGAAAAATTAGTGTTAGCCTAGACTAACGAGTGATATCATTTGTTTGTGTGGCATAGGGAGCTGAAGAGATAGAGAAATATAAATTGATATTTTTCTTTGTATTGATGTCAATAAGATTCACAAATGTAAGCCATTCTCAAGAGAATTTGTGCAATGTATACAATCATATTCCTTAATAACTAGTAAAGGAAAAAGATCACATATAGCCTTTTATTAATGACCCCAATGCATCACACTCAATATTTTCCAATCCCTACATTTGTTCATAATTTTCATGTTGGGCATCCATTTTTATGATTTCAACCTATGTTTTAGGGGCAAAACATGATGTATAAGTATTATTATTTTTATGTTTTGTATAGTGAATAGAAGATACAAAGAAATAGAGATTGAGGTTTCTTCTAATATGGACATGAAGAATATTCACAAATGTAAGCTATTCCAAAGAGAATTCAAGTAATGTGTACATTGCAAATTCCTTTTTATTAACAATGAGCGAAAGAAGAATTACAAATAGTTTTTTAATTAATCATCCCAATGCGTCATAGGCAATTATTTTCCAATCCCTACATTTGTTCACAATTTTCATATCTTATATCCATTTTTATAATTCCAAAATATATTGTAGGGAAAAAACAATGCTTAGATATATGAGTGGTATTATTCTTTTTGTGTAGTATTGTGGACTGAAGATAGAGAGATAAATTGAGGTTTTCTTTGGTATAGACATTAAAAATATTCACAAAGAGAGGCCATTTCAAAGAGAATTTGTGCAATGGGTACATTCCCTTTTATATCTATCCACTAATAATGACTATATAATCTCCCGACTATCTAGCAATTATATTATGATTATGATGATGTTGAATTGTATTATGATGTAACTGCACCTATCTTTAATCTATTTACAATGGTTGAAAATAAGGTCAGATTAACTAGAGTTGTCCCCATGCAGGAAAAGTTTCTCTATTATGAAAGTTTTTCAGTGATGACAACTCTAGGAATAAATGTATTGCCTCTTTGTCATTCAAAATGTATATCCTCTAGACAACAAGAACATGTGGGATGAAAGAGAAGGGAGGTCATCCATTAGCAATTGGAATTGTATATATGCTCAAATAATTTTATTTTATTTTTTCCTTATACTATTTAGTAATAATTTTATTACCATATTTTGCTTATGTTGTGTTCCCTAGGGCCACCGATAGTTTTATTTTAACCATGAGTGAGTGTTGTAGAAAAGATGATGTGGAATTGTATTATGATGTTATTATAACTATCTTCAATCTATATATAATGGTTGAAAATAAGTTTATATTAGCTAGAATTGTCCCCATGTAAGCAAAGTGGCTCAGTTATGGAAATCTTAGGAAGAAGTGTGTTGCCCCTTTGTCATTCAATGTGTATATCCTCCAAGAAATAAAAGCAAGGGGAATGAAAGATAAGAGAGGTCAGTCATTAATAATTGGAATTGTAGATACTCAAATCATTTATTTTAGTTTGCCTTAAACTATTTATTCCTAGAATCACCAATAGTTTTATTTTAACCATAATTAGGTGTGTTATTTTTTATTTTTTATTTACTTTTTTTCCACAGAAAAAATCAAACCATCTATTAAAAATAGGGTTACATAGTATATGAAAGCATTACGAAGAGACTCAAATCCACCATAAAAGGGGAAAAAATCTCAGCCGGCTGTCAAAACCTGCTCGCTGTGTAAAACCACTCAGCAAGCCAAACCAAGAATGGCGGCTCCTCCAGAACACGCGTGCTTCCAGGGATCAGAATCACACAGGGAAAAAAGTGCAGATAGATCAATATAAACAAGAGACTAAACAAAGACCTCAAGAATCCACAATGATCACTAGAAGGATTCTCGATCGTCAGAAAAGAAACGAAGAGAAAAACTTAGCTTCCCGAGCCTCCACAATTAAGGAAAACAGCTTAGGAACCCTGAAGTAGTTCTACACAAAGGAATGGAAGCGAAAAACAAGATGAACCAAAACAAATTATGTACAAAAACAAAGAAACGATTTCTGATGTAACAAAATTTAATCGAAAATGGGCTGTTCAACAGATCGAACCACCCCATTTTCATCCTCCAAGACAGTCCACGACCCCATATCAAGCTCAACACCTGCTTTGGAAAGGCAGTCCGCATCGAAATTCCTTTCCCGGAAGATATGACTGAGAGAGATCTCCATGAATTGACTTCTGAGGCGAGAAGCTTCTTTAAGCAGGGGAATCAGAATGAGATTGTTGCAGCATTGAGCCCCATTAAACCAATTCACAGCATTCATTGAATCCCCGAATATCTGTACTTCTCTCACATTTCTAAGTATAAGCCAGCAGAGAAGGAGATGTAAGGCTTTCAATTCTGAAAAATTATTGGAGCCCTGTCCTAGACCAATTGAAGCTTTAACAACCTTTTCCTTTGATAAGTGAATAATCAAGCCTGCCCCACATCGACCATTGATGTCCGAGGCCCCGTCAAAGTAAGCCCATGGCATAGAATATTTGATAGATTCTTGATAAACAACTCTGGAAGTAGAAAGAGCTTGAGGAACAAGAATACTTTCATAAATAGCAACTCGTTCTGCGACAAGTATTCCAATAGGGAAGACAAAATCCTTAAAGATAACTTGATTCCTAGCTAGCCATGTCCCCCAGGTAATGAGTAACGGAATGGTTCTTTCTCTGTCATTTGAAGTTTCATTCCACCACCTCTGCCAAGCATCTAAGAGCCCCTGCCCTTCCCACCTAAATGGAACTTTTAACAATCTTAACATTTCGGCCCATAGGCTGGAATTAAAGGGGCAAAAAAGAAACAGATGTTGAACTGTTTCGATGTTGTCTTTACAAAGGGGGCACCTGCCGGGACCAATCCTTCCTCTTCTTTGAAGAAAATCCCAGGTAGGAACTTTCTGAAGCAGGACACACCAGAAGAACAGTCTTGATTTAGCTGGCCCTTTTAACTTCCATAGCGATTTAGCCCACCAAGCTGGATTCTCCCATCCATTTTGAGACATCATCCATTTGTACCCCGACTTTGGAGAATAAAAACCATTTTGGGCAAAGACCCATTTAAGCTCATCTGGAGAATCAGAGAGCCTGACTGAGGAATTAAGAAGGTCCCTTTTATACAAGTCCAATTCCTCCAGCCATTCATCATTCAACTTTATATCTCTTCCCTGAAACCACCCTTGACTCTAGATGGTGGAAGCCCGAGGATCAGCCGCCTGATTTAATGTGTATAGACCCCTATATTTTAAGGCCAAAACCAACCCTTGAGATAGAGAAAATCTCTCTGAACAGCCTATCCAAGGGTCTCTACCCAACCTGATCTGAGTTTCATCCCCCACACTCCAAGCCAATCCCTTCTCTATGATATTGACAGATGCAACCATAGCTTTCCAGACCACCGAGGAGTTTTTGGAAGACTTTTGCGTCAATCTGATCCAATCAAGCATTGATAGAGGATCATTATATTTCCTTTTAGACACAAAGGTCCACAGGTTCTCAGTGGAAATGAGCCTCCAGGCTCGCTTTGCTGCTAAAGATTGGGAGAAGCGAGCAAGGTTTTTAATACCCCAGCCTCCCCACTCTTTAGGACGAGCGATTTTATCCCACGCGATCCATGGGGTAACTTTCTCAGACTTGGACCCCGCCCACAGAAATCTGCTGCATAATTTATCAATTGAGTATAAAATTCCTTTGGGAACCCATGTCAGACTAGCCCAGTAGACTGGGACTGCCATCAGAACAGATTTAATTAAAACGAGCCTGCCAGCCTTGGAAAGCCACTTGTAACTCCAATGTTTTAGTTTGAATTCTAGTTTAGCAAGGATCCAATTCCAATCTTTTATCCTGTAATTTTCGGGCTTCAGAAAGAACCCCAGATATTTAAAAGAATCCTCCAGCGTTTTGACCTCAAAGGTCAGGACCGATTCCACTCTGCGCATCAGCGCTCTAGGCAGACCTGTGCATGTTAGTGTAGATTTTCTCTCATTTATGCAGAGACCAGTAGCCTTCAGGAAAAGTTCCAAGATCCTCTTGAGCGTCCTACAGTACTTGAGACTACCATTGCTGAAGAGGATTATGTCATCCATGAAGAGGAGATGAGTGACCCATAAATTTTGTGCTACTTCAATTCCTTTGAGAGTCCCCTGTCTTTTTTCTTCATAGATCAAGAGACTGATACCATCTGCTGCCAGTAAGAAAAAAGGGGAGAGTGCGGGTAGCCTTAGCGAAGGCCATGATCAGGGCTAAAAAAACTAGAGGTTGCACCGTTGATCATGACAGCTATGGATGAAGAAGAAAAACAACTCATAATCCATCTTACAAAATCATATCTGAACCCCAGATGAGTTAACAGGAGCCTAAGGTACAACCAGCTGATTCTGTCATAAGCCTTAGAAAAATCAATTTTCACAACGACTCCTTTTTTTCCCAATTTTTAGACTGTGAAGCATTTCTTGAGCTACTCTAATAGCTTCATGAATTTGTCTGCCGTCTAGAAAGCCAAATTGCTCAAGGGAAATGTTTCTAGAAAGGAAGGGTTTTAGCCTGATGGCCATAATTTTAGCAATAATTGTAAACACAAGTACACAGAGAAATGGGATTGAAATCACCAAAAGAAACTGGAAGATCAGATTTGGGTATGAGTGCTAGAAAAGTGGCATTGAAAGGATGATAGATAGAACCTGAATGCTTGGAATCTTCCACAAAAACCACTAACTCATCTCCAATGAATTCAAAGAAATGCTGGAAGAATTCGGCAGTCCAGCCATCTGGGTCGGGGCTTTTGTCCCTTTGCATAGATTTGAGGACGCTTTCAACCTCCTCCTTGGAAACAGGTGCCATGAGGGAATCATTACCTTCCTCCTCTATGAATCTTGGAAAGATCTGGGCAACTCTAATAACTTCTGCAATAGAAACTTCCTCTGGAGCTTTGAAAAGATTCTTGAAATAATTGACCCCCAATGAGGCCAAATCTTCAAAAGAACGAGCCATTTCACCGTTGTCTTTCTTCATTTCCCAGATTGTATTGGAGTTTTTTCTCCCTTTGGCATAATTCTGAAAAAACTTGGTGTTTTTGTCCCCTGCCAGCAACCAGATCACTCTACTTTTTAAGTGCTAGCTTTGCTCTCTGAGCTGAATAATTCTCCTTCTTTCCATCTCCAACTCTTGAATTCTAGCCCGAGACTCTACTGTACCATAGCCATTTCCGACTGGGTCTTCAAGGAGGGAAAGTTCAGAGTTAACAAGTTTCAGGGTTTCTTCTTCGTTCAGCTTCTTTTGGAGGGCCCAATGTTTTGAGGCGACCTTCATCCTTATTAAATTGTCCATAAAAACCTGACTTCGACTCTCACCTTCATTAAGAACATCTTTCTTCCAAGTGTTATGGAAGAGGCTAGTATAGGAAGCATCTGAAAGCCAAGAAGAATTAAATTTAAAGGGAGTACCCGGTTTAGTGAAATCTCCCTTCACTTCCAGGAAGACAGGGAAATGATCCAAAAGACCACCATCCCCAACCCAATATCTAAACGCCTATAAATTTTCTGCCAGCGATTCACAGATCAGGGATCGATCAAGTTTCTTCCCGATCCAATCTTCTCCTAATCTTCGATTCCTCCACGAAGGGTGCAACTTTATTGGGGATACATCCACCAGGAGAGAAGAGGCCAGTTTATTTTGAAAGAACTCAGTAAGGGGATCTGCTCTGGCTCTGACCCCCCAAGATTTTGTCAACCCCAAAGAAAAATTAAGGTCTCCGCCGATAATAAGGTTTGGGTGCGACAGGAAAGACTTTGTGAAGAAGGAGTTCAAGAACCTCTCCCGGTCCAAGACATGACCATAGACATTGAGAGAAAGTAAAGGGATGCATAGTTCGTTGGAAAAAAGTTCCACAACCAAAATGTTTTCTGATCCCCAAGAGGAGATCTCTTGTAACACCTTCACATTAAAACCCAGAACCACCCCTCCCAAATGTCCATTCGCATCGATTGCATGGAATCTCCAACCCGGAAGAAGCTTGAAGAGACAACCTAAAATTTCTTCCCCCTTCCCCAGAGTTTCTTGGAGAAGAATAATATCAGGTTTGTTGGTCATGACCAGATCCTTCAGAGCTAGTTTTATGGGTAGACTAGCTAGACCCCTGTAGTTGTAGGATAAAATGATCATCTAGAACTCTTAGGGGGTGACTGCTTTGATCTAAGCACCCTTGGCAAAGATATCTGTTTCCCTCCAGCAATATCAATGACACCCTTCAACTGTGCCTTCGACAGATTTGTTTTCCTTCCTCTTAGCTTTCTCGGACCTACTAACCCCACATCCAGCTCCAGACCTCCTACAACCAGTCCTTTCCCTTTCCTGATGGCTAAAGATCTAAGATTGTAGTGGGGTTCAGGCCCCCCAACTCCAGGAAGAAGAGAAGAGGCAGAAGCCATGGGAATAGAGGACTGAATAGGAGAAGATGGGATGGTCATTATAACACTGTCTAATGGTGCTAGTCCCTTCTTCAGATCCGGCAGATCATTCAATAGCTGCCTGACAGGACCCGTCTCATCACAGCAAGAATGAGGAAAAGCATTAGAAGAGCGAAAGGAGGAGGAGGGGGGAAGAAGTGAACTAGCCTGGTTCATTCCATCCATTACAGAGACTGCTGAGATACCAAGGGAAGATAGCGGGTTTGATATAGACTCACTTGCTGCAACCCCAGGCTGTTCATTTTCAACTTCCTCTGCATGCTCCAGACACAACTCCTGAGCGTTTGCCTGAAAATCAGTCTCATTGATCTGAGCCCCTTATTTTTGAGTGAATACCTTTTGATTTTTTTTTTCCTCTAGATTTTTCCCATTTTTCCTTTGCCTTCGACGACGGCGTTGTCCAAGAGGACACTCTCGGACCAGATGTCCATAATTATGGAAGAGATGACATCTGAAAGGGAGGTTTTCATAGTCTAGGGTCTGAATAAACTCTAGACCACGATACTTCAGGAGCATAGCATCCGCTAAACCTTCTCTGGGATTTAAACTTACCAGAAGGCGGGCAGCGCTCCAGTCATGAGTGCGTAAATAAGTTCTGTCCGTGTCGAGAAACTTACCCAGCGTGTTTCCAATTGAAGAGAAGGCTGAGTCAGTCCAAAATTGAATAGGGAGACCCGGTAATTTGACCCAGACTGGAGACTCCGCCGTTTTTTCTTTCTGGGCATTGAAAAGGGGCGTCCTTTTCCTGAATAAGATGGGCCTCTTCCCTAGACTCCAGTGCTTTTCCAACACCCATTCAACATGCTCCTTTTGCCCAAACCGAATGCGAAACCAACCTCTATCAAGAATCTTGATCTCTTCTGGCTGACCCGGAGCATCTTTCCATTCTGACTGAGTCCAATCCTTGATGAAGGAAACCGAGAACTTTCTTCCACGGACGCTGCCAACTAAGAAGGTTTCTGAGGCTTCCAATGCCTGGTCTATATGGATATCCACTCCAAAAATGCAGCTAGGCCTCTCCTCCTTTTTGCTGAAGAGTTTGGACTTCTTCCTCTTCCCACCCACTACCTCCGTCTTGGCTTCTCCCTCTGCTACCTCAAATATCTTAGATCGCATTCCAACAGGAAAAATGTTGTCCTCATCCGACTCCACAACCATCCTAATTGCCTCAACAACCAAGACTGAGACCAGACTTCACTTTTGTCCCTCTTCTCCGGATCCGTTCGGCTCCCCTCCTGCCTCTTCATTGGACATGGACCTTGTCAGGCTGGGAAGCATTCCTTTCAACATCATATTTTTTACAGGTATCCTTTCCTGGGCGCCTTTTATCAATACTCCTTCTTCCACTGCCTTGTCAAGAAAACCTGACTTCACTGCACTACTCGGAAAGAAATAGAGCAGGTTTTCCTCGGACACATCATGTCCCCAACAGGCAAGAAGGTCTTCAAACACTAGTTCTATATCCACCGACTCACTTTCGTGAAGCCTCTCCCGCACTTCACACCGGCTGGAATCCATTCACTGCATTATGATAGCAGAAAAAAGAAACTACACACCCCAGAGGCTTCTGACCCACAGCATCCAGCTCCTGAGCCTCATCCATGGGCGCCAAGTTCCACTGCACAAAAACTTAGTTCAAAAATCCCCTGTTCATCCATGGGCGCCAAACTCTCCAAACATCGTATATAATATCAAACCATAATTAGATGTTGCAGTAATGTGTAGGTTCAATCCGATTTGTTTGTAATTTTAGCATTCCTTGTCCTCTTTCAATATTGGTAGTGTTTATGGATTTTGCTTTTTTACAATCATTGACCTCCATACAAGTGTATCGAACTTGAGATGAAATGTTTGTCATGCCTCTAAAATTTTAAGAAACCTTGAGAGATTATAAACGCAAGATGAAATATTTGCCATAAATTTGAAATGTATGAAACCTTGAGAAAACTATATGGGTCTTAATGTTGGAATCATTCAAAGTGTCCCTAATGATAATATTAGGGATTATGGGAGGATAACTACGAGCATAACCATATTAATGAAGTGGTTGATATATGTTGATTGTGTTATATATTTAATAATTGTATTTGAAAAAAATCTCTGAATTGTTTATTCAAACTTCTAGTTACAAGATAATTTACTGATAGTTACCTTTTAATAAAACCAAAATATAGAATCTTGAATGTTTTTGGACTTTTAATTACAAGATAAATTACTTACAATTACCTATTTAATAAAGCCAAAGATGATTAGTGAAGGATAAATTGTGATATCTTTTGAGATGTGAAATGTTTTTAAAACTGACCTTGTGTATTTTATGAGATAACATTTTATAGATAACAATTGACAAATCTACTTAATAGACTTGGATTAAAATTTTAAATTAATAACATATATTTGAATATATATTGCATTATATTTGTTCATATTTATTATGGATGATTAGAAACGTTATTTTTCCTCTATTGAAGCTTGTTATCAATTAAAAACAAGCAAAGAGATTACAAAAAAATTTATTTTGACTACATTATATTTGCTAAGCTATAATTGACCATTCTATCATATCACACCTTTGAGAATATGAACAATGTGTTAATTATAATCATGATACTAATATTTTACAGTTTTGGAAAAATCTACATATGGAGAAAATGCATAAGTATACTCATAATACTAAATTTAACAATATAGAGTTAGAATCATTACATGGAAAATAAAAATATGTTAATATATTAGTAGTAAAAAAGAATGACGATTTACAAATTTGATTTATTAAAAAAAAAAAAAAACGATCATATATTATACTCAATAACAAGTAGCTCTAGTTTTCTCATATGAATTCTTTGTTCGCATACTCAATTACAAGAAAATTTACTTACACTTAATTGTTTCAGAAAATGAAAGATCATGAACATGCTCCATCTTCTCGTTATTGAAAAAATGATGAAAATATAAAAGAGAAAGGAATAGAAGAAGGTTGAAACCTTAGCGTAAGTTACAATTGTATAAGATTTAAGAGAAATATTTATGGTGCTTATAATGTAATGTTGTTGCGAGCCATGCATGTCTACTTCATAATAGATTCCTTAATTGGAGATTTCTTTATAATAAATGTTTCACAAAACATCCATAGAGGGTTTTGTGGAAGGTAACTCTCACACTCATTCCCTAGTGCACAAAAGGTTTTGTGAAACATTTGTAGTGCATAGTGATCATGCAAAGAGAAATTTTACATCATAATATCTCTTCAGCGTGGAGTCTTTTACTCTGCACTCACCCTTCATCAACAAAACATACAATGAATGCCATGAAATGAAATGATTATCCCTTAATTTTAATGCTAGTATATCAATTCTAAATCAAACGAGTTGATCTCTCACTTGAAATTTGAGTAAAAACATAGGGAGATAAGTTGAAAATGTGAGTTGAAAAAGTAATTTTTTGTTCTTTCCCCCAAAACTTGATGATGTAATCTAATCTAATATTATTTTATTATTTCCACTATTATTTTATAATATTCCTTAGGAGGCCCATTTTAGCCCTCAACATTTCTCTAATGGTAGGGGCAACAATGTGGGTGATGCCTGTTGATTTTTCATTATCTTCTAGACTGATATTACTTCCAATGATTTCTCCATTAATTTATCTTGTGTCATATTCATCAGTAAGCAATTATCCATAGAAAATATTCAACAATAAAACAATAATGAAAATAAGATCATGAAGAGACAACAAAACACAAGAGACAAAAATTTACCCTTGGAAAACCCTAACTTGGGAAAATCCCAACAACCTTTTCTTGGAGAAATAGTCCAATTCAACAACAGATCATTAGGGGAGTTTTGAGGTCTAAAATGGGCCTCCTATGGAAAATATGAAATAGTAGTGTAAATAATAAAATAATATTAGATTACATTATCAAATTTTAGAGGGAAAAAAAAAAAGAAAAAAAATTATTTTTTCAACTCGTATTTCCAATTTATCTCCCTATGGGTTTACTCAAATTTCAATTGGAAACACTTGTTGGATGCATAATTTGATTTATCATCCAAGGAGTACCCATGTTGCATACTTTCGATGGATCTTGTTGCACAAAAAATGAGAAATAAATAAAAAACGTGATTGCAATCACGTTTTTTCATGTATTTCCTATTTTTTGTGTAGCAAGGTCCATCAAAAGTATGCAACATGGGTACTCCTTGGATGATGAATTAAAATTTTCATCCAACGAGTAATCCCACTCGAAATTTGAGTAAAACCTTAGGGAGATAAGTTGAAAATACGAGTTGAAAAAGTAGTTCTATTATTTTATTATTTTTTAATCTTTTTACCTTTTTACTCCAAAAATGGTGAATCATCCCCCATGGTTGACATCATCATATTGAATCCTATTGGTTCTTATAAATTTTATTTTGGTTGTACATTTTTCTTAGGAGGCCCATTTTAGACATCAAAATTCCCCTAGTGACAATCTAAAATTTTAGTCAAACAAAGTCAAATTGTCTAGCCATCAAACCCAAGTTAAACCCAGACAAACAAAGATAATTTCAACTTCTTCCACAAGTCAACTAGTTCCAATTTAGGTCTCCTACACTCTCCACATAAATTCAGGCCACTTCCTAGAAAAATTAAAGAAGATTCCACACGTGCAAAGTCAACACAAGTCAAACATGAGCTAGAATAGACTTGGATAGAATTCGATCTTCATCTCTTCCTTCTTTTTCTCATGGATGAACATAAGAAAATAAGTTTTTTTTTTATGATTTGAGTTAGTGTCTAGTGCAGGAGATCCAATGACCTATTATAGAGGTCTAATGTGCCCCAAGTGGTGTGTTACCTTGACTGATTCGACTAGATTTTGATGGAGCCAACTTGACCTTTTTGGGGGAAAATAATTTTAAATTTAAATTACAAATTCCCTTCTCTTATTTTATTGGTTAATACAAATGGAGAATACTGAACTTAGCTACAAAATTCAACACTCCCTCTTAGCTAGGGAGGTTTTTGTCATGATTTCTTCAGATGTTCTCTTGTTGAAAAATTCTTCTATACCAAGAAAAGGTTGAACGAGCTCAATTATGTTGATGAATCCATCCACCTTATGTTCTATACCAAAACCATGCAGAAAGCATCCCCGCATTAGCATCAAATAAAAGAACTAGCTACCCATTAGTCCTTGGGTCACCAATCTACCAAGTTGTCTCTTGGAGTCTTGTCAGGAACCCACCTAACCCATGGTGAAGTCAGGAATCTACCAAATCATTACTTAGAGTCTTGTTAGGAACCCACCTGACTAATGATGACACTCGAAGCCCATTTACCATTCCCACATGTCATCACATGATATTGAATGGTCAAAATACTTACCCGATGTTATAAGGCACAAGCTGAACCCACTAGCCAAAACTCATGTCAATATGGTTAGATATCTCTTGATTGAGGGATAAATCCATGCCTCGATGCTCACTGGGCCAATCTCCTCATCTATAATCCATGGCTCCTAGTATACCAAGATTGTCGCAAAAGTATACCAACTTCATCCAGGGACAAAGGTTTTGTGAGAATATTAGCAACTAACTCAACCATAGAAATACATAGAAGCCTCACTACTCCTTTTTGTACCATGTGCTTTTACCTTTCATTATGGTTATCTCTCTCACTTGATCAAACAATCCTGTGAGTATCTTATGAAGCTGCATTGCTTAACATCTCACCAAAACATAATATACTCTACTTTAGTGGTGTTGTCAACTTCTTGCTCATCATAGCAGATCCCAAGTTGAATCTGTGAATCCTTGCAGTTGTACTCGATTCGTATCCAATTGTATCATGATGGAACCTCAAAAAATGTTTTTTCATATTCCTTGGCTCAATTATAAATTGTCCAACTTCCTTTCGAACACCCTGAAACCTTGTTGAGGAAATCCAAGTTGCTCCCTCTGCCAGTTAGCTTCATCAGATTAGATACCATGGGAATGACCATGGACTTGTTGTCCATCACTCCAAATCTCTTAAGGATTGTAATAATACACTTCCTTTTGACCAAGGAAGATCTCATCCAATTTTTTCCATACTTCTAGTCCCAAGAAGTAGTGTGTCCAACCAAGATCCTTCATCTCGAACATAAAGATCAACTCTTTCTATCATGATTTCTTCCTTTATCATGAAAGAAAATCTACCTGCAATTGTTGCTCCCTTTGACACGTGAGTCCTTTTGTTGTCATAAAGATTTCTCAAAGTATCTCAAAGTCTAGAGGTTTTACCATTGAGAAAAATGGTATCCACATCCACTTGATGTAAATATAAACCCATAATAGAAGAAACATAACTAATCAATTTAATAGAAGTATACCTTACAAGTGGAGCAATTGTATCTTCATTGTCCTCTCCCTCTTTCTGGGAGAATCATCGCCTTATACTTCTCTATGCTACCATCAAATGCTTGATCTTGTAAATCCACCTTGAAGTCATCATTGAATTTTTATAGATATCGATAAAGTGACATCCTTCAAACTTGTTGGCTTGCCTACTCCCTCTGAATTAGGATCCCTTCTTATCATGATTTTAGATGTTAGTACAATTTCTCCCTCTTGAACACAAATCATTGAGCCTGGGAGAATCCTCTTGTCACTAGTTTTGATCCTTTCTTTCAATACTTTCAGTTGCTGCCAGAGCCTTGGAAGTCTTCACAGTGTACCTGCAACCCTCACTAAGAGGCCATGGAAGTAATGATTATGAACCAAAAAAATAAACAAATACAAGAGGTTAAGTAATGGTAAACCAATAATAATCAAGGAAGAGAGATATAAGGTACTTTTCTTTTGAGGATTGAAGGGAAATTTTCAATTCCCTCTTGATCCTTGCCTCCTTTCATAAATCATTGAAATCCATTTGCGAACTGATCATGCTCATCCTCATCATCAACATGTTTCTTTTATTTCCTTCATTGCATGAGCTAGTGTTTCTTCTTTTAGCGAAAACATTGATCTAGGTCCAGCTCTAGGGTTTTTACAAACCCTAATATTTCAAATTTTTCATATTTTTCATGTGTAAATCATCGTTATATATTCATGGAACCAATCATTGTTCCTTGAAAAATAATTTGATACAGTATGCCATTATATCATTTGGAACACTTGGGGATCATATAACACCTATGAATCTCATCATTGGAATTTTTTGATTTATAGATGAAGAATTTTTTTTCTCCTTTAGCTCAATTTGGTTAAGACTCAAGTACCAACAATATATCTCATCCAATACAATCATAATCACAATAGTGCAGTGCAAGGAATTTTATACATACTTAACTAGAAACCCTTACTCAATCATACAAGATATTTCCATAGTAGTACAAGATATGTGATATAAGAGGCTTAGATCTCTGCATAACACTTCTGCTTTTGAATACATATCTTGCAATATAATACAATCAAAGGAAATATCCCTATACAGGTTCATACAAAAACTTCAATCCAAATGAACTCGACACAGGTGTATGGAGCTCATTTGGTCCATTCCTTTTAACAAGCCTTATCTTGCCTTTAGGCCTTATTGAACTTTGAAACATAATCCAAATTCAAAATTGTTATGATGTCATTACTTCTCAAGACGACTTATATGCTACAAAACAACAAGTGTACATTCATTGATTGTGAGGCAATGACCTTACAACATCTTCAAAACCTGTTTTTTTTAAGACATACTCTTCAGGTCTTCTAGGGTTACAAACCCTAAGACAAATAAGATCATCAAATATTTCATGTACAAATTTTCTTGTTAGTTTATCCAAAACATAAGAGAACAAGAATGTGTCATGGAATCCCATGCCTCTGCATATGTGATGAAGTTGTCAACATGGTGTTATTATCAATCAAACAATAAATGCTTCATCAAAATAAGAGGTTTCAATGTCTTCCATAGAAGTCTTCCAAGAGAACTCACTCCATCAACCGAGGCAAGCAAACAATCTTCAATTGGTAGGAGCATGAGATAATTTAAGCTAGGATTTGTTATACTAGACTTACTAGAGCTCTATTCAGCCTGCTGACTAGATTGAGGTACTCAACTACCTTTCAATCTGCAACTCAACTCACAATCTTATGTAATTTTTATCCCCTCAATGATAAAAAAACTTAATGTGGACAAATCTATTGAATGTTGGAAAGTGAGCATAAATATATTCTTCTTCTTAGATCAACAAGCTAGTTGAATCTACAAGAACGATACCAAAATAACTTTGATCCAAAAAAAAATCGTAGTGAGTAAATCAATCTAAGTTACATATTTCACTTTTAAGGATTGCAATTCAAGGAAGCATCAAATCATGCTTATTTAAACCTCCTTTGCAAATAGACTTTTAGCAAACTTATTTCCCATAAGACAACTTCACTGGCCTCTTTGTTGGATCGAAATATTTCGGGTCTGTTTTTCTAGGACTCTTGACTTCTTTTGATCAGCCCCCTAAGTTCTCTCGGCCTCCTACTGTCTGCGGTCTTCCTCAAAAAGGTTGCGGTCTAGTCTTGAGATATTTCAGCTTACTAAGAGATGGATTTTAGCCTTGAACATATGGATTTGTCCCTCTTCATAACTTCGGCCAGAACATAGACAAACCTCCTTTGGAATACACTTCATCCTTCAGATTGGACTAGGGCTTCTCTTCATTAGGATGATCTTCAAATTGTGTCAGAGAACAAGCCTTAGAAGGGAGCTTCAAACAAGTTGGCTTCTTCAAGGCTTCTCTTTAACCATGGCTCTGAAACCATGTTGATTTTTCATGATATTCTAGACTGATAATTACTTCTAATGATTTCTCCATTAATTTATCTTGTGTCACATTCATCATTAAGCAATTATACATAGAAAATCTTCAATAGTAAAACAATAATGACAATAGGATCATGAAGAGATAACCAAACATAAGAGACACAAAAAGCTAACTAAGGAAAAAACCAATAATCTTTTCTTAGAGAAATAGTCCAACTCAACAAGAGATACAATCTGAACTTTCCAGTGAAATAAAGTCAAATTTACCAGCCATCAAACCTAGGTCAAACATGGTCAAATGAAAATAATTTCATCTTCTTCCACATGCCAACTAGACTGAATTTAGTTCTCCTACACTCTCCACATAAATTCAAACTATTGCCTAGAAAAATCATAAAAGATTCCACATGTGTGAAGTTAGCAGAAGTCAAACTTGAGCTAGTAATAGAGAAATTTTGAGGTCTAAAATGGGCCTCAAAATAAAAATGTACAACCAAAATCAACTTTATAAGAACCAATAGGATTCAAGATGATGATGTCAACATGGGGGACAATTCACCATTTTTGGTGTAAAAAAGTAAAAAGATAAAAAAAAATAAAAATAAAAACTATTTTTTCGACTTATCCCCCTACGATTTTACTCAAATTTTGAGTGGTGGTACTCATTGGATGTGGAATTTAATTCATAATCCAAGGAGTATCCATGTTGCATACTTTCGATGGACTCTGCTACACAAAAATTGAGAAATACATGAAAAGTGTGATTGCAATTATGCTTTTTCACGCATTTCTCTTTTTTCATGTAGCAGGGCCCATTGAAAGCAGGCAACATGGATACTCCTTGGATGAGGAATTAAATTTTGCATCCAAAAAGTGCTCCCACTTGAAATTTGAGTAAAACTACAGGGAGATAAGTTGAAAATATGAGTTGAAAATGTAGTTTTCTCTTCCCCCTCCTCCCTTCCCTCCCCCCCCACTCCCCCCCCCCCCCCCCCCAACAACCATTATTATTTTATATTATTCCTTAGGAGGCCCATTTTAGACCTCATAATTTATCTAATGAATAGACTTGGATAGATTTCAACTTTCATCTCTTCCTTCTTCTTTGCATGGATGAACAAAAGCAGATGATTTTTTTTATGATTCGAGTTGGTGTCTAGTGGAGGAGGTCAAATGACTTATTTATAGAGATCTAATGTGCCCCAAGTGGTGCGTTATCTTGATTGAGACGACTTGACCTTTTTGGGGGCAGAACAATTTCAAATTCCCTCCTCTTATTTTGTGGGTTAATACAAAAGGAGAATAACGATCGTAGCTACAAAAATTCAACAATGCCAACTAGGAGAGCATGTCAAAGGCCAACCATTAGTGAATTGTAATGGGCACTATGAAGCAAACATTGACACATGTACAAAACTAAAAAAAATGCCCTTGGTTTCATTATAGATAGTGAATCCAATGCTCTCACGACTAGGGTTTGGTCTCCACGATCCACCAAAGTAAACAATGCAATGGCATTCAAGTCAAGACTCTACGAGAATGAATTGTAACCAATGCAAAATGAAGAAATGGATATGGGGAACTGTTATGGGAAAATGAATATGGATAGCCAAAATTGAAAACTAAAAAATGGGGGGTCAAGTTATACCTAGTTATATATGTGTTATTCTTGAAATAAATAATAAAATAAAAACTGATTAGCATCCAAGATTAGGGTTAGAATTTAATTTCACCCATCCATATAATTTTTTTATTCAAAAAAACAAAAATTCTAGAAACCCTATTCCGAAACAAGGATGCTTATCAATGTATTAACTATTCATAGTTGTGCTTTCTATTCCAATATTATAAATAGAAGATGAGTAAATGTTAAACCTCAATAATCAATGTATAAAATGAGGATAATAAATGTTAAGGGGATATATTATAAATTCATCTGCTTGATAAATTCTTAAAAATAGATATCATATTCTTTATTTTATCATTTTGACAATTTTTTACTTATTCTTCTTATTTTCTAATATAAATAATTTGTAATGTAGAGCACTACTCCATTTGTAGAATGAGGTGTTAACGGTGAGTGCTAGCCCCACTCATGGTTGTTAATTAGAATGAGGTGCTAATAGTGAATGCTAGCCCCACTCATGGCTATTAATTACATTGAAAAATGGGGATTGTATATTGGCAGTGAGTTTTCTTGCTTTAAGATGTTATAGATAACCCATAGTTGTATAAGTATATTGTGTATAATCTAACTAATAGCGATATATATGCATATATCTTTCATAGTTGATTGTTAAATTTTAAATTTGATGATTATATTATGATATGGCATTGTTTAATTATGCACCATAAATTCAAATTTGACATTTATTAAAAGTACATTATTACTTTATGATAAATATAAATAGGAATAACAAATCAAAATTATCAATAATGCCTAATTATTAATATTATCATTGATATTGTAGGTATAGCACAAGAGAGGATGCGAATAAGTCACTCTTTAATTAAACCCTTCAAACGTTTGGCTCAAGAGATGTTACCAATAGTACAAATAATACCCATTTTAAACGGCCTTTTTAATCTAATGTTTTCATTTTCGATTTCTAGGGAACTCCTAATGGGATGTTATTGGTATATCCCGTGTTGTAAAGCTCACTTTTGTATACTGCACACGAAACTCTTCACAGTGTAGGTTGCTAGTAGATGTGCCCATGTGGGTTGACAATTAAATTGTTCCCATTTTGAGGCAATAAGTAAACCATTATTCGCAATAAGAAAGACCAACTGAAGCGAAACATTTTGTTTATAAATCTGATGGCCAATTCTTATTTACATTCTTATTTACAGGAATACAATGATTTGAAGACTGGAACTAAAATATCAGTAGATTTTATTTATCATGTACAAAAAAATATGCTCCCCACTTTACATGTGTGTTTATTGCTCAATCATTTGAAAAAATAATATTTTTATCACAATATCTAGAACGGAGGATGAATAACGATTATAACCATTTCAACACAAGGTCCATGCTAAATCCTAGAGATTTTAGATAAGAATTTCCCATTCAATATCCATATGTTTTCAATATCCATATGGGTAAGGATGTGGTATTGAAAGCATAGTATTCAAAACCATACAGTTGGAACCGGAAACTGGTCAAACTGACCGATTCATTAGTTGGCGGAGATGAACCGGTTGAGAAACTGCGTTAGAGCTCTTGGCGAGCTAAGGTTTTGCTACATGAAGTTTGAAGACTTTGAGCTAGATGATGTTTATGTAGCTCTTATTGATGATCCCATTTGTAATGGTGCTGAATCAATGATGAGTTTAATGAGTGAGCATGTTGATCAATATTTTGTAGTTTTGATGTCTAGTTTTGCTGCTACTACTACTATTTCTAAGATTGCAAAGGAGTTTGAGGAGTCCTCAGACCTTGAGCTAGATGATGTTTATATAGCTCTTGTTGATGATCCTATGTCTAGTAGTGGTGATGAGTTTGATCATGAAGATCAGTGATCATGTTGATCACTGATATGTAGACTTGTAGTAGGATAGTGGCCCCATAGCTTGTAGCAATTTTTTTTGGACTCTAGAGGCCATTTAGAGCCTCATTGATTATGTATTTTTTTGCTGATACGTATTACACTTAATTCCATTTTAATATATTCACCTTTACATGGTATATAGATGAGAAAAATTTGCATATTTTGTCTATATTGGTTTGGAATCATGGTTTTAAATCTTTAAAATAGTTTTTTTTTTTTCATTAAAATTAATTAGTTCATGTATTTTTTTAAAGATTGATTCATTGAGATCTGACCAGCCCAGTTTTCCCAATTTTGGTTCAAAAACCAGTTTAATAGGTAAACTAGTCCAATCACCGATTTTGTTTTTGAATATTATGCTTAAACCAGTTTAATAGGTAAACTAGTCTGATCATTGGTTCCAGTTTTAAATATTATGCTTGAAAGTGCAATTACTCTAAACATTAGGCACTTTTCTACAAGCATAAAAAAAACTCTTCAATAGGTTCAAGTTAATAAACAAGTGATACTAAATTTATTTATACCTCAACAATTCATTAGCTCACACCAGATGGAGAAGTTCCTCAAAAAGAGTTACAAAATATCTTTAAACAACACCATGAAGTAATTAATGAACCAAAAATACTTCCACCAAAGATACAAGTGGAACCCGGGTCCAACGCCAATCCACCAAATATTCGATTCTATAGGTTGCCCTTACCAATACCAACAAAAGATCAAAATTGAGAGGTTGATTCAAGAATAAAACTAGGCCCTTATTTAACAACCATTATCATTGTCCAGAAAGAGAACTATCTTCCATGTATTCAGAAATAAAATAGTAAGTCAAAAACCAATTTCAGTTGACACAAAAAGCCCCGCATATTCTTATGGACAACTTGCACATGAAGAAACAACAAAAAGAAGTTAAATGCAAATAAGAAAAATTAAAGAACTGTCCAACACCAATTATTTTTTACAACAAGAAAAACACTTGAAACATATTGAGTATTGACACTCTAAAGGGAGGCCCAAGAGACACTGCTTTTAAGTTTTTAGACTCACTTTTTAGGGTTAGGTTAGTGTAGATTCTTTTAGCATTTTTTTTTTCTTTTCTTGTGTTAATTTTTAATGTTTTCAACCTAATTTATTATTTTTATGTTTTCAGCCCAAAACATTGTTAGTTATGCCCAAAAGGTTTTGGGTTAGCAATCAAATGTGGGACCCATGTTTCCAAACATTGAAACTATCATTTCATAAAAATGGAAACAACCCAAAAACATTTCAACGACATTTAGATAGTGCTTCGTCTCCATTTCAAAATCTAAAATAGGGAATGATGTTTTGCCTCCATTTCATAATCTAAAATAGAGAATGAAATTTGGGACCTCTATAGATGTTTCCAATAACTATAGAAAAATATCAAGTGAATCAAGTTACTTGAGGAATGAAAGGGGAAAGCCTCAACTTTGATATAATTAATATCCTCAATTTTGATATAATTAATATCCTAAAACCTAGGAAGGTTTAAAGTGGGCTAGGATCAATGAAAGGGGTCAAATCTCAATTTTGATATAATTAATATCCTAAAACTTTGGAAGGTTTAAAGTGGGCTATAGGATCCTAGGATTGTTTTATAGGTTGGTCCAAGTCGTAAAATAAGGATGTCAATGTTAGTTTCCTAGTTGTTACAAGTTGTTTTCTCTTCCAATGTAGCATGTTGTGCAACTATTGTTTGATTGATTGCTTTATTAGAGAGATGGTGTGCCATTATGAGAAAAGTTTGCATGGCTTAAGAAGAGAACACTCTTGGAGTGATTGTCATGTACAACACAATGTGATGAGTAAATTTAGCAATAATAGACTCCATGTTGCATACACAAGACGACATGCAATTTTCAGTTTAGTTACTTCAAGAACTAGTCAACTATCACTTATTAATTAGGAAAGCACATGAGTTAAAGGCTTTTTCAAATATAGAACAAGATGTAAATCCATAGGAGTGAGGTGCTTTCTTGTATGCATGCATTATCTCAAGGTGGGCATCCTATGGGAAATGACTCATGAAAACTAAACAAGACTAGGGTTAGATTTTGACATAGTTAATGTAAGTGCTTTAATTAGTATGTCTATATGCATTGCAAACCATAGATTCTCCTATTCTATAAAGGAGAGATAACGCAGACCATTGAGAGTGTCATAAGTATTAAGAGCATGGTTGGTAGTTCATGCAATCTTAGTAGTGGGGTTTTACTAAAGAGAGGGTTAGGGAGTCAAGTAATTCCACAACTGTGATAGCATGGCTTTTGAGTGAAAAGCTTGTGTGATACCAACAAGTGTTTCCAGACCCAATAGTAAGGAATGTGATTTTTTCTATGGATTTCTAGTATGTTGTCTTGAATTTCCAAATTACTTTTATGTATATATAATAATTAGTTTTCAAATGGTTTGATTCAATCTCATGATATGAATATCTATCATTTTGATATGTGTTTCCTAATCTTCAGTTGTTAACAACAACAATTAATTCTCTAAGTGAAGAAATGAGTATCATGGATTCAACAACTAGACTCTCTCAATTGAGTGTAACGTGACTTAATATAACTAAACACTGTGAATTTGGAAGCTGAGTAAACCAAGGTACTCTGTGGCAAAAAAAGCTCTTGAATAGGTGATGTCCCAAACACATAAGTACAACATCACCCTTTGTCACATTAACATATTCATCTCAATTTGGCTGCTATTATATTTGTGATAGTCTCCAACTTTGGTCATCACAACAAGGTGTATTACTATCGAAACAAAGGAGAGGGAGCAACATAAGAAATATGGGTACTTTGAATCAGTGTTAAAAATATCGATATCGGAAAAATATCGGCGAGGATCCAAAAAACATCTTATTGGAAAGATTGGCGAAAATATCGGCAAAATATTGACAAATATCGACAAACATAAAAAAAAATTGTAGAATATATTCAATTTTTTTTTCATTTTTTTAAACATATAAAACAATAACAACATGAAATAGACACATTAGCAGATAAATATGAAGAAATCACTGATATATATATGATGTAGTGGATGTAAAATAAAAATGATACATCAAAGGCGATACCAAATCTTGTTGATCCCTGATAATTGTCCAATCAAGGACTCAAATGTGGAGAACCAATACAAAATAACATCATATATATATAAAGTATCTCATCATCATGAGTTATTAACTTATATGTAGCAAAACAAATAAAACTAGCAGCTATTTATCTGAGATCAGTGCCCTCTCCCTAACAACTATCTTTCTGTCTTTTCCATCAATTGCTTCAAGAGCTTTTTGTTAGGGAGCCTAGCCAGATGGTATTTCAATCACGTAACCCCTCTTGCCATCTTGGTCCCACACAATTTGCATGATAGATATGCCCGATTTGTCTGACCATCAGGCTCCCCATACTCCCAAAATGGGTCCAAGGATTTTGGTATATTTATAGTGAACTAATTCAAGCCTAACGCACCAAAAAACAAAAAATTGGCATTAAACACCCCAAAACAAAAAATAATAAGTAACAACCACCTCATTTTAAAAAAATAAAAAAATTACTACATTATTTGCAATGTGAATGAAAAATGGAAATAAGATGGTGCATAAGAAGGTTAAAATAAAAATGAAGCTTGTTGTCCAAATATGGAGAAAACCCTTACATTGGCTCATGGGCATGAAAATCATAGAAAATGGAAAAAAAAAAAAGAAGCAAAATGTTGGTAGGAAAAGAGGCAAGCAAGCATAACCCTAGTAAATCTATGAAAAAAATCATTAAGTTTGTCTCACTGTTCTTCAATCTTTGATCCAACAAAAAATTCTTAGTTGGCGGTGATAATGACTGTTTAATCCTCAATCCCTCCTTGACAACCACCAAAAAGCTCTTCCCCTTCCTCCTCCAAGACTCAGAAACCGAAATGAGCAAATGAAAAGAGCAAATTACCTTTTCTAGCTGCGGACCAGCCTGCCCAACAATTTTTCCTATTGTCGCGCAATATTTTGCCGAAATATCGGTGATTTCTCGGAAATATTGCGATATTTTCTCGTCAATATTTCGGCTCGCCAAAAATATCGTGATAATATCACCGAAAAAATATCACGATATTTATGAGAAATCACCAATATCTAGACAATATTATCAACACTACTTTAAACATCTTTCATGAACATTATTTTTTTTCATATTTATATCCCTCGTCTACGATTACTAATTGTCCTTCTCAAACTAAATCTGCCCCCTTTGTCTACAAGTACTACTTTCCCCCTACCATCTAAATCTCCTTCTTGACTTCAATCGCCTCCCCTTTCCTCCCACTTGTACATCTACCTCTATATCTCATGCAATGTAAAGCTTTCCAGAGTTTACCTTCTCAGTTTCCTCTTACCTACTCACTTTTCGTTCTTTTTCAGTTGTATCTATTTATATTTTATTTATATTTTAGCGTTCTTGAGTAGCATTGCCATTCACATTCTTGTCATATTTTAATATGATCACCTTTATTGTTTGTTACAACTAATCTTATTTGTTGAAAATACTTAATATCTGGATTAGTGGGGGTTTTTAATGTACCCCTATTTTTGCCTAACAGTAGTAGCCTATTTGCGGTACTCTTTTATATAATATGCTTTGTAAATCATTTTTCACTAATAGAAAATTTCCATGGTCCCATTGGCAAGGAAGTGGAGCAATTATGCTGGTTGTAACTCTTTGGTTGTAGTCATGATTGACTGACACAAAGACATACTTAGTACTCTTTTTTGTAATATGCTTTGTAAATCATTCACTAATAGAAAATTTACATGGCCCATTGGCAAGGAAGTGGAGCAATTATGCTCGTTGTAACTCCTTGGTTGTAGTCATGCTTGATTGACACAGAGACATATCCGATACTCTTTTTTGTAATATGCTTTGTAAATCATGTTTCACTAATAGAAAATTTCCATGGCCCCATTGGCAAGGAAGTGGAGCAATTATGCTGGTTGTAACTCCTTGGTTGTAGTCATGATTCACTGACACAGAGACATCCATCACATCAATGCATGTGGCCCATGTTTTCCTTTTTCTGGCAGAGTTTTAAGGTTCTGTTTTACTTATCAGCTCTTTAGAAGGGTGGTTAATAAGATAATTTTATTAATGTACAACAAATGACTACAAAATTAAATCAAAAAAATATTACATTTAAAAAAAAAATTGCTACCTAGTGCATCAACAAACCATCTATAATAGTAAAACAAAAATGGAAAAAAAAATCCTCTCCATTTTTGTAACCACCAGATGTTTACAGTTGTGTGTAGTTAATAGTGTGACTACATATCTGAAGTAGTATTTTTCGCATTTAATCTAGTTCAAGAAAAGATTTCCCCCTTCAGTCTTTACTAGCTCCATCAATGAGATTGACCATTTATAGACTCAGAACTGGATTATGACTCTGGAATTTTTTTAATGTATAATAAAAAAATAGATAGATGGGCAAAATTGTACCATGCTTTGGCTTCTCACAATATTCGATTCTTCCACAAACATGACTCAGATTATAAAATAAAAAATCCCTATATCTCTATAGATATCACATAAATTGCACGGTAATATGGCATACAATCAAATGCGCCAACCAATTATAATTCTATCTATGAGGCATCTAAACATTCATGCTTTTGGAATATGGTTATTGCCGAGTCTAAGCCACTGTCGCAAAAAAAATTGAAATTGCATACACTTATAAAATACTTTGGACGTAATGGTGTAATCAGGGGCGAAAAAAATTTGCACTAATTGGCAAGTCACATTCTAAAGTTGTGGTGCATTGACAAATGAGTAAAGAGAGCTCTATATGCTGCATGTCTAAAACCAACAGAATGTAACCTCTGCAATGAAGAAGAGGAACTCATTCAATTATTTTTAGTGCTAGTTTTATGATAGAAATGTGGTTCTGTTGTGATGCTACAAAAACAGGATATTCACAAAAACCACACAAACAACATTGGCATGTAAGCACTTTCTGTGCTTAACGATAAAAAGGACACTCTACAGTCTAGAGTGTTGGTATACCAAAAAGTAATAACTTTGCAAGGTTGCTACTACAAAGGGCATCAACTGTACCTATGCATGTGACTAACAAAATCATCAATGAGAATAGGGCATGAACCTGCAGTAAACAACAAATAGAACAATTGGTCAAATATGATATAAATTTCTAAATCCCAAACTCACAAGAAAATGAATAACAGAAGATATAATTAAAAAAAGAAAAAGAAAAAGGGTGAACTAGACAATATTTTATGTGGAAGTCTGACACACCCAGCATCAATTGGATCACTCCTTAGCAGTGCCCAACCTTTCCCATTCCAATTTTGATTTGGGCCTAGACTCCAAATCATTTAGTAATTTAAATTTTGCATAAATCAGTTTTAACAAAATAACACAAGCATCTTAGAAGAGGAGCAACAATAGCATTGTGAATTGGAATTGTTAAAAGCTGGGTACAGAAAAGGCAAGGTGGTTTACTTGATCTAAAGTACAGTAATAGGACCAGCAAAGTTTACCTGGACTTGCTGGTTTAACCTGACTAGTCCTAAAGAGCAGATCAGGTCAGACTGGACCCATCCAATCTCAGCCAGACCCAAACTTACACAGCAGTCCTAAGTTTGACCTGGTCAATGAGACTCATCTAAACTCAATCAAGTCTGACTGTATCAACCATTTACCCTTAATTATAAAAGGTACAAAAATTGTCATTTTCACCTCAATTTTTCAATATATTTTTGAGTTTTACACTAGGGATTTTGGCATTTGCATAGTGAGACAATGTTGGACATTGGATAAACCAACACTCTCCATGTGTTTTGTGACATGTGCTTAACCGCCTCTCGTGGATCCGTTAACTCTAGCGATGCATCTGTTTACTAACACTTGCGGGTTTTGGTGTAACGACAATCGTGATCCCAACAAGTGGTATCAGAGCCAAAGCTTTCGAGTTCGAATCACACCCGACTCGTGATGGGGGGATATTGTTGGACATTGGATAAACCAACATTCCCCGTGTGTTTCGCTACATGTGCTTAACTGCCTCTCGTGGATCCGTTAACTTTGGCAATGCGTCCATTTACTAACACCTTTGGGTTTTGGTGTGACAACAATTATGATTCCAACAGACAACAGGCATCTTGAGGTCACATAGTATGGTGATGAGGCTCATAGGCCATTATTTTCAGAGGCGCTGAAATGGTTGGACCAAACTAGAGAGGCAAGGGAAAGGGTATGGTTTTATGTTGGCCTTCAATCTTAATATACATGTTATGTCATATAATTAGATAATATTTTCATTCTAGTTCATGTCATGGTTCATGGTGTTCACCATATTTTGTATCGAGTATCAAATGCCATTTTTCATGATACCTAATAGGATAACAACTATGGACTTTCTATGGACCAGTTTACAGACCATGGGCATTGTCATGGTGCACATGTTCTTCTTGGTGCTAACCTTGTAATTGATCAAACCCTAGTCACCCAAAGGTTATGGGGGTATCTATGGAGAACGACTTTGCACAATCAATTTGTCCTTCCTTTTCACTCTCACTAGCATATTTGATGGATTGGCTATTTTTTACCATTGGCGAAGGTTGCTTCAGCTATTTATCCTATATCTTTCAACTCGATGGAGGCACACATTTCATGTTGGATTATTGTTGGGGAGATTCTGTTGTTATTCCCCTTGTTCATAACCCTCTAGTGTCTACTTTTGCATGGTGGGTTAATGTCTTCTTCTTAGTTGTTTGTGTACTCCAGCACATGGGTAATTTCATCTATATTTATATAAGTTTTACTACATAATTAGCCTTTGATTTTCCATATCACATCATTTCACCATCTCCATGTGTTAACACATCAAAATGGTTTATGATATTATTATTGCTAACCGATTAACCAAAGCTTACCTTGAGTGAAAAATTATTGGCCTATTAATCTTAATATGCTATAAACCATCATTAAAGATTCATTTCCTAAGTTTCAATTTGAATAAGAAAAGAAAACGATAGGAAAAGAAGATCAATCGCTAGGGAATGCAACGTAATGTTTCATGTGGTACAACACAAGGGTAGTGCTCTAGCACACATGTTGAGGAAACTCAATATAATATTTTTATTTTTTAGTGGTTACCCCCTGGCATTTGTTGACCTATTCATGTCCACATGTGCCACCATGTTTGACCATTTTTACATCCTTATCTCTTGGCACACATGTGGAGAAAGTGGTTGAGTTTTACATGTGGTTTGAGAGGTTAGTTATGCATGCACCCTAGTCATTTACTCACTTCCACTCACATCCCTTCAAATCTACTAACCCTCCCCAGGTGATGAACTCTACTAGAAGGGTCCACACGCACCTTTGAATAAGTCTTGCTCACACCTCGTTTCACCTTGTTAAAGTGACTATGAACTAATTGAATATTTATTGCACATATCTTATAATATATCCACTTTGGAGGAGATGTTGCACACTTCCCTAAGATGCACTCTTCCTCTAGATTATTTTTTCTTGGGGAAGTTACAACTGCTTTGACTCATTCTCCTAGGGTTTCCAACTTATACAATATTATTTTACAATTTTTCTTGAATGAGAAACTTCTTGGAATGAGGCCTTTTACAACAAAAGCTAGCATCCAATGTGTAAAAGTCCCAACCACCAAAGCGCAAGCTTAAATTGAACTTAGGAAGATTGCCCCTTATCACCACAAAAACTCTTCCTCTCATTTCAGGCTAGATCTCCTCTAGCATAAGGGAAGCTTCTCTATGGTAGGTTCATGTCCAAGGTTTGAGGTCTAAAATATAGTGTTTTGGACTTGAATCAAGCCTAGATTGTTGATTTGAGCAAGGTAAAATTAGGTTTAGATACTATCATGCCAGTCTACTATACTTATATGTGAGGGTGCATAGACTTATTACAAATATGATTTAGGTAATATTATTGTTGGAAGTAACAATCATATTTGCAAAAGCATAGTGTTTGAGCAAGTTTAAGATGTGAAAATGAGAGTTTATATGCTCAAATACAATCTAGATTTTAAAGTTTCTGAAGTATATGAATCACATAAAATGCAGAAATTTATAATAAAAATCAAACAATAAATTCAAAAATGAAAATAATGTCTAAGAGATTATAGTTCTAGGTCTGAAATGATGGATCTAGACTCAATGTCATTCTAGAAATTGCAATTAGTGAATGAAGAACTAGAACATGCAGAAAATTCAAAATAAAATATAACTGCATATCCAAGAATGTAGAAAATTAAAGCATGCTCAGTTTATGATAAAAATGAGGTCTCTAAACAAATATGCAATGCTGGAAAATAAAATTTCTAGAAAAAATATAATATAGAAATTGCAAAAAAATTGAAACAAATATTTGCATGTATTTCCAGAATGCAAGAGTAGAAAAGATGATGAATATTAGATGTTTGGATGGTGGAAAAAGTATACTAGCACCTAAATATTTCTTTGGGCTAATGGAGTCAAATAAATTTCATGAAAGAAGGAAAAGTTTTCATTTATTTACCAGGACTAATAGATTCCCAAGTGCATGCTAAAAAAACCCGTGGCTAAAAATTAAAGCATTAAAGACACGCAAGCAAATAAATCCTAGAGGATGTCCATTTCAAAGCTAATCCAAGGTGTTTGCCTAAATTTTACTAGATCTAGTTACTACAAAATGGGAAGGAAATAAAACATAAGAAATGTGAACCAACAACAAGCTAAAGAGGGGTTTTCATACCTACATAGCCTCCACCATTTGAGCTAGTGTTCTTGCTTGTGACCTTGGTCTAGCTCCTTGCACATCCATAGCTTCACTCTCCAACAATTTAATGACATACAAGACTCACACAACATGAAAGGAATTCTCTCGTCCGCCTGGGGTCTCTCAAGTGATGATGGTCATGGAATGAAGTCTCACCGAACCGAAGATCTTGGGTTCGAATCTTGTACTACCCTCCCCCCATCGCGGGGTGAATAATGGACATGTAAAATCGAAAATGAGAGAGTCCTACCAAGCTTAACAAAAAAAACATGAAAGGAATGCTCTAAAAAGCATGTGCACGAGAAATAAATTGCTCCAAAATGATCACTCTCTCGACAACCATTACAAAGAAACGGACCCTCTAAATTAGAGTTCTAAGCTCAACCACCTCATAGTAAAAGAATAATATTTCAATGATCAAAGTTGGCATGTCAAACCAAAATAAGATAAAATTACATGTAAAATAATTGGTCTTCAATGTTATTTTCTCTCTCCACATGAGAGTGCACAAAGAGAGCGCATCTCAAGAGACTTATTCTCCAAGAAATAACATAAAATAATCTTGCAGGAGGAGCTCCCTAGAAGAAAGAATTGATTCAGATGTAACCTTCCTTAAAAAAATAACAACATAATATCAATGAATAACATGCCCTAGGGAAGTCATTGGGAAAAAAGGCATGCCCTAAGAAAGCGTGCAAAACCTCCCCCAAAGTGGAAAAATCATCAAATATATTAAACAAATGCAACTAGTCCAAAGTAAAAACATAAGAAACTTGGTCAAATAAGGTGGCACGAGTGAATGTGAAATGGTCAAAAAAGTACCTAACGATTTGATGAAGGGCACTCAATGGTCCTTGTTGTCCACCAAAAAGTGGTTAACCATCAACCATATATGATCAACACATAACATGATGTCAGGATCCTCCACTTATTTCTCTGATCGTATTTCTCTCACATCTAACATTCCTTATTGAAGGAAGTTGGGTCATCCATCAACGGGTACTTTAACCACTTTTGCAATCATGTGCTTTCACTTAATGTTATGGGCATGTTAATATGGATCGAGGGGCAAAACTAGATAATTGACCGATCTCAACTATATCCTTATTCCCTTTCTTCACCTGGGAGATTAGTTTTTGACTCTAATCTAATGGGAAGTCCGCTGATGCCTTAAGGTTTTAGAAAGGGCACTACTAGGGAAGCACTAATTGAAGTAGTGTGTCCAAGGTAATCCATATTTAATGCTTTCCATCTCTCCCGTTACTCATCTTCATTTTGTGTGTTGGTGGTCATTGGTCAATGGGATTGGCACCCTTCATCCTCATCCTTGAGTCTAGGCTCAAAAACTTAGGCTTGGAGGTTGATGTAGCTAAAAGAAAGTAAAAACATAAGAAAGCCACAATAAAAAAAAAAAAGATAAAATGCAAAAGATGGTTGGAACATTTGATTAGTGCATGGGAAAAAGCCTGGCATGAGTTGTACCCCACTCAATAGCCATCACCTAGCATGTCACAAATCTCAAGGCATGGTGCATGGATCCCAATGTGGGGCACCCACCTATAATGATGAGTCAATCTTAAATTCAAGTCATTAAGCAAATAACATTATAAAATATCTTCTAACAACCTCATAAGTTAATTTTATACATCTTTCTAAGTTCACTACATAGCGCAGTTTTACCCTCATAAGTTAATTTTATACATCTTCCTAAGTTCACCACAGAGCACACTTACCCTCATAAGTTAATTTTATACATCTTCCTAAGTTTACCACAGAGCACACTTACCCTCATAAGTTAATTTCATACATCTTCCTAAGTTCACCACATAGCACACTTTTACCCTCATTACATGTGTCAATTCCTAGAACATAAACTATTTCCTAAATCACAAAGTTTGATATAGGTAATGTTAGCACTTGAATTTTGCCTCAGGCTGAAAAAGACAAAATCCAAGGCAACATCAAACCACTTAGCCTCGTAGCTAGCCCTACGGGGACAGGAGAGGGCTCTCTCCAAGTCTATCTCGGCAAAAGGTCTTCAAAAGGCTGAGATGACCAATAAAGAACACTGATTTTAGGCTAGTAAACTGATGGGGAAAGTTTGATTTTAAATTTTTAGGGTTTTGTTGGAAATCTGAGCACGGCAATTTTGGGTGTGGGGATGAGACACAGTTCTTGCAGAGGTCTTTTTGGGGCAAGATAGGAGATTTTCTTGATGCCTTTGAAATAAATGAATGGTTAGATATGACCGGTGAGGAGCTAAGGAGAGCAAGAAACCGTCGAGAGTTCTCCTTAAACAGATGAAAACATAGATATTAAGCAAACTTAAAGGCAGAGCATAGAAACCATGAATTCTACCTTAACACTTCATTTACTTAATTTGCAGAAGAGAAGAGTAGGAAAATGATACACATAAAAAACTTACAAGTACATGAGAGAAACACACCATCAACACAAATAACCACAGGAATCCCAAATAGTGCTGCAAAACCCTGGTCTTTCCTTTGCCAAAATTGCAGAGATACAAAGTGTAAAACAGTCTAAGCTTATCCCTCAAGAGTCCAACCATGAAAATGACTAAGAAAATACATAATATAGGCAAGCTAACCATTCCCTTGCCTCTAGGGGTCGAGCTCATCATCCTAGGAGCTGTTTCAACCAATTCTAAACTGAGCACTACAATCTAGGCAATCAAAACAACTTGCCTCTATAAGATAGGAAACCAATTCATTCATTAATTTTTTGCCATTTTATGAATGAATCTTCTAGAATAGGTAAAAAAGTATCATGTCAACATTAAATTACATCAATTACATCAAAGAGGATGAAAAATCCAACCAAAAAGTCAAAACTAGTCAATGCTGCGTTTTCCTGAGCTGAAGGTGCAAAACTGGCAAATTTTCCCAACGCGTAGCACGCCTTTCAGGCCACTTTTGAGGCACTTCCTGGCATCCAAATGAGGCAAAAGTGTGCGTGTTGGAAAGGTCTGGATGTCTACTCTCCAGCCCAAGTAGAATTTCTCAATTTGGTGGCCATTTTCCCCTCCAAAATTGCAATCTCCCAAGACTGCTTCCTGTGTGTCCAAAAAGTGGCAGAAGG
Organism: Pinus tabuliformis; assembly: GCA_031772625.1. Lineage (NCBI taxonomy): Eukaryota > Viridiplantae > Streptophyta > Pinopsida > Pinales > Pinaceae > Pinus > Pinus tabuliformis. The sequence continues at coordinate 400,914,435 of CM062814.1, read as the reverse complement.
TCATTTTTTGCATGTTTTTTGACCTTTTGGGGGCTCAAATCTTCATGAAATTTCTTGGCAGTGGCTGAGCAAGTGTAATTTGTCATGAAAAATCCAAAAATGCTGAGTTTTCCTGAAATGGACCTCCCCAACTTAAGGGTAGCGCGCGGCGCGCTACGCGTTGAGCCAAAACCCTGACGCGTAGCGCGCCTGAGCCCTACGCATAGCGCGACTTTCAGATGTGTTTTGGAGGCCTCCCCGGTGTCCAAATTTGGCACAGGATAGCTCGTTGGAAAGGTCGCTGAGTCTACTTTCCAACCCAACTAAAATTTTTCAATTTGGAGTTCATTTTCCCTATCAAAAATCAAATCTCCCAAGACTGGTCAAAATGTGCCAAATGAGGCTGCCTCAAGGCAGAGTGCTATTGCAGTCAACTTTTGAATGCCTTCCTCAACTCAAAATTGAGCTCATGATAGCTCATTGGAAAGCTCTTGGTGTCTAGTTATCGTTTGACCAATCAAAAAAGTCATTTGGCCAACCTATCTAGGAGAAAACTTGATTTTCCCAAGGTCACGTCAGAGGTGCATTTGATTCTCCTGAGGCAACAATATTTTTGATATTTCTCTAAAACCATGACACCTGTGTAAAACGTGAAGGAGTTTTTTCTTCTTTGGCATGTTGTGGACAAAAAAATCTCTCATTTTTCCAAAATTCATCTTTGATTGCTCTGAAACATCTTTTGAGTGAAACTTATCCCGATGTGTGAAACAAGGAACTTTGTGGAAATGAAGCGCAACGAAGGGGATGAGGGGCTTGTAAATTCTTAAGGAAATTTTTGGGAGTGGGGAGGGATGTTAGGAAGCAGGGAAAAGTGGAATATCAGAAATCCAGTGAGGGGAAGGGGTCCAAAAGGGCAAAACACAGGTCCAACCTAGAAAATTGCCAGGTTGTAGCAAGAAACTAGGGTTTGTGCGAAAATGAGGAATTTGGGGGATCTCAGTGATGGGAAGAATTTGATAAGGTACATGAAGGATAGGGGAAGGTGTATGAACATCTGGATACAAGTTTTGCTAATGATTTTACCATCCAAGAGAGATTTCCTTCAAAACCCTAGGAGAGGGAAATGAACTTACCTAGGCGCAACTGAAGCATGAACAAGATGTAAAATGCCTCATTAGAAATTGACATGATAATGAAAACCCTATGAATGATGATAGACTCAGCAGAATGATGACATGGATTGGCATTTGGGCAATTTTGAAAGGAGTGAAAGCAAACCCTAGACCTAATGCCTAGTGACCAAATTTTTCTTGAAGACTCACTGAAATGACAAAATTTGACCTTGACACTTCAAAATCACTTTGTAAGAGCATATTTGATCACTGGAGGAAGGCTGGAAAGACTGACACTAACAGGTAAAAGTGATAAATAACTTGTGGAAGAGGAAAGGAAAACTTATGCATTGACCCTCAAAGTCATATAAATGATGTCTACAATCTAGGTATCTTCTATTTGTACATAAAAACCTTTCGAGAGGGAGATTTTGCTTAGAGTTACCACTTCGACACCTTATTTATTACCCCTTTGTATCTTTTTCTATGATTTTCCTAGTCCTTTTATTTAGATATGCATTTTTAGCATACGACATTTAGGGGTGGGCCTTTTTAATGAAGTGCCATAGTTATAGCTTCATTACTTTTTCATTTTTTTCTTTTATATTTTTTACCTCTAGCCTTTTTGGCTTTGTTTAACTTAAGCTTGCTTTGATTTTTCTTTAGTTTCTTCATTTGACCTTGTTGGATGACATTCGATAAGTCAAACATAAGTGGGGATAATATTTTTCTACAAACAGGACAGTAGTAAAAGGGAAAAGATGGAAAATGTCAAGTATGGTTAGGATATGGAGAACATTATTCACCTAGATCACCAGTAATAAAATTTGGCCTAAATCAAGACAACACTTATATATGGAAAATTATGTACCCCCATGGTACATGAGACAAAATAATAAAAATATTTTTTGTTGAAAGGAGTTATCAATAACACAATATTTATTACTATCATGACAAGTACAAACATCACACCACGTATAAGAAAGGTACCCACACATGATACCATAAAGAATCCATAGAAATTAAGAGATCACCATGCAGTACCATTTATAAGTGCTCCTATAATCTAAGATGTAATGCATAGGAGCTAATATACCATGGAAAAGTCATCTGAAAGAGCTCATGTATGCATATGATGGAAAGAAGTGGAAAAATAAATCTGAATCAAAGAAGATAAACAAGAGAACTAATCCAAGAAGCATTATCACACCCAAATTTGGGTGCATCCAGAGGTAGTTACCTTCAAGGGGTACCACTGACCTTCATCAACCACTCCTAAAAATAGAAACCAAAGACAAACCATAGGAGCAACCAAAGAACCTAATACTAAAAAAGCTTCAACGAGAGCAGATCTAGATATGTACATTGATTTGACCCATGTGTTGCCCAATTTCAAATTGTCATTTCCTTTTACAAAATTCACAAAGCGTCCTACATAAGGAGAAAAAATAAAGAAGTTATTTATGGATAAAATGAATAAAGATTCCCTATAGTGTCACATTCTATGACTAATGGGAGACAAAACTACAAGCACAACCCCTTATTCACTACCTTGATTGTTAATGACTTGTTGCCTAATTTCATGATTGAATCGGGTGAATTGACAAATCTCATTTTTTTCAAAGTGATGAATCAATTGGGACTCAGGAGCACAAGACCTTATAGAAACCTATGTGGGATGGACTCAAAGGATATTAATATGTGTGGCCTAATAAAATATTAAAATGAAAGCTAGCAATATACCCTAATATATTAGTTTTGATTGATGTGGTGGTTATAGAGGTTCCCAATATTTGGGGTATTTTGCTATCTAAAAAGTGGACTGCTAGTTTGGTAGGTAGTATTTAATTAGACATATCTTGTGCTACCATTCCAACATGCGAGGGACCATTTGTGACTTTATATACAAAGCCTCCAAGAAAATACAATGTAGAAGACCTAAAAGAACCCATGAACCAATTGGTGTGCACAGAAGAGAATGAATTTTGTAACCACTTTATTCTTTCACACTCATTGACTCCTAAAGTAAAAGATGCTAAGAAATGTAACTAGCTTCGGTCTTCATAATTGTTGTATTCATTTCAATATGTATCCTGTGCAACAACCAAGAAAATAAAAGAAAATTTTATTATTATTAAAGCATGGGTTTCATGCTCATTATTGATGGTCTTCTAGGTAAAAGCATGTTAGTCGTGCTTCTAGGGTTTACTAGGTCTTAGGATTTATTTTCTTGAGTCAAAGGAGTCAACATCATGTTTATAAGACCCTTCTGGGAAAAATATACTTGTAAAAAGAAATATTTTTGAGTCTAGAAAGCCTTGGATGCTCTAAAGTACAAGTCAGCCCTGTCAGCATCAAGTCAGCCTAAAGGAGGGAATTCGACCCCTTGAGAAGGCTATATAAAAAAGCAATTTGATCTATAGTTGGGAGAAACCGAAAAGGAGAGTGAAGGTCTGGGAGAAGAAAGAAGGATGGAAATATCTTGTTTTGGGCTCTATCTCTCTCACACGTGTGAAATTCTAGGGTTTTTGGGTTGCAGGAAGAGGTTGAAATTGCAGGACCGAGTTGCAATATACGATGTGCATCATCTTGTAGCTGGAAGGAAGGATACTTTGTCTAGACCTCGTTGACCTTAGGAGGAGTTGCCTTGCTCTAGGAAGGTCTCAACAGGAGGTTGATCTAGGGTTTCCCTGGAAGCTGCAAGATCAAAATAGAAGGGCCGAAGTTGCAGGATGAGTAGTAGTATCGAAGTTGGAATTTCAAAGTTGCAGTGTGTAGTAGTTTGGTGCAGCATCAAGGAAGGACTTGAAGAAGGGTTGACTTGGTACTAGGAGAAGGACTTTTTCTAGGGTTTGGGTCTTTGTATCTCATTTGAATCAAATTCTAAGAAGAGAAGAGTTTACAGGTTTTCCACTTGGACCAGTTTCGCCCTGGCTGAGAGCCTAACATTTGTGTCCTCTATTATTGTTATTACTGCTCTTGATATTGTTTGATGAAAATATCTAACTAAAGAACATAAAGGATATAAATAAGATTCACACACAAATATCAAGATTAAGGAAAATAAGACTTATAACTGCCAATTTACATTATTCTAACATGGTTTTCGAGCTAAGGTGAACAAGGAAGGCAGTGGGAAGGACACTATAAGGAGTTACTTGTCAAGGGGAAGGAAAAAGGAAGCTATTTAAGAAGAAGTTGATTGTCAAATCATTTGAGAAAAAGACTCAAGGAAGGAGGGTTTCTACAAAGATATCAAGTCTACATCAAGCTTGCATCAAAGGAAGTTCAGAAAGGAATACTTCACGAAGAATAGTGATCTCTCTCTTTGAAGAAGATCTATTTGGAAGACATCGTTGAAGAAAAGCATTAAGGGGCTCTGGAAGATATCGTTGAAGAAAAGCATCAAAGATCTTGAAGGCATCATCCAATAGAATCATGATCTCAAGTATCATATTATTACATCATGTCTCAATCTTCAAGTCATATGGGCTCTTTTTGCAAGAAGATAAATAAGCTCATTGGGGAATCAAACTATCTAGCATGGAAGAAATGAATTGACTACTCACAGAACAAGACGTAATGGAATATGTTGCTGGGGAGATTACTGAGCCTGAGAAAGACAAGACACAAGAACTAGAAAAATAAAAGAAAGGGTAAGTAAGGGCACAAAGGATCATAGTGGAATCCATTAAAGATTCTCTTGTTCCATTCATTGCAATTTGAAGACTTCTAAGGCTATGTATGACAAGCTAGTAAATTTGTACCCAGTAAGTACAACAAGACAAAAGATGTCATTGAGGAACAAGTTATATAGAATGAAGAAATCAAAGGATGAGCATGCAACGTCCTTTGTCATGAGGGTCTCTCAACTAAGAGACCATCTGCAAGGACTTGGGGAACCTATTACAGATTTAGAAGTAACAATCTGTGTACTAAATGCGTTGCCACCAAAATGGAGTAGTTTTGCAACAATCATCTACTCCAAGAAGGATTCAAATCCCTTTGGTGAGTTATGGATGCAGTGCATATTGTAAGAATCAAGGATCAAGGTCAAGGATGATATTGGATTAGATGATTAATCTCAAGCCTTTCTAGCCTGAGTCAAGAAGCTAAAGAAGGGAAAGTTTGGTAAGTCCAAGAAGAAATACATGTCCAAGGTTCAATGCTTCAAGTGAAATGAGTTTGGACACTTTAAGAGGGATTGTCCAAGCCTACAAAACAACAAGAGAAAGGAAAGGAGTGAAGCTCATGTAGTCGAGGCAGTGGGAGAACCTGAGAAGAATGAAAAGAAGGAAAAAGTGAACAATCTTTACTACTAAAGAAGGTTCACTGAATATCACGTTCTCTACGAAGTTTAATATTTCTTTTAGGATAGTATGTTTTGCATAGCATCATAGAAAGAAGCATACGATAGTAGCATGTCTAGAATTTAAGTTTCTTTGTAGATATAATCTAGATAGATGGATAGATAGACCCTTTTGCATATTGATCATCTAGGCATTATCTAACATTATGTTAGAAGAAGTCATCTTGCTTAGGTGGATCATCATGATCCTAGAAGAACCATAATTATGAAAAGGCTCTTGGAAGAAGCACTATGACAAAAGGTTAGTAGACATTCCATGTAATGAGGATTCAATATTGGTAAAGGCATGAAGGAATGCAATGGGCTAAGATGCAGGCTCTTTGTGAGATATATGAATAGCTAGATGATGGGATGGAAGCATAAGAACTCATATTGAAAGTAGAATCTTGTGGAAAGGAAGTTGGTCATAAGGCATGCTTAGGTATATGGATATATGATGCTTGAAAATAATACGATTTGACTTAAGGATGTATAAAGAATTTAAGACTTTCTCTAGAATATAATGTAATCAATTTCGATCCTTGGGCACTCCGATGCATGAAGGAAAATTCATATGGAGATGGACCATAAGGATGTTGATGGAACGATAAGGTCATCATGATGAGGTAAGTTTGATCTTTCATTATTGTTGGTTATCTAGTTAACATATAATTTTGCTACCTGGAAGAATGTTGCACGAATATATGATGAAATTGAGGAAAGTTCAACTGTATCAATGAATAATATTGAGGGAATCTCAATATTTGGTACCTCACAACTATGAAATAATGATATAGACATGTTGGGATTAAAAGGTAGTAGTGCGAGAAGGTAACCTAAAGGTCATAGGAAGATCACTTTCAAGAGGAAGCTATAATCAACTTAAATTTTTGGAAAGGATCAATACAATTCCTTCATCTATGATGTTGAGTGATGAGAAAGAAAGGTGAACTGGAACCCATCACAAGTTTTAAAAGAGAAGGTGGCTCCATGATACCTTGAAAGAAAGAAAGCTCGATGATGCAGAGGAAAGAGGGAATCAGGAAGCTATGAAGAATTGGTAGTCGATAATCTTATGAAGACAAGTTGTAAGGCTTGTGATGGTGACTTCCCAAATAGAAAGGAAGTCTATATCTCCTCTAATTTTGAAAGGGATTAAAGGAGCCTCTTCGTATAGGAGAAAGGTTCTATTCTCAAGACTAAAGAAGAATAGGGATGTCCTCTTTGGTGAGAGGGAGTGATGTTGGAAATAGCATGTGCATTCTCCTCTACAGGTGATGAAGAGAGAATGCATAGGATTGGATAAGCATTTGTGGTTTCCTTGAGGATATAACATCCAAGAAAGGAAAGTTACTGACACTCTTTGAGAATGGGACAAACATTCAAGAGAAGAGTGGTCAAATAGGACAGATATTCTTCGAGGACTCAGGAATTAAATATCCAAGATAAGAATAGTCCTAAAAGGACATACCTTGTAGACATCCTGATGGGATATGTACCTTGTAGAGGTAGTGTGGTATCACATGTAAAGCCTACCAGCATAATGCTCTTGATTAAAGTAGATCTTGTCTAGTTAGGCCTCAGAGACAGTGTTAGTCATGATGATGATACTTACAATATAGCTTATCAATCCAAATCTTCTTGTGAGAACTCTTCAGTTTGAGATATGATGTTGTACTAGTTGAACAATTATGAATACCTCCCTAGTTAAGAGGGAGTGTTGATAAATGTAACTAGTTTTGGTCTTCATAATTGTTATACTCATTTCAATATGTATTCCATGTAACAAACAAGAAAAGAAAAGAAAAAGTTATTATTATTAAATCATAGGTTTCATGCTCATTATTGATGATCTTCTAGGTAAAAACATGTTCTTCAAGCTTCTAGGGTTTGTTAGGTCTTAGGATTTATTGTCTTGAGTCAAAGGAGTCAACATCATGTTTATAAGACCCTTGCGGGAAAAATGTATTTGTAAAAAGAATTATTTTTTAGTCTAGAAAGTCCTGGATGCTCCAAAGTACAAGTCGGCCATGTCAGCATCAAATCGGCCTAAAGGAGGGAATTTGACCCCTTGAGAAGGCTATATAAAGAAGTAGTTCAACCTCATTTGGGACACACTCACTCCACAAGTTTGATCTATCAGGAAGAAGTTTGATTTGTAGCTGGGAGAAGTAGAAAAGGAGAGTGAAGGTCTGGGATTAGAAAGAAGGATGGAAATATCTTGTTTTGAGTGTTATCTCTCTCACACGTGTGAAATTCTAGGGTTTTTTGGTTGTAGGAAGAGGTTGAAGTTATAGGAGAAAGTTGCGGTAGGACAAAGTGCAACATCTTGTAGCTGGAAGGAAGGATACATTGTCTAAACCTCATTGACCTTAGGAGGAGTTGTCTTGCTCTAGGAAGGTCTCAAGAGGAGGCTAATCTAGGGTTTACTTAGAAGTTGCAAGACCAAAATTGCAGGGTCGAAGTTGTAGGCTGAGTAGCAATATTGAAGTTGGCAGGTCAAAGTTGTAGTGTGTAGCGGTTTGGTGCAAAATCAAGGAAGGACTTGAAGAAGGGTTGACTTGGTACTAGGAGAAAGACTTGGTCTAGGGTTTGGGTCTTTGTATCTCATTTGAAGCAGATTATAAGAAGAGAAGAGCTTTTGGGTTTTCCCCTTGGAGGGGTTTTTACCTGGCTGAGATCCTAATATATGTGTCCTCTATTGTTGCTATTGATATTCTCGATATTATTTAATGAAAAGATATAACTAAAGAACATAAAGGATATAAATAAGATTCATAAGCAAATATCAAGATTAAGGAATATAAGACTAATAGCTACGACTTTCCATTTTTCCAAGCAAAGAAGAAACCAAATAGAAAGGAAGAGATATTAGAGGATGCATTTTGATGAAGCACAATCTAGATCAGGTGCTAGTGTCATTATTGTTTTCACCTCTCCATAAGTGATACTAGTTATTCCTACAAATTAGAGTTTGAAGTTTTGTTGCTTGGTCTTTATTCGGTAATATACATTGCGGATTAAGGTGTCGGTAGTTATTGGTGATTCAAATCTTATGATGAAGAAAGAGAAGAATGAGTTTTCAATAAAGAACAATAAGTTAAAACAACGTTGACATGCAATTTGAGACACTATTGAGTTGTTTGATGCCTTTTCCATTAGTGTTGTCCCAAGAGAACAAAATGAACAATTTAACTCTTTAGTTATCGCTACCTCTACTCTTCATCCATGTGACAACCTTGTCTCAAGGGAATTTATGATGGAAATTATCTTTACACCTTCATTTCTTGACAATTTTGAGCACTAAGCAAGTGTTCCATGATGATGTCCAAATAATCAAGAGTCATGAAAAACTTGTAAGAGTTTCTTGAGTATAAAGTTGATTTTAGGGGTGAAGGTGGTGAGAACCTTGAGAGATGGAGATTAAAGAGTTTTAGGGCAATAAATTTCTGAAATGTCTTGCTCCCTTAGAGAGAATATTCAAGAGACATGATATGTGCCAACAAAATAAGGAAGTGATAATGCTTGAGGAAGCATTGAAATTAATATTGGGTTGGAGGACTATCTAAAACTCATCAAATTGGGAAAGAACACTTCAACGTTGGAGAGGATAATAGGGGATTTAGGGAGTATAGAGATGTGTTTGAATGGACGCGTGATGACTTAAAAGCTTATAAGGGGGATCTAATTCAACAAACCATTCCAATAAAGGAAAGTGCAAGGTCGTTTAGACATAAAATTAGAAAATTAGTCCTAAATTGGCCCCCTTATCCAAAAAAAACTTCAAAAGATATTCGATGCAAGGATCATTTCACAAAATAGACAATCATCTTTGCTAGCAAACTTGTAGCATGGAAAAACAATGGAGAAAAATCATTGTATGTTGACTTCAAAAACCTGAATTAGTTACCTCTCAAGGCTAACTATCCATTGGTCGATATGGAGAATTTGTTACAAAGGGTTACAAGTTTAGGTATGTTGTCCATGTTAAATGGAGTTTCGAAGTGTAATCAAGTTATGGTAAAAGAGGAAGATGAACTCAAGACAATTTTGACAACACCATGGGGAACCTATGAGTATTTGGGGATGCCTTTTGGTTTGTTGAATATTGTATCTACATACCAAAGAGCCATGGAATTTTCATTCAAGGCAGGGTTGCGGGGGAGTGCACCCCACACACAACCCCCCCCCCCCCCCAAAGTAAAAGTGGCATTCTCCTTAATCATCATTTTCGTCCATCTACTTAAATTTTTAACATTACCATGAAATGACTCGGGATGTTTGATTGTGGTTCTGACCTCATTGTATTTCATATAGAGAAAGTAAAATTTTAGATTTCATTCAAAATCCACTAGACTTATCAGTTTTTTAGGGTTCCAGGATTGGGGGGATTGCAATGTTCCCATTGGACTTTGTCATGTATTAGGGTATGGAAGTTTGATTTAATCAAGAGCATCAATCCCTCTATGTACCTTGATGTTAGTGACATTGGCTGTCGAACTCCTCTATCATGACCCTCCTAAAAATGTACGCATCACTCAAACAAAATCTTGACTTGACATGCTATGCTTTTTCTATCTTATGTTAATGCTTAGAGGGTGATATTAATGACAAAGATCCCTATACAAATCCGGAGGTAATGACAAAGATACCTCTAGATATTAATGCTTAGAGGGTGATATTAATGACAAAGATCCTGATTTTCCAACAAGACTAAAAAATTAGACATTTCTCGTGGCGAAAAGAGGCCCAAGCGTAGCAATAGATAATAGATTTACTTGTCTTTTCTAGTTTCTAGTAGTTTTTATAACTATTGACTCTTTCATATTTATTATGATATTTTTTGTAAACAATATATGAAAATTTAAGTTTGAAGTTTGAAGTTGGCACGGATAACTCATTAGTAATGAATTATGAATATGAAGCTTCATGAAAGTTGAATGTTGTTTCATTTCATTTGATTTTATAACATTTCATTTCATGCTAGATATTATTTGTTGTAATGGTTACACTCATCTTACAAGTATAACTTTGGTGATCAATGGTGATAAATATTATATATTGAATTTTGAAAACTTGAAATTTTAAGATTGATAAATCATGAGACTCGATATGTTGTATGTTACTATGCTACTAACTTGTGGACGTGGCTGATGAAGATTATAACTTCTAGATGATTCTTGTTATATGTTTTAATCTATGTTTTATATATATATATATATATATTATATATATATATTTATATATATATATAAAATATATATATATATATATATATATATATATATATATATATATATATATATATATATATATATATATATATATATATATTATATAAAAAACACTCCTGGAATCGCTCCATACCGAGAGCTTCTGAAAATGTTGCTCCCGCTCCTACTCCCCGTTTTCACTCCCGCTCCCAAGTAACCATGATTCAATGATTTTATTGGTAAAGTCATTGAGATATACCAAGATGACTTGATAGTTTTTTCCAAGGAAAGAGCTGATCACATTCTTCATTCAGGACAGGTATTTGAAAGGTGTAGGAAGTATGGGAATTTAATAAATCCCAAGAAATTAGTTTTGGAGGTAGATGAAGGGATGCTTATTGGTCACATCACACCAAAGGATGGGACGAATATTGACCCATCAAAAGTAGAAGGAATTTAGAATAACCCCTTTCTTGGATGAGAAAAAGTCATTTAATATTTCTTTGCAAATATAAATTTTATTAGCAAGTTAATCCCGAACTTTGCATAAATCACTAAATCCATCTCAAATTTGTTGAAGAAGGATTAAATATTTACATGGGATGATAAGAGTAAGGAGTCATTCTAGATAATCAAGGAGGAAATTATTTTAACCCTAGTTTGCGTGACCTTGGATTATAACAAATAAATTTTTATATTTTCATTTGCTTCCACGAACATTACTACAAGAGTGTTGCTCCAAAAGAATGAGAAGAATATGGAGCAACCCATAATAGTCATGAGCAAAGCACCTGGAGATTTGGAACTAAAATATTTTATCATGGAGTAACAAGCTTATGCTTTATAACAATCTTTAAAACAATTCATGAGCCATGTGGCTTATTTCAAGATCACAACTTATGTTTTGCATTCAATTGTGGAAGATATATTAGTAAAATAGGTTTGTTTGGGCATCAAAGGTAAATAAGTGCCCCATATTCAAAAATATATTAAGGAGATTAGGCTAAAGAAATTGTTGAAGGGCCAACGACTAGTGAAGATGATCACTGAAAGGAATGAGGAGATTTGGGTGTTGAAGAAAGGGAAGATTGTGAGATGGGGTGTGTGTGTTTGTAGATGAATTGGAGCATCATCATTGGTATTTCAACATTGTCTATTTTTTGAAAATCTTTACATGTCTAAATAATTTGGTTGATCATCAGAGGAGGGCTTGGAGGCCCAAAGAATCATGGTATTTGCATGATTCAAGGAGGATTAGGTTGGTGGAACCCAAATGGATTGGTGCTAAGATATGTCAATGATGTTGACAAATAGAGACTAATGATAGAATTGTATGCCAATTTTTTGGAAGACACTACTTAGTGAAGATTATAGAATATAACATTTTTAGGGCTAGGTATTATTGGTCTATAATGTTTCCAAATGTACATAAGTTTCCTAGAACATATTAGCCTCATCAATTGTTTTCAAGCAACATTTGTCTCACTTATCTTTGAAGCCTCTATAGCTAGAGATAATAGTGGGGTATTGATTTTATTGGAGACTACAAAGAAAATTCCAATAACAATTTCAGATGGATTCTCACTACCACATATTACTTTACATGGTAGGTTGCAACTATGCCCATCAAGAGGGCCAATATCATCTACTTTCTTAAGAAGAAGATTATCACTAGATTTAATGTGCCATCTAGAATTACCATAGACAATGCCAAAGCATTAAGTTCAATAGTGTTGTCAAATTTTTATTTCAAATATGGCATTTCACTATCCCATAATTCAAGTTACTACTCCTAAGGTGGTGGTTTTTCATAATCAAGTAAAAAAAAATTCCAGTGATCATTAAGAAGACTATGGAAGAAAATAAACAAAGTCGGGATGGTGAATTGAACTATCTATTATGGGCTAATAGGATTGCAATAGAAAAATCTAACACCTTGTGGAAAGCCTCACTAAGGGACCTAAACAATGTGAAACAGATGGGAGTGTCGTCACTGTCATCTCAGTCACTACTCCCCTTGTTTTAGTGATGCACACAATCCAACACAAGGGATGTTTCCTTGGTATAACTTATGGAAAAGTAACCCAAGGAACTTAAGCTAAGTTCCCGCTAAGGATCCTACAATGAAAATCCACTAGATATAAGTATACAAAATTAGGGTTTGGGTGGACAAAAGAGTAATTTGTAGATTTGGGTTCAAGGCATATATGGCTCAATCTCAAGGCTATGGAAACACACCAAGATAGGAAAAATTCAAGACTTATGACAAAATAGGGTTTACAATCACAAATTGCAACAATACAATAGTTTATGACAAAAACAAATTTACCCTTTGAAACTATGATAAATAAGTGTAAAATGAAGGATAAATATAAGATCAAATTAGGAAATAAATCACAAGTTGATGGTTAATAAGACATATAAAAGAAGTATAAGCCTTGAAATCAACCGTAGAAAACAGTTGCAATATGCATGCCAAACAATATCTTTACTTATATAATGCCTTTTTCAACAATGTCTAAATCTTGGGCATAGATCAACAAGTCATTCCATGCTAAAATACAAGATTTTAATGTAAAAAAACTAATTTAGGACAAAACAAATAGAAAATGTTTTTGAGAATTTAGGTGATTTCCACAAGGGAGATGGACTAGTGCATTCTCAATATAGGTCATATGAAGTCTAGGAATAAAGCAATTTTAGGCTTTTGTTGGAGTGACAAAAATATCTAAACAAATTAGGGTAAATAAACTAACTTTCCCTAGGGTTTGAGATCAAGGCTCTCAAAATTTCAAGATGATTAAGGGAAAGAAAAAAATATTTCTATTCCTCAAATAATTGGAGGAAGGGTTTAGCCTAACAAGAATAATAAAGCAAGTACAAATAGACTAACTGAGCACATGAACATTCATCCAATAAATCATAATTCCGAGATGAGGCAAATAAAATTACACCATGCATCATCCAAGATCCACTATAAGCATCCATGAAAAAGGATCACATCACATCCCAATTCCATCCAATAAAAGTCACTAACTAGTCCTCCATAGCAAACAATAGAGAATAAGACTAATCCAAGAGAGAAATGATATCGAGTTGTGACAATGATCTAAGGATGTAAATTTCTCCTCTATATATATGAGGGAAACCAAGTGATTTAATCCACCGATTAGGCCTAAATTCCCTAAAAATAGATAATCCATGATACAATGTGGATAGGTCATCAAGCCAACCCCCAAAAATAGTCTCAACAATGAATGAATATGAAAAATAGCCTCGAAGAACCACACATGTCAGTAAAAATTCCTTCAAGGGTACATCATCATCAAAAATGCATTTCTCTCCATAAAAGGGTGCAATGAATGGCTCAAAGGATATATTTCATCCTAAAAGTCATGCCTCCTCATCTAAAACTGAAGCCTCATCACTAAAAATAGGTCTCTCAAGCCCACATCATCCTCCAATATCTTGTGTCATCATCAAATGTAAGCTAGAGAATGATATCATCAATCTACGGCATGATGTCATCATGGTATAATGTGCAAAATCCCCTCCAAAGGGTTCCCTAGTCATCATTATCATCAACCATCATCAAGAGAAGAGTAACATCCATCAAGAAGCCACAATGCCAGCTTAAGGACGTCCTATCATCTCAAAGGTACACCTACTCCCAAGGAAACATTCTAGCCAAAAAAGTCAATTCCAAGATCGTAAGGATGGTGAAGGGTCTCATCATATGTGCCAAGTCCTCATCAAGGTCAACGCTCCTCAAAGGTGCCCCAACATCCTCCAACAAGTTCTTTGTGTCATCATGGATGTGGTTAGACATCATCTATGAGTGGTCGAGAAGCAACATATGATCCCTCAAGGAGCCCTGGTAGCACTTGGAAGAATCATCTAGCACATACTCAAGGAATCAAGTGACATCAACATCATGGGTACAAGGATCATAAGAGCTTCAAGGTGGATCACATTTAATGTCAAAGCCATCAAAGTACCTCAAATAAGTATCATCTTCAAATGTCTCACTAGCTTATGACTATATGCAAGTTGCCAGTCTTAGGTATGTAAGGGTTATCACATGTTGCCATTAAGTACTTCCAAACTTAAGAGGAGGAAAAATTCCTATGCCAACCTTTTCAAATGATTGGTGCAAGAGATAAGTGTTATGGCTTGGGGGTTTACTTCATGAAAGGTGCCATAGCCTTATACTAGGTTACATAAAACCATCACCCATGAGTGTCGCTGTACAGGGAGTGCTTAGCGACTTGATTTACCTTCCCTCACATTTGTTTTTCCAAGCGTCCGATTTTCCTTTTCCTTTGCTTTAATTGGCTTGTTTAACAAGCTTCATTGATTATCATGTAAAGATGATGTAGTCCACACTTAATTATGTGCATTTTATCACTTAATCTCAAGGGTGGGATGTCCTTTGAGAGTTCATTTTACATTGATAGGCATAAAATATGCATGGAACTCTAGGGATGAGTGGCTATATAAGAGGGGGTAGATCTCAAGTTAAATTGCCTTTTGATTTTCTTTACATCCCTTTCTTTCTTTTGCATTTTGACATTTGACTTATGCTTTTTCCTTTTTATACAATTGCGTCAATCTCAGGAACTTCAAACTCATAAGATGAGTTATACAAGAATCCAACATAAGCAACTAACAACAACCAATCAAAATATGAGATAATGAAATAAGGGAACCATGACAAGTGTTAAGTATGAATATCATGGAGACACATCAATCATTAGAGCCTCTTATTTGTGCCATTCCTAGACAATGAAAGAAAAACCTAAGAAAGGTCACACTAAGCTAGAAGAAATTGATCAATGTTACGAACATCGTGATCAAGATTAAATCAGTGAGGGTTTGAAAAATAATAATAATAATAATAAATGACAAAAAATCAGTAAAAATTAGCAAAAAATCAGCAAATACAAAAATATTCATTTTTTCGATTTTTTTAATATCTAAAGTATCCACACCATAAAATAAATACATTTACACACAAATATGAAAAAATAACTAATATATAAGATGTGTAATATCATGTCTAGTGCTACATCACACATAACAACGAATCATGTCCCGAATACTAAGTCTTGAGTCCCAACTCAGCCTCAAAATATCAACAAAAAATATAATAATGTATCTCATATCATGAGTCATAATGTCATATACAATGAAATGAACCAAATCACTAATACTATTGATATCCTATGCCCCTCTTTGCGAGAAAATGTAACAGCTTTCCCTCTAGATGAAGAAGGTTGTGGGGATGGCAGTGGACTTTGTTGTGCTTTAGAATTTGAAGAAATAGGAGCTATAAGAGGTAGAACACATCCTCTATTAGTGACAAGGGTAGGTGGTGTCACCTCCTCCTCTTTCTCCTCTACCCCCTCTACTACCTCCTGCTCTAACTAATCAAGGCCGACTCCATGATAGGCCTCTCGGCCTCAACCCTCCATGCAACAATGATGTCAATCCCATCCAATGATATGGCCTCCACATCAGGTTTCCTCTCAATTTTTCTCACCCATAATAGAAGATTGTAGTAGACGTAGACCATTTCATTAAGTCGTTGGAACTCCAACCTGTACAAGGGTCATAAATTAATAAATTATAAATAATAAAATAATAATTATAAAAAAATATTATTTGATGAATTCAAAAAATTAATTGGAAATTTGCAATATTTTAACCTGTTGCACTTCTTGGTATGTATTTTTTCAAATACACTCCAGTTGTGTTCACACCTCGAGAAGCTACATGTTTAGCTGAGCACTCGAAGGAAAAGCCTTCAGAGATTGGGTACTATGACACCATAGCTTCTCCACCATGCATCTACAACAAATAAGATAAACATAAGACAAAAAGTGAAAGTTGAAAGTTGAAGCAAAGTATGAACTTGAAGAGACAATGAAATTTGAAACAAACTAAAGCTTACTTGGCATTTTAGTCTTCCTATCCACAACAACCATGTCAAAGCTAAATGTGCCACCTACCATCTTGTATATCTCCATTTCTTTGGATATTTCTACATGTTTTGTTGGATATGGAACCATCCTCTGAACACAAGTGAATAATCCATCCATGACCTCAACATCAAATAAGAAATCACAAGAGTAAGAAAATGCAGGGTTCAGGCAAATCCCTGCAGCGTGAATGGGACAATGGATGTATTGTTCCATCGCTCATCAATCACTTCCCATAGGATTTGTTGTTTCTCAAACCCCTCATCCCCCTTATCATCATAGTAGGCTTTGAATGGATTCTGTGGCCCTATCCCTAGCCTCATACAAGTAGCCCATTGTGGGCTTGTCTCCATCAACTAATCGAAGAACCTTTACCAAAGGTTCAGTAATGCTACACACCTCCTACATTCCCACCCAGAAGCTTTCCTAGTATGAAACTAACCTGCATATGGCCTCTCCCTCTGGTTTTTGGCTATATGCCAAAGCACGCCACTCATCTGAAAGAAACATTATCTTCACATCCCACATAGAATTCAAGAGGGATTGAAGAGATATGAAACTGGTTTCAAACCGTGTAATGGTAGGGCGAACCAACTCCTTGTTGTTGGTGAATGTTCTCATCAAATGAAGCACAAATACATGATTATACAAAAAAAAATTAATGTTTCTGGATGATTCAATGATATCCTTGACAAAAATAATTTTTCCTATGTCCTCCAACGTTAAATCAATGCAGTGTGTAGCACAAGGTGTCCAAAATAATCTAGGATGCCTCTCCATAAGCATCTTGCCAGCAAAAACATAATTTGCAGCATTTTCTATACCCACCTCCTGAATGAACACATCCAAAAAATCACGTAATAACTGTGCATCTTTGATATGTGCATATGCATCAACAACTTTCATAAACATTTGTCCCCCTGGGACAATTAACCAAGAAGTTGATAAGGCTTCTAACCTTTTGATCGGTCGAGCCATTTGACATCACAGTGCATCCTATGTGTACCATGATTCCATAAAATCCTCCAATCTCTTAGTGTATTCAACCTTTTCATTTTGAAGAACGCCCTCTAAAGTCATCATATGAAGGGAATTTGTACCCTGGGCTAACAATAGTAATAGCATCAACTGCAGGGTAGAAAAATGGATTGTTCCTGGCAATGCTGAAAGGAATATCACGCCAAAGAAGAAAATTTCCCAACAACTTTTCAGCTTCTTCCTTCTCCCTTTTTTAATAACTAACGAGATAGATGGTTGTGCACTAGGTGTGGTTCTAGGAACAAAAAATGATGAGGTAGCTACAGGGTTGGGTGTAGATGTTGATGGTGAAGTAGAACTAGTACCACTCTCACAGTCACCTCCTAATCCTGACACTCTACTCCCTGCTATTTGACTCTTCAGACCTACCTTGAACAATTTGGTTGCCTCTATTTCGTCCAATGATTTGAGGGCTCTTTGGATGATTTCTAGATTTGTATTTGAGCAAGGCCCTACCTCATCTCCAGGAAATTGTGCAAGGTGACACTTGAATCTATATACCTCCCCTATCATATGATGCTCACATAACTTGCAAGTCAAATTTGATCTGTTAAACCATCCATCAGGTTCAACAAATTCCCACAGAGGGTCCAATTTCCTTGGCATGTTTGTAACTTTGTTGAATCTTGAGTTTTAATATAAGATTTAAGTTTGAAGTTTGAACCTAGGGCACAAGAAGAATTGCAAGTTAAACAAATGAAATTAAAATTTACATAAAACATTTTGAATTTTGAAAAAAAAAAAACTCTCAACTCCATGTAACAATAATGTCAAAAAATACACATTTAAACCCAAACAAAAATGATGGAAAAAAACTAGGGCACAAGAAGAAATTAAACAAATAAAACTAACAATCAATATTTTGCATTTTTTACCAAAATAACCCTCTCCATTAAATGAAACAAAAATGACAAAAAAAACACACTCAAATTCAAACAAAAATCATGGAAAATAAATGGGTGATAGAAACCCAAGGAAAAACAAGAAAAAAACAAAAAAATGGCCAAATTTGATGCCCATATCTGAAAACTGCGCTCTGCTGAAGAAACTTGGTCCACACTTGAATTTTGTTTGCTTGGGATGCTAAATTCCTTCACTTTTCACCTCTCTTTCCCTTGTAGATGAGTTATTCTCATCCTTAGCTCTCACTCTTGCCCTTTGTCTACAACAACAACAACAATAACAACAATAAAAAAACAAAAACAAAAAAACCAAATTTAGCTTTAAAAGTTTGTTGTTTTCTGCCCCGACAATTTTTTACGATCAGATCGTAATTTTTTGAAAATAAAAAAACCGCCTATATCATCGACCGATAAAATCATCTCTCTGAAAAAACTATGGTTTTTTTAAAACGTCATTATGTTCACAACACTGCAATTGATAACCACCAAGGTAAAATGAGGAAACAAGTATACATGTAATAACCCCGGTCATCTTGCAAAATATGTAGATATTATCTCAATTAGGGTGCAGTCATTTATATAATAAATGATGTTTTTTATCACCTTACACTTGTATGGTTAATGTAAATATTTCCCTTAGTTATCTCTATATACGTTCAATATATATACCTAAGTGTCACAAGTCAATTATTTTATCAATCGTTATGATTTGTTATAAATGAACACATGTTAGATATTGTATTACTTGAACGTCGAGATCTGTTAAATTCTTATATTCACAAGCATTGGTGTTCTTATAGATCGGGATATTTATGATGTTAAAGATATCAGAATAACAAGTGATGTGTTTTAAAGTAGTTTTATTTATAATTTCTTTACTTATAAGGCTTGTAAGCCTTAGTACATAAACCTATGAAATATGGTATAACTCTAATATTGATGGGGGTGATAGTGAAGGGCTCGTATAAGCATGGACCTAGTTAATACTTTCCAAATTAAGTGAACACTGGATCATAGTGACTTTAAATCAAAGTATTGTGAACATCGACCATATACAACATGATATACAAGGTATTAGGAGGGGACCATTTTGGGGGAGGATTGTGCACAGGCATTTTGAGAGAGGATGGAGGATGGAGAATGAAGGAAGGTCACAAGAAGATATTTAGAGGAATTCGAGCACACAATAGACGAGATATTCCTACACACCCTGTCAATTCTAGAAGGGAGTCTAAGAAGATGGAAAATGGAAGACCATGAATGAAGGAGGGCCAAATGGCAGGGAACTGATTGTCCAAAGAGAACATAGTAGAAGTGACGAGACTAGGAGGATAGAGGAACATCAGGGATTGGCCCAACAGGGCCAGACCCTAACTAACCAAGAGTAGTTAGCAAATAGTAGAAAAGGAGGAAGTTGGGACCAGGAGGGGCACGGTGAATTAGAAGAAGCAATAGTGAGAGTGCAGTAAAGGAAGGAAGTAACTAGTGGGATACAGAGAGGAGGTTAGCATTGAATTCAACATCTGAGGAGAGTAATTTGGGAATCCGTCTACAAAGGAAGGAGATGCATGAGTTTGAAAATGTGTGGATGACATCACGAGGGCCAGAGAAGTACTCGCAACACTATAGGTTAGTAACAATAACCTACAGAGGCACATAGATTAGGTTCTTATTGGTTACATATCTACCTAATACCTAGATGCTAGGGTTATTTAGCAGACTACAAACATATTAAGAATGATTTTGTGTCTATATGCTAGGGTCATATTAGTAGATCGCTTGATTGACATTGAGTTACCTGAGATGTACTTATTAGAATGAGACTAGCCTCATAGCTATCTTATTGCCTGATGGGCTATTCAAAATCGAGTCTACATTTGGCTAATATGAAAACATGAATAACCTCGTATTTCCAAAGGCGTAGACCCTGTAGACTGTTTCATACCAGTATGGATTTACCTATGAAATGTCAATACTCGCCCACTACTCAAAAATGAGATCTTGTAGTAATGATAGGTGAACTTCTATAATAATACACCAGAAATATGAATTCTCTTCTACTGTAAATGAGAATATTGGCTAAGTTTGAGGGTGGAGATACTTCATCTTTGGATCCCCTCATTGTATAAAAGGGTGAGGGCCTCGGGTTGTCTTAGCCTAGTTCCTTGCCGAAATCTCAGAATTAGAATGCTTTGGATGCCTAGAGTTGGTTGGAGTTGCTGAGCAACCTCAGGATGGAGACAAGTCTCTGGAGAACTTGAGTAAAGTGAGGGTGGAGATTTTATCTCTGGAATCCCTTGTGGGCTAATGGGTGGATATGTTTATCTCTGAAGTCCCTTGTTAACTAATGGGTGGAGATGTGTATCTTTGGAGTCCCTTGTTAACCAGTGGGTGTATACATGTATCTTTGGAGTCCCTTATTAACCAATGGGTGGAGATGTGTATCTCTAGAATCCCTTATAGACTGTTGGGTGGAGGAAAAACTACCTTTGGAACCCCTATATCAGCCTACAACCAAACAACAATATGCAGGATGGAGGTGGGACAAACCTCTAGAATCCATGGCCTAAACATTGGACAGGTTTCACAAGCTAGGGGGTGACACTTGCACAGTTCGCAGTTGTCAATAATTGGGAGGAAAATCATGAAAACTATCCCTATGCCCATTATGAGGTATCTTAATAACTATAATGCCCAGAACTTGTTCAAACAGTTCACTACAGATCAAGGTTAAAAAATGGAAAGTATTGTCAAAATTACATGACATTTTGAGACCATATGTAGGCATGGATTAAGCAGTACATTTAGCCATTGTGGTTAGAATTGCAACCATGAACAAATTTGTATGTTTAGGCATGGATTTTTAGTCTTAAACTCTGTTGTACAACTAGACTCCATGGCCACCCCATACACTAAATGGGCCTCTACAAGTTGAATGATCTACACGATCATTGGGATGGTATTGTTCTTAGGAGACATTATACAAGAAACAAGGCCTCAGGCCTCCTTAAGATGAGGCCACTAGACTTCATATGGTGGTTTCTGACACTTGAAAGGATTCACAATATCAAAATAGTATGACACTTGAAGTCTCAATTGCAATTCATGATGTTCATAGGAAGAAAACCTAGGACATCTGGAATGATATTGTTTATGTATGGATTGGGCATACATTTGAGGCTTATTGAGACTTTGTTCTAGCCTTGTACATGCTTCAATATATTGGCATATACTACTAACAATGTCTTATAATGATTCTATCCCTGAAGTTTCCTTGGATAAACTTGACTATTATTATAGAATTTATATTATGTATACATGCCCTACCTAATCATTGCTCACACAAATGTATACTATATGTACCGGTGTACTCTTTCAGTGTTTTTCTATTTGTGATGCTATCAACCATGATTAAAATGGAACAATCATTTCCAGTAATGGTGAAGGTTACACACTTAATCACACGGTTTGCAAAATTTTAAGGGTCTGATGTAGAGGCTATGTGAGGTTGGTGTCAATTCGGTCTAATGCAACAACCAAGAATTTTGTTGCACTTTCCTTACTGGGGTTCATTCTATGCCTATGAACTTGGCCATCCATACCAATTCCAGAATGTGGGACATTTGTCAGGCCTAATGGGTCACATGACTTCCTTGTAGGTTGTCCTCTCAAACCCTGAACGCGTAAGAATTAGGCTAAAACCGTGTGTTGGTGAATATAGAGTGAAGAGAAATTACAAAGTTTGATTAATTACCATCTCCCTCAAATAATTTTTGCAATTGTGGACTTGGCACTTTTAGCCTCTAGTACTCTTGTTTGTTGAGGGATTGGCTTCCTCATTTCTAAAGGAGCCAACTCCCATGTCTAGCTATCAATTTCTATTTCATATGTTAAACACAAAAAAGAAATGATACTCACATGTTTAAGACTAGATGTTGTTGTATTTATATGTATATATGTTACAACTATGAACGAAATAAAAAAACTGGATTTAGAGCATGACCTTAACAATTATACCATGTCATGTCATGCACCTCAAGGTTGGATCACCAGGAACTAGAATTTTGCAGTTGAAGGATCTTATCTTACCAGGATGAAATTACCTTTGTACTAAGGATGCTTAGTGATTTGAAACCTTCTTTTTTATACAATCCAAACATAAACCAATATTTAATGTAATGTCATTTTTCCTATTGGTAGCAATACAGCCTACAGAGTGCTTGTTTGCCCTTGATTTTCTCTGTATCTATTTTTCTTGTTTGGTCACACCACTTTGGTGCGTGTGTGATATATATATATATATATATATATATATATATATATATATATATATATATATATATATATATATATATATATATATATATATATATATATATATATATATATATATTATCAAATAGCATTCGCCGTCTCGTAGTTTATCATACATTACAAACATACTTCTCCCCTACACTTATATCCTTCATCTAGGTGGGTAGTCTACCATTTATATGTTTTGTGGTCACTATTTTAACTGGTTTTAG
Organism: Pinus tabuliformis; assembly: GCA_031772625.1. Taxonomy (NCBI): domain Eukaryota; kingdom Viridiplantae; phylum Streptophyta; class Pinopsida; order Pinales; family Pinaceae; genus Pinus; species Pinus tabuliformis. The sequence continues at coordinate 400,891,336 of CM062814.1, read as the reverse complement.
TATGCCTGGTACTTTTCTGGCTGATCACTTCTCCTTTCTACAATCGGAGATTTTCCATATCCTGTTGTTACTCCTTACTGCCATATACATTCTTATGTGCATTATTAGGACACACACTCCCTCTGCCCCTAGGCGTCCAGATGCCTATCTAGACTGACATTATTTCTCTTCTATGCCCACAATATAATCTGGAGGAGGGCTCTTGTCCTTGGCCCATCAACTATTACTCTCTCTGGAGGCATTGGATTAATTCGTTCATATTATCAAGGCCATGCAAATATTTTGGTTTCAGGTTGTGTAACTGGTGGTGGACCTGCTAGCGATGTTGTTGTTGCAAGGGATTATAGCTTGGTTCTACCACATTTCATCTCTAGTATCCTGCATTGCAGCTTACTTGCTCTGTTTCCTGCATAATACTCCGGGAGCCCTGGGTTTTTCTGTCGGCCAGTAAATTATAGCTCCGATGATTTTTGAATTTCTACCTGGCGGGCGTTGGGATCATTACTAGTGAATAGACTGGGGTCCTATTCTTCTTTACTCATATCATAGTTTCCTCTGACACTCTAGGATGTGGATGACTATGTGCAAATTCATCAAATTAGGCATTCTATTTTTATGTGCACGAAACTTTTTCTTTTCCATTTCGGGACGCGATCTAATGGCAGAGTCCCTCGATCAGTGTTATGCAGGTATGTTTCAGTGTGGGTTCATATTTCTATCCTAAGAATGTGGATCCCATAACGTTCCTATAGGGATCTCTGCTAGATTCACCGGGTGTCTCACCTACCAACCCTGACATTTGTTTATGTTAGGCCCCTATACTACTAGTGTAACCCCTTATTGTTATTAGTACAACCCACTTATTATATTGATGTACCCATGTAGTGCCCATATTGTTACTATTGTGCCCCATAGAAGCCCACTATTGTTATTATTGTACCCTTACATTATTATTGTTATGTCGGCTCTGATTATGTTATGACCCCTTAGACTCCTATATATAGAAAGGAGGTCTTTTCATTTGTATAATCCAAGAATTGTTCATTTATGTAATGTAAGGGAGGTTGCCCCCTCAAAGAGGCTGAATTCTAAGGCATTGATCTATCTTTTCTATCTTTTCTTGAGTTGGTTTCATAACATTTGGTATCGGAGCTTTGGATTCTAGGGTTTCGCTGCTCCAAACAGGTCATTGTGGCATTTTCACTATAACTTTTTTTTCTGCGGCGTTTCAGAAGCTAAAAAAAAACCCATTTGAAAAGAAATCACGTTAAATCTCGGGTCCGAATTTCAGAGTTTTCGCGCTATATTTGCGGAGATATGATCTGAGGAAGTTGGTATTTTTGCAGACTCCTGAATTACATTCCAAACAGGTGACCTGGGGAAAATTGTCATAACTTTCTCTCTCAGCATCGGATTGAAATTTCATAAGAAGGCACAGAAAGAGGACAGACTGTAGTTTCTTTTGTATCTTTTTTAGATCCAAAGGTAGAAACAGTGACTCATGGCATGTCGTACAAATTCGCTCTACTGAACTAGTCTATAATCAGGTCATCTTGGGAGATTGTGCATAACTCTTCCTTGGAGAATCCAACTTGGATCAGATTGGTGGAATTGGAAAGAGGACACGGAGGGCTACTACAGGTTGCAATTTCAAAACTTAAAGATCCGCAAGTAAAGAGTTACAGTCGTTTCAAGATCGAGCTCCTAAAATCAAGAAAAAGCAAGATGAGGAAGTTTGATGGCAAGGATCCGGTAAATTGGATACTTCAGATGGAGCAATATTTTGATCTACATGGTGTACCACTGTTACAAAAGGTATGTATTGCATCTTCATATTTAGAAACAAATCAATTTTTATGGTATGAAGGGCTTTGTTCTCGTAAACAACTTGTTACGTGGTCAATTTTCACGGAGGAAATGATAGCACATTATGAGGATACAAAGAGCAACACCTTCTTTAGAGCAACACCACAACAATTGGAAAGAGTAAAAGGGCTTTGTGACATAGTGGAAAGCAAAATTATGGAAACCAGGAAGCATACCCCTCACAACTATAAAGATGGAAGTGTTGTTTCTCTTATCCTTCCACAACCTATAAAGGTTACCCATGTAGTGCCCATATTGTTACTATTGTGCCCCATAGAAGCCCACTATTGTCATTATTTTGCCCTTACATTATTATTGTTATGTCGGCTCTGATTATGTTATGACCCCTTAGACTCCTATATATAGAAAGGAGGTCTTTTCATTTGTATCATCCAAGAATTGTTCATTTATGTAATGTAAAGGAGGTTGCCCCCTCGAAGAGGTTGAATTCTAAGGCATTGATCTATCTTTTCTATCTTTTCTTGAGCTGGTTTCATAACAGTTTATGACTAACATTCTATTATATTCTATACATCTATATCTCTATATACTCCTGCAATATGTCCACATTGGACCCTTTTGCATCTGACACATCGGCACATGAGGCCTTTATATGGGCCACGTTGGATGCTGAATCACAACATCAAATATACTCTGGATCTGAGCGAGGGGAGGTTACCACTATTTCTCATGCAAGGCACCCACGGTAGATTCGATTAATTTTGCAGATGGAGGAAATGCTATCCTTGCCTCACAAGGGGCACGTCATGTAGGTGGTGATAAGCGAGTTCGCCATAAACATCAAGCCATTAAAATTACCACCCCAACTCCATTTCTCAGTTTCAGTCATGATGTTCTGATCGATAGAGTTATCAGCTTACAGAAGAGGGCCCTTGTTGGAAAATGGAACTTTGTTGAAGTAGGTGAGGGTGAAATGAGGAGCTGGGTAGAAGCGAAGTGGAAATCGCTGCTTGGCTATATGCCGTCTGTGGTTCTTTTGATGGGTGGTTGGTATAGTTTCCACTTCCTCAGCTAGGAGGATTTACACAAAATCTAGGCACTTCCATGGATTAAAGGAAAAAATTTCTTAGCGCTGCACTCTTGGTACGTTGGTTCCAACCCACTGAAGGAGACGTCGACGAACAAACTTATATGGGTTGAATTATCGGGCCTGCCAATTGAATTCTAGACCTGAAAAATTCTCATGGACATTGGCAATGTGATTGGAAAGTTTGTATATCGATCCAAAGTGCCTGGGCACCAGGGAGAAAAGAATTGCATGGATATTGATTGAGAAGGACTACAATGGAGGGTTTTCGGATCATATTGAACAACAATGGGAAGACACTCACTTGGTGCAGCAACTGGACTTCCGGGGCATTCTATTCGCTGCCTCATATGCCATCACACTGGACACCTTATGGCACAATGTCCACGCAGGATGGGTGGTCATCGGACACCACGAGGGCGGTATAATGCTGGCGTTAACGAGGCGGCTGGAAGTTGTCCAAACTTCTACATGACTGGACATGGGGAGTGTTTTCATCTAGGTGGCACACAACACATAACAGGTACTCTGTCACACCCTATACTTTTCCATCCCTCTATTTCATACCCTAAGATAAATGTTGAGTCAGCCCCTATATTGGTACCATCATCTCCTTGGACCTCTGAAGATTCTGGTTCTCCTACTGTGGATGACTCCTCCATGATCTCGACAGAAAAGATACCCCTGCTTACAGTTTCTTCTCCTCCTCTTTTAGATTTTGTTCCATCCCATATGACGCCTTATGATGTCCCCTCCACCTCTCACATTACATATGTTCCAGCCCTTGCCCCTCACCCAACCTTCTCCGACGTCCAACACCTGACCTATTTCACCCATGTAACTCGTGGTCTAGCCAACTAATTCTGTAGACAGTCATTTAGATTTCCTTTTATAGAAGAAGAACCTCGACTTACGCACCCTCACAATCCACAAGCCTCTGGGTTCTTTGTCTCCACATATTAGGCCCTCCTCGGCCAGAAATATCACTTTTCAACGGAAATAAAGTAGGGATATTCATCATTTCGGAGGACGCACCCAGCATTCCCATATTTGTCCTATAGACCCTCTAACCCTGATTGACATGCCTATTACATCTCCAATCTATCCTCAAGCCCTTAGAGCAACGATGCCTGAATCCAAACCATCATGAATTCTATCCTATCCATGAATATATGGGGTCTAGGGGCATTACACAAATTTTTTACCCTCAAAGAAATTTTCCACTCTACGCACCAATATATTATTCTTCTACAGGAAACTATGCATCCGGCTCGGAAGGTGATCAATTATTTCAGGAAGATGCTCCTAGGCTGGCATATGGTGGCTACTGATGCAATTGGTCACTTGGGGGGTTTGGTAGCCCTACGAGATGCAAGATGAGTCAAGATGAAGGTTTTTCCATGTTTTGAGGGTATTCTCCTTGTTGGACATATCAGAGGTCTATCGGGAAGAATACATATTTTGAATATATATGCCTCATACAGGGTACGTGACCCATTTTGGCATAACCTGATATTATTTGGAATGTTGGGTATGGGTACTTTAATCATGGCGAGTGACTTAAATTGCACCATCAATTTGGACGAGGTTTGGGGTATATCTAGAAGAATAGATAACATGGTGGATTTGATCAAAGAAATAATAAATGACCATAACTTGATAGATATATGCCCACCAAAAATTTCTCCTACATGGGATAATGGTAGGGTTAGGGAAAGATATGTAGCTAAAACGTTGGATCAATTTTTACTACATGAATAGTTAGTGGAGAAGCTCGGGTCAGTGCAATCTAATATTGTGAACAATTGTATATCTGATCATCGTCCCATAATGCTTACTTGGTGCTATGGGGATCTTAGATATGGGATTCCTTTTAAGTTCAATCGAGTCTGGTTAGAAGACCCATAATTTGAAGTTCTGGTGTGGGATTACTTGTCTAGGGGTCGCTTTGGGAATATTTCTCCCATGGTACATATACAGGAGAGACTTCTAGGTGTAAAGGCTGTGGTGGAGTCATGGGAGTGGAGGAAAAATGGCCAATAGAAAAAGGATTTAAATGATATAAATGTGACCTTGGAGTCTCTTCGGTCACTCATGTTATCACATCTTCCATCGATAGAGGATCGGGATCAAATACAAGCACTGGAGCTCAAAAGGAACCATATTCTCGAAAAAATGGAATTGACATGCCGCCTTAAGAGTAGGGCCTTATGGATTCGAGAAGGGGATAAGAACACAAAAAAATTTCACTGTTACGCAAATCATAGAAGGAAGGTTAATTCTATTTGGGAGATTTCTGATGCTAAAGGCAGCGGGTGTAAACACAGCAGAAGATTTCAAGACTGGTGGTAGCACATTTTGAATGGGCATATCGACACAGGGATTTAGAATGTGTAGAGGATCAAGTGTGGGGGTAAATGAATATCCCATGATGTTTGATGAGGAAGCCAATGCAGCCCTATATAAGGTAGTCTTGGGAGAAGAAATCCTACTGGTGCTTAAATCTCTAAAGGGTGACAAGGGCCCCAGTCCAGATGGCTGGATGGTGGAACTATTCACCCATTTTTTTGACATTTTCCAGGAAGATCTTACTGATATGGTGGAAGAATCAATAAATAGGGGATCCATACACCCTCATATAAACTCCACTTATATAGATCTCATCCCTAAGAAGGCCTCCTCTTACACGTTCTCATATTATCAACCTATCTCTCTTTTCAATCTTATTTACAAGATTATTTCTAAGACGATTGCAACCAGGATCAAGCACGCTCTATCAAAGTACATTTCTCTTGAGCAATTTGGATTCTTACGGAACAAACAAATACATGATGTTGTGTCTATTGCACAAGAGTGTTTACATACGATCCATGTTAAAAAAGTAAATTTTGTTGTTATGAAGGTTAACTCACAAAATGCATATGACTGCCTTGATTAGGGATATCTAAGGATGGTACTTCACAAAGTCGAGATTCAGGCCAAAGGCGCTAAATGGATAATGGCATGTGTAACAAACGTCAGGTATGCAATTGTTATTAATGGATATCCTTCTCGTTTTTTTGGGGCGGGTCAAGGATTAAGACAATGGTGCTCACTATCACCTCTATTGTTCATTCTAGCAATGGATGGCCTCAGCTTACACATAAAAAGAGTTGTGACTGAGGGCCAATTTGACGCACTATCCCAAGGTTGGAAAATCAAGATTTCACGTAGTTTCTTTTTTGATGATTTTCTGATTATGGGGATGATTGATAGATTTAAATGGCTTTCCTTATTTCATATCTTCACTAAATTTGGAAGGGCTACGGGCCTTATTATGAATCTTCTGAAATCAAACATTTTATATGGTTCAAGTGATTTGGACGACATTGCCTATATTCAGAGACTCTTCAGAGTGGGAGACAATTCTTTGGCTGGAGGTATGAAATACCTAGGATATCATATCAAGCCCTATCGGTATAGAATCAATGATTGGGTGTGGCTTGTTGATAGATTTTATAAGAAAATCATGGAGTGGGAATTCAGATGTCTCTCATTGGGAGATCACATTACCCTCACACAATATGTGATCACATAGTTGGGTGTCTATTGGGCACACTTATATTATCTCCCACATTCTATTATTAATTCACTGCACTGCATTATGGCTCAATATATTTGGTCAGGAGTGTCACACACATTCAAATATCATTTGGTTAAACTGGAGTACATTACTATGCCAAAAAAACTGGGAGGCTGGAGTATATTGAACCTGAGATGTTTCGGATGGGAATTGTTGCAGAAGACACTATCGAGGGCATTATTTGGGGATGGCATATGGGGCAGAATTATTAGGCACAAATACCTGAAGGACAAAGAGCTCACGGTTTGGATGTGTCATGGCTCCATTGGGACTCCCACGGGATTAGCCATATGGCTCAGTCTTAATAAGATCAAAAAATGTTTTCTTCATAACTTAGTTTGGCGATTTGGGGTTGGAAATCGAGAAATGATCAGATTGGACTAGATCCTTGGAACAAGAAGCGACTTGAGCATACCTGTGGACTTAATACAGTTTATTAATAGTCGAGGTATATTTTTTTGGAACCAGGTCATTCGGGAATGGCAAGGATATGTTCCAATATGGAAAAGGTCGGAGAACTGGATTTGACAGGCCAGATGGCATATGAATGGGAATAGATCAGGTACAGGATGCAATCTATTGGATTTTGTCGAGATGAGCGTGGAGATCATATTACATGGGCTACAAGATAAAGGCAAGATAAGTAGAGGTGGTTGATGCATATCACAACCATTGCACACAGGAGCTCCACAACACATAGGTATGTTGGTTCTATAAATTTTGGTGTACTAAGATGCCAATCAAGATTATTATTTTCATATGGCTCGTTTGGAAAAATAAAAATCTAACATGGGAAAACTTGCAAAAGAAAAATTGGTAGGGGTCGAGGATATGTCATTTATGTAGGAACGAGGGGGAGGATAACACTCATATTTTTTTAAATTGTCCTATATCGGTACAAATCTAGCATTATTTTGCCGACTATATAGGTATCTCATTCATACAATATGATAATATCTCCGACTATTTGTATTGGTGGAGTAAACAAAAATCCTCATGGAGGTTGATTCCATTGGTTGTCTTATGGGAGACATGGTGTTGGCGCAATCAAATTATATTTGAAAATTATAAGGTAAAAGATGTGTTGGTAATGGACTGTATATCTAAATGGTACAATGGTGGCATTGAACTAAACTATGGACCCAAGAAAAAGATATGTTCAAGGCCTGGACCTAGTATTATATATCCAGCGGGTTATTTTGATGGTGTGGCACAAAGAAGACTATGTGGATGTGGTTTTTGGATCAAAGTAATAGAAGGTCAAGAATTTTGGGTCCACTGGGGTGTTGGTAGGGGCACAAATATGAAGGCAAAAGCCATGGGCTTATGGGGTCTACTTTGGTTCTCTACTTTTTTTAACATTCCCTCCATGCACATTTTTGGAGATTCTCGTATCATTATTGTACACGAACTGAGCAGAAACAAAATACAACAAAATATGCTTCATGGATGGCTTTGCTGGATGGAGAATCTATGGGCCTCTTTTAGAGACTCAATGATCTAGCACATTGGATGGGAATACAACCAAAACGCGAACCATATGTCCAAGCTGGGTGTAGCGGATGAACCAAATGGTATGCACATTGAAATAGAGATGGGAGCTAACACTGTAGATGTTGGGTGTCTACCATTACCGGGATAACAAAACAATTTCATGGGTTTTATGCAACAAATGATTTGAAGCTTCTAGAAGGGAGAAGTTTTTTTTTTTTTGTATTTTTGTATATAGCATACACTATAAGTTGATTACTAAAAGATACATGCTTTCGAATACATGTACATAGGTTGATAGAGCTTTTGCATAAATTTCCCCTGGGCTCATACATGGGATACACTAAGAATGATGATAAGATTAACTGAATACAAGGTCAAGATGTTTGTATATATCATAGAAAAAGATGAAAGTTATTGATAATCACAATACCAGGAATATACACTGTTAACCAATAATTGTGACGTATCAAATAATTATGACATATCAAATAATTATGACTTATCACAAAACTGTTGACACATGTGATAAAACTGACCGATTATAAATCTGCCCTGGTTTTTTCATGTATAAGTGTTGCTATTAGAGTCCATATTCCTAGTAAATAACCTATGCCCTCTTCAAGGACTTCGTAGCTGTCAAAGGAATTTGTTTCCACTGTATTTATTAAGGCATGTGCATGTGATAAGTTGCCTTGTTGGAACCAGTATATACATATATTCATGTTTATTTCATGTTGGATTGGTGATGTTGGATTTGTGATGGCATCAAAGCATATGTTGAATGTTGCAAATAATATACTAAACGCTGCGTCCCTACCACTTCCTTACAATAGAGTTGTTGCCTGCTGTGAAACTTGAACTGAATAATGTTTACATGCTAATGGTAATTGCATCTAAGGTTCATTAAGTCGATGCCTTGATAGCGAGTCTTGTGATACAAGGATAAAACGTAGTGTAAACTAACATGCATGGCACTGCCCTTGTGATAACCTTTGTATAATTTACAAGTTATGCTAACTACCATAGTTAGGGGTTAAATTTTACGAGTGACCCTACCCATCAAGGAAATTTTTTATGACGTTTTTATTTTTAAACTGCCCATAATATGACTTTTAAAATTTATTTGTACAAGTTTCATCTAATTTCAAATTGTACAATAAAAGAACAATAGTTGTGAAATAATTTTCAAACCAAAAACATAATGTGCATGAACTATGTAAATGTTCAAAAAGTAGATTCAATATCACCATGTACACAAACTAAATTTTGGACAGTTTCACCAAAAGAGGTAATTGTCAAAACACCACTATTACAAACATAAAAATAAAAGCAAAAACTTTAAATATTTAAGGTTCTCCTTTCTTTAGCATCTTTCCAGATGTCAAATACCCTATCCCATTTCACCATCGATGAATCAAGCCCTGTTAGAGACACCCACATCAAGGCATCCAATGCAACTAATGATAGCTTTGTTCTTCGGACATCCTTTATTATGTTTTGTCTTGAGAATCCTCTCTCACAAGCAATTGTACTTGCAGGAATAGTAAGTATCGCCTGCCATAATTTTGACATGTGAGGAAAATTTGTATGCAACCCTGTAACATAAAAAATCCTCCATGCATCTTTCATGGATGATCTCTCGCAATTAACACGAAGAGTGTCAACAAATGGATGCAACTCTTTCAAACAAGCCTCAAAATCAAATGTAGTTTAGTTTTCTTCACTTTGATAATAAGGATGTTGTAAGTGTTGAAAAATCTTTTCGAGCCAACACTTTGAATTTCGTTCTCTGCCATGAACATCCTCTAAATAATGGCAAGGGCTAAACAATCTTTCTGAGTTGAAAAATGCAAGATCGGGGAATCTTGCGTTCAAATTCTCTACGAGAGCTTGAACATAATCTTTTGCAAGTTGTTTGCAACTTTCTATTGAACCTTCAATACACGGTTTCCATGATTGTTTTTGTATATCAACACAATCAACGTATACATATGGAATTGCTACAAATCGTAATTCATGCTTGTGAACAAGCCCCTCCTTATCACAAATTTCTAGAAAGCCAAATTTAGAGGCATCTATAAATTTAGATAAATAACATGTGCCATCTGCAAATGTGTCACTTCTTAAAAACCACCTTTTCAAAGTGTTTACCGTGACATCTATGGCTGCCCCTAAAGAGCTGACATCAATGTACTCTTCTTGGAATTTCTTGTTCAACTTGTTTAATTCACACATTATATCTGCAAGCATATGTAAACAAAATTGTACTGAAAAGATTCTTGCCTTATCATACCATGAGTCTTTTCTTTCATTTTTCCACAATGTTAATATGGGAGGCATAAGTGCAACAAGTCTTTCAATGACTTGTCCCCTTGAAAGCAATCTAACTCCATGGATTTGAAGAGCTTGAAGAGTTTCAAGTTGCATAAGTTCTTATAGAGCAATAAGTTGACTATTTCTTTTCGTAGAACTTTGCAGCCAAGAATATACCTTATTTGCTAATTTCTCAACAAATAATAATTCAGGTATTTTTTTTGAAGCATCTGATGCAGCTAAGGCTTCACGATGAGCAATGCAATGAACACCTACAAGATTAGGTACATCTTTCTTCAAGAAAGTGATAAAACCATTTTCATTACCAACCATTGAAGAAGTGCCATCTGTGGAAACTCCTATCAATCTTTCTGTTGAAAGGCCCCTTGATTCCATTAAATGTTTGATTGCATTATAAGTTGTTTTCCCTCTTCCATCGCAAACATTTATGAGCTTTAAAAACTGTGAAATTGGAGGACCCAATCCTTTTGAGTTTAAAAACGTGGCATAAACCACAAGATGTTTTTCTAAACTACGGTCTGTAATTTCATCTAACATCAATGAAAAAAAAGGGCTATCTAGCATTTTGGAAGTTTGTAGCTCTTCAAGGTACTGAGATATAGCGAAAAGGAATTCTTTTGCAGCCATGTGATTTGTATATGATGTGTACTCTTTGTTCTTTGGCATATTTGACGTGTGTAAAGACATTGTAAGCAAACAAAGAGATTCATATTTTGAAAGTGGTAGATCCTCTTGCACCATCCAATATACTAATTTCATAGTAGTGATGTCTCTTTCTTTGTTCATATCATCAATGCATGCAATGTGTTCTGTAATAGACTTCGCCTTCTTCTCATTTCCACATATCCACTTTGCCTGTGAGAGTTTATGAATGCTTGAATTAGCATGAACAATTATAGAATCATGCTGCAATGTAGAGAAACCAGTCCCAATTCCCCATGGCCCCATTGCCTTATGAATTTCACAATATATGCATTTCATAACTATTTTTCCTTCATGCTTTGCCTCTCCCAACCACTTATACCTAGTTTTCCACTGATCACGAAACTCTCTTTTTACTTTCATTTTTCTTTTCTTTTGGGTGCTAGGTTCTCCGTGGTGAAATTCTTCATCACTTTTTTCATTATGCTCCAAGATATCATATTCTTCATTATGCCCCAAGACATCTAAATCTTCATTTAGATCAAAATCATGATCTTCTTTATCAGGCAATGAAGCTTGAGATGTATTAGACCATCCAAAAAAAAATTTGATAGAAAGTTGATTCCCTTTTTTTGAAGACATTTTTGATATATAATACCTATATAATAAAAATAAAGTATTTAGTATATATGAATTTCATTTCATCAACTAAAACCATATTAAAAAAATAATCTTGCATTGGTATGCTGCTAAAAATCCCAAACACTAAAAATAAATCTAAATAAATCATTTAATAAAATTATAAAAATACATCTTTAACAATTTCAATTAACTAATCCAACAAATGAAATTTTACAACAAAAATCGAAAACTAAACAATATAACAGAGCTGTTACAAGGACATTTATCCAATTCATAAAAAATGATATAACAAACTTTTACACGAATTGATATAAAAAACTTTTACATATACAATTTATTACAGTGAGAAATCTAACTAATCAAATTTCACAAAAAATTTAACAATTTAAATACCACTTCTATTCTAAATACATTCAGAATTCAACAACATATTAATTGATCCAGCATTCTGTCATTGTCCTATTTACAATTTTGGAATTTTGAAATAGAAGATTTCATTCATGGCCAACCAAAAAGAAACTAAAAAAAATCAGGGACTAATATTACACTAAAAGCAGACGGACAACGGCACCAGATAAACTAACCTTCACAAAGACACATCCAACTTGGGTCCATGTGAACACATGTGCGCACTATCTATTCCATCAACGCTGGAAATGAGCTATGGGAATTGATAGTCAATATTTACCTTCCAAACCCTACCTTTTTACAAATCCACTTATGGTATATTTATCGACTACTTTCTCACTACCATTCATGTCGAGTGGCTCATAAATTTTCCCCTGAAGGCATCCGAATGCATTAGGCTTCTAGATGCTTATGAAAAGTTGCAGGCTTCGATCTTTCCACCTTACCGTGGCACCTTACCTGTGTGCCTTGTCACACTGGTAATAATTTTAAATTTTCCATCTCTCTATTAAATTATAGTTTGGGTTATTCCTCTATTTTATGTAGTAGGAGTTCAGGTTTTTGTCAATATTTTGTTTAGAGGCCACACCCATGGAGGTCAGAAATTGATTAAGTTCTCAACTAGGTTCTATCCAATGTAAGTTTTATAGCCTATATCAATTTCTGGATGTTTTATCGATAGGCTGACTATCCCTTGCGATTTTGTGATATTGTGCTTAGTTTGTAATTTTTTCTTCTCAGTTTATGTCTTCTACTAATTCACATTTGAATTCCTAATTTGTTTACTCAATATTATGTAAAATTTGGCACCACACAATTATATCATCCATGAATCACTTCAAGAAATTACCAGCTATAACAGTGTAGTTTTTATTTGTACAGAGAGAGAGGGAGGGATTTCAAAAACCTGGCAACGCAAAATTTAAGTTGGGCACTGCTCTTCTGCCACGACGATGTATATAAACTGATGACAACTGCTGAAAACTCAACAGAAATTGCACCAGACACACGACGAGAACGCTGTTGGGGTTGATGTTGGTTTTAACTGTGTGTAGCGTCTCTGGCACAAAAGTATCTGTATAGTTGACGACTGGGGGCCTCGGGCATACATTCCCAGAATTGTATTTTTTTAATGAAAATCCAACTGAGAGCTGGGACTCTTCATTGTCAGCGGCAACTGAGCATGCTTACCCGAAGTTTTTTGTTTAAATTTTCGATGAGTCGACCAACCAAACAGCACTACGCTAGGTTAGTAGGAAGTCCTCTGCAACTTACACCATATGCTATATAATGCTCCTCCTCATAACCTCATATCAACTCAGTGGAGTGACTAAGTAGTTGTTGCAGCTTGCAGGTGCTTTTGTTTCTTTTCCCATGGCGCGTCTACTATCATTCGCTGTCATAGTCATCACTATTTTTGCTCTCTTCATATGGAATATTGAGGTAAGACGTTACAACTTACAGGCTACAGCACATCACAGATTCACAAGTGATCGGGATTTGGTGGTAAATTGACGATAAAGCTTTAAGCGATGGATTATTTCCGCGCGGGCCGCGACAGGACTCATTAATGGAATCTTGTACATATTAAAGTTTACAGGTGGTAAGTTGGTAACTGGTAACAGTGGTAAGTTTCATTCTAAATGCTCAAGCGGTAAACCCGAATGTGAATTGAATGCGAATTGAATGCAAAATCCGCAGATCTGATAGCCATCCGATCACTGTACTTTGTCAATAAACGCTAAACTTGCAAGTTGCCCCGGCTGGAGTCTGGAGATTATAAATTTATAAGGTTACACTGTTACAGATTCACACCATATTAAAAATTCCATAGTCGTTCCAAAAAGTTTTGAATTATAGTAATTATTATTCAACAATCTAGTCGTTGTCATTATTAATATTATAATTATTTCACAACCAAATCGCCACATCGTCAAGATCCCTGTAGGCTGTAGCAACTCGTGAGATGAGGAGAGAGATTCGTACTGTGCCGAGTCTCATTGAGTCATTTGACATGATCCAGTCACAAACAATTATTCAACAATCCAGTCGCCACATTGTAACTTACAGCCTACAGGTATAAAAAATATATGACGTAAGGTTAAATATATATATATAAAAAAATTATAATTTTTTTTTTTAACTTTTAATTTTTAAACATGCCCGTCAATATGATGTTTTTGAAAATGAATGGCAAGTTGCGCATGACATGGAGGTTTAAAACTAAAACGTATTTTACGGGTAAAAATGCGAAATACGGGCATACGGGCGTCAAATTTAACCCCTGACCATAGTTCATAAGCATGGTTATAAGCTTAAAAACCGGATTCGTTGAAACCTCTTCACGTGTATTGAATTGGACGAATCAAACATGATTCGGCGGGACACGTGTTCTCCGAGTGTAGCCGGTCTTGTCGGGGCGTGTCCTCCAAACGTGCCCATCATGTCTCATTGAATTCCCTGTCGCACGGCCCATAAAGTTCAGTTTTGGTTTATTTCTCTCTCACTATTTTCTGTCTCTCTTGTTGTGGGTGTGTGGGAGCGATAAGCAAAGAGTTTAGGAGCATTTTGCAAGTGATTAATAAAACATTTTGATAGATCAAATTGCATAAAAATAAAGAGTAAATTAAATAAAAAAATAAATTATTAATTAAAGTAACGCTGAGGTAAAATCATTTTACTCTGAGTTTTAATAACTAATGATATTGACCCATGGTATTCATGTGGAATATAGTCTATTTAACAACTCATGGTATTGACCCATAGTATTCATATAGAATATATAAGTCTATTTCAAGGGAAAAAACCTCCAAGTAAATTTGTCCTTCAACGACAATGCTATCCCAACAATTTTTATGCTTTTATATATTTTATCTCAAAAATTAGAATTACCGTGAATCACTAAAAATGAGTAACTCTGTTAAACATAAACCACTACCTCTTTTTTACTATATTATTGATAGAATAGTAATTTACATAATATTCTAGAAGCAGAAATTGTTGCAGCAAAAATGATTAGTAACTCTGTTAAACATAAACCACTAGCTCTTTTTACTATATTATTAATAGAATGGTAATTTACATAATATTTGAGAAGCAGAAATTGTTGCAGCAAAAACTCTCAAAAAAACATTCAATCAATTCTTCATTTGGAAATTTGTACCAATAATTTTCCGTACTAAATGTCACTCGTCTATATCAATATCTTCTATTTTCGTTCACTAATATTTCCATCGTTCACTAATATTTCCATGGACATAAATGTCTAATAGCTTTTCATAAAAAACTAACTTTTAACATTTGAGTTTATTGAATGCCATAAATTTATACTTGTCTTTGAGAATACATTACACTTTTTATGGATCATGCATACATAATCCAAATTTATGAATGCCCAAAAAAAATATACAGTCGGACTCAAGTATACTTATTTTCTTATAACATTTGAATTTATTGCATGCCGTAAATGTATACTTGTCTTTAAGAATGCATTGCACTTTCTATGAATCATGCATACATAGTCCAAATTTATGAAAGCCAAAAACAAATATGCAGTTGGACTCAAGTATACTTGCAATTGCCATAGTCCAAATTTATGAAAGCCAAAAAAAATAAGCAGTTGGACTCAAGTATACTTGCAATTGCCACAGTATACTCTCTTGATGGTATTAGTGTTTAACGATTGATTCTATTATGGCAACACATGGTTTTGGAATACTTTAAATTTCATTAAAATTATAATTGTATATAGAATTTTTAATTTGAAATGAAAATATTAAAAGTAAAACTCGATTTCTTCTAATGACTTTCAGCCTTTACATGGTTGTGTGGATAGTAAAGTGGATAATATAAATTTTATTAAAATTATAATTGTATCTAGAATTTTTAATTTGAATGAAAAAGATTAGAGATAAAATTAATTTCATGTAATCTAGAATAAAATTGACATTTAAAAAATTTATCTATTTATTAAATAAAATAATAAATAATTTAGAATATTTTTTAATAATTAATAAAATTTAATAGGTTATAAAAAGAAAATTAGGTAATAATGAAAAATAATAAAAATGTTTAAATAATTAATATAAATTAGTGTGAATTAGATTCTTTTTTTTTTTTAGAAATAAAATGGCATATTTGTTATTTCATTGAAATCAAATATATAAATTATTATTTAATTTCAACTTGGGGGTCATGATTGTTAAGAGCTTTCTTTTCTAAGAAGAAAAAAAGGAAGTGTGGGTGTGATGCTCTTCCTTTCCACATAAAGAAAAGTAGATCTCCTCAGTCCCATAATCTAACATATGATTACAATGCAATTCAAAAAAACAAAGTACATACAAAGCTTTATAAAAAAGCTCATGATATGCCATTCAATAAAAAGGAAGCCATGATATGTGGTTCAATAAAAAGGAAGCTAAACTTCAAAATTATGCAAAATCAGCGTTGATATAGAGATCTCCTCATGTTTCTATATGACCATCCTGCACCAAGGTGCCATTGGAAAATTCTTGGAAACGAATCCTATCCAAAGACACCTTTCATCCTTCCTTAGATAATGAGTTTGCTTCAACATTTTGTTTTTTGTAAATGTGGGAGATAATGATCCTATGAAATGTTGAAAACAAAGTCACAATCCTAATCAACCTGTGGGAAAGAGAAAGAGATTGTAAATAAGAACATTGATCTACCCAATTGATGATCACCTTTGAATCATTAAATATATCGATCTCATCGATTCCCAGCCACATGGCGCAATAGAGGATGCCCCAATAAGCAAGTAAGTCCGCCCTAGTGTTTGTACCATAGATGTTGCACCATTTAAACTTATAGAAGTCACCATGATTCGTAAAGATCAACATCCCGCTCCCACAGACCCTAAAGAAGCCACCCCATCAAAAAAACAAACAGGGAAATTGTGCCAAACATCCTTCATAGTAATGCATCTTCTAGGATACTTATAGGTCACACCACCTAAGAGCTATAACATTCTACCAATCCATAACTTAAAACACCCAAAACATTTAGATTTATTTTGAGTGGTAACATTTAGATTTATTTTGAGTGGTTAGGAAGATTGATTATTTTTCTTTTTAACAAGATTTAATTCTTGCAAATAATATAATGAGTTCTTATCCAGTATATAGTTATAATGTTTTTTATTTTTGTTATTAAATTATTTTAAATCTTAAAAAATATTTTACCTTTGTTTTACAAATAGAATAATAGGTTATAACATGACAAAAAAATTAATACAAATTATTATGAAAAATTAATTGTCCTGATCATGAACCACACTAGTTGGTCGAAACGCGTCGACAAATGATATTTTATGTGATCTTCGCCGAAAAACATTTTGTAAAAATTAATTGTGTTAGAAATACTTTCTAGCCTAGTGTGGAAGATATGTTGTAATGTCCTATCCAGTTATGTTATGTAAACATTTTGACTCACTCAAATTATATAAACATAAAAATAAAATAAACTTTAAAAAGAAAATTATAATTAACCAAACCAACTTAAATCAATCTTAACTCGGGATCTATCAAGCACTCAAAAAGATCAAATCTTTCAAAATACAAATTTATTTTTTGAGTGCAAAAATAATTGATCCCTCTTTACGCTTAATAAATCCAAAATTAAAATGATTTAAACTAATCTTATACCCAGAAAAATATAAAATATAAAATAATTAAATACCGATATTAAATGTTTGATTCTTGAGAGAAATAAATTTCCACAAACTAATCCACTAGCTTCCCGGGAAAAAAGAAAATATGATATGTTTGAGTTTGGGTTGCCAAGCCTACCACAATTCTAGAATTTTAAATCAATTTTTCCTTATCTGAGGACCTTGGAATGCTCTTTTATGTAAACATTGAATGAAAACATCACAAAGTTATTCAAAAGTCATTCTCATTTTCTTGAGTCGTTGCCCTTCCTGCCAGGGCGTTTCAAGTCATTCTCATTTTCTTGAGTCGTTGCCCTTCCTGCCAGGGCGTTTCGTTTAGGTTAATAGATAACCTTTTACCACAATTTTTGTAGGGTAGATTAAAATTAAGTATGGATGTATGACATATTTATGTTGAAAAACATGTTTATTTTGTAATTGGTTTTTAAAATTTTAATTTAATTATTAATAATTAATAAATTGACGAGTTGATGGTAAGAATTTAATTTTCATAGAATATTTTAAAATATTCTTAATAGTATACACAAATCAAACACTCAGATTTTTCTCCAAAGTAATTATGCATTTTTTTTCTCTTTTAATTAAATTGATTAATTAAAAAAATATTATATGAACAAGTGTTATATGAAATAAATTATAGTTTTTTGAATATGAGTTATTAATAAATCATAGTATTATAACAAATTTTATTTACAAATTAACAATCTCCATAGTAAAATGGGATTAACCTATGTATATAAGAATCATATTCCATATTTTGTCAAATGTATATATATTTAACTTATATATTAATGTTTTTATAATGAATAATAATAATAATTTAAAATAAAGTTACAATTTATTTAGTTTTATGAATTTTTTTAAGGATATTTATTATGGATTGATGGTCTATCCATATTTATTAGTCATTTACTTTATATGGTTGCTTTGATGTTTGTTATGGATTGATGTCTATGAGCATTTATTCGCAACTTAATTTATATGATTGCTTTGATGTTTATTAAGGATGGATGTCTATTAACATTTCTTAGCCACATAATTTATATGGTTGCACTAATTACTGCATAGATTAACAAAAATGTTTTTTTTAATAAATAGTTTTTATTTTGGATAGTTAATAATAATATTCTATATTGGTAGATGTATCTCGCTTTTAGAATTTTAATTTAATTATTAATAATTATTAAGTGGATGGTAATAAATTAACCTTCATAGAATATCTATGGAATATTTTTAATAATAATTAGAGATACAGGATGATGATGGGCTAGACATGCATCTTGGTTGGGCATGATACTTTATTATGGTGAGGCATGGGGCACTGCATGTTGGATCCATGATGTTGATGTGATGGATTGTTTTGGTGCCAAGTTTTATTTTCTTAATTGCATATCTTTGGATTGATGAATGTTAGGCTCAATCAAAATATGGTTTGGATATGATATATGTGGTGGTAAGACTATTTTAAAGAGACCATCGCATTCTTTCAACTCTAATGAAAGTGCATTGCTGATGCCTTGGGCACATTTGTGCAATCATTTGAGTCAGAATGACACCCCTTGGAGTGGAATGGACACAACTGCATGCAAGACAAAGAGTTGGATTAAGGAGTGCGAAGGGTTAGCTTGGGGTAGACCAACCTTTGACATGCCCCAAAAGACTAGTATAAGTAATGGAAGGTGAAGAGGCCAAACATAACAACATCAACCCGACTAAAATTGGAGCTACATGAAAAAATTGGGACAAACTACAAGGCGAAGTCATATGAATGAAACATAGTCCAAACAAAGTACATTTTAGGCTGATCAAACCACAGAAGTGAAACATCACAATGTCACATGACCCCACGACACTAGGGACACCAAGTCAATTAAAAAACTCAAACAAACTAGAAAATGGAATAAACAATTTTAAAATATTTTAGATAAAAGATGTGAAACATCACAATGTCACATGACACCAGGACACCAAGTCAATTAGAAAACTCAAACAAACTAGAAAATAGAATAAAACAATTTTAAAATATTTTAGATAAAAGATGCCAACCCTATTCGTAAATAAAAAACTTATATAAGATGACAACAACTACCCTTTTTATACTTTAACATGCCCCATGATAAAAATAAAAGGTAAAACTTAACATCCATCTTAAACACCGATCTACCAAGCACTAAGAGGGATCAAATTTTTTGTGATACAAACCTCTTTTAAATTTAAAATATTTTCAATCTCTCTCATTGCTTGATAAATCCATGGTTTATATATATATTTATTTATTTATTTAAATTGCATTTTTAATATATAAATAGATTCAATGCCTAAATCACATTTTTGAATGCATAAATGGATTCAATGTTTTGAAAATCCTCTTAGGCGCACAACTTAAACTTGAATTCCAACAAATCTTTACTACAATCTCACAAAATTAATGTAAAACTACTTTTAAAAAGAGCCAAAATGTAGAATAATGAGATTAGTTGAAATGCTTTACCCATAATATTTGTTTTCAATTGTTTTTTAAGCCATATATAAGACAAACATATTTCACAATTGGTTTATATAAGAGATAAGTACTTATTTTTCATATTCATATATATATATATATATATCTCTGAAAAATAAATATTTATCTCTTTTTTTTTTCACTTACTGGTTCACGGATACCCGGGTCAGTGGGTAGCCGCTACGTCCAGGGTTTTAAACACTGAGTGGACGCCACCCGAAGGGCATCAACACCCCTCGGCCTATTTACTGACCTAACCCCAAGAGCTTTCGGGATTCGACCCTGTGACCTCCCATTGGCGAGGCACTTGATTTGACCGATTGAGCTAACTCTTGGGGCTTTAAATACTTATCTCTTATATAAACTATTTGTGAAATATGCATGTATTATATATAGACAACTCACATTGAAATATTTTACTTAACATGGAGTTGCCTGTGTTGATTTCCTTTCTATATAAGGAAATTGATATCGAAATATATAGATGAAAATAGATACTCATATACTTTATTTAAGTTCGATATTAGGATATTTTTAAACATAAAAGAATTATACATCTTTTGTACCAAAGTGAAAATATAATTTTTTTTTTAACTTTTAATTACTTTATATTTTAGTTATAGTTAAGAGTGGGACAAATAGTTCTAGCAATTTGACAACGTTGTTTCTTAATTTAGAGAATATATTATTTTTATTTTAAAAAGGGATATATCAATTTCAAATTTAACATGGATGAAATTACACATCTTTTGAATTGTAGAATAAACCTCTCAACATAAGAATGAAAAAGGTTGTCATGTCGCTATAAAAATGTACATTTCAAAAATAAATACAATATCATAACAAAAGAAGAAGTGACTACACACCCTATGGTAAAGGGAGAAGTGACCGCACACCTTGGTAAAGGACCTTTGGTATTTGGATAATTAATTTCTACATGCTTATATATTTGAGTATATATCTATTTTTTTAATAAGTTGGAATATGTGGATGATTTTGGTTATTTAGATGTTAGTATAATTTTGCTGGGTTAACGTAATTTTTTTATATTAATATATAAAATTGTTATTTATTTACGGTTAAAAAACATAAAAAAATAAAAAAATCCAACTTAAAAACTAAACAGGCTGACCAAGCTAAACAGGCTGACCAAGCAGAACATTATGAGCCTTTTCCAAATTAAAAACTAAACTGCTGACCAACTTAGAATATTCTGGGCCTTTTCCAAATTAAAAATAAACATGTTGATCAAGTAGAATATCATGGTAGAGGAAGTGAGGGCTCACCCTATGGTCAAGCGCCCTTTCCAAGTTAAAAAAGACCCTTAGAATATTATGGGCTTTTTCCAAATTAAAAATAAACATGCTGACCAAGGACAATATCATGGCAGAGGAAGTGAGGGTGCGCCTTTTCCAAGTTTAAAAAGACCAACTTAGAATATTATGGGCCTTTTCCAAATTAAAAATAAACATGCTCATGGCAGAGGAAGTGACGGCTCACGGCTCACCCTATGGTCAAGCGACTTTTCCAAGCTAAAAAAACCATGGGCACATTTTTTGGGACTTTTCCAAGTTAAAAAAAACCACCATGGCTACATTTTGTTTTAGTTGTTACGGTCATTAGTTAGACACAGATATAATTGTTTTATTTTATTTTATTAATAATTATTTAGTAGATAGTAAAAAGTAGGTATTATTGTATTTAATAATTTTTTTCATTTATTTTATAGTTATTAGTTAGATATAAATATAATTATCTTATCTTATCAATAATTATTTAGTGAATAGTATAAAATAATCTTATTAAATATCTATAAAATATTTTTAATAATAATTAAAAATAGATAATTGAAATTTATCTCAAATATAATTATAATTTTTTAAAATTAATTACAAAAATCTTTCCACATATTTTGATTTTTAAAATTAATTACAAAAATCTTTCCACATATTTTGATTATATATATTTTGATTCTATATATATTTATGGTTAGTTTATTATATATTTTTGTTGTGTAATTTCTTTTATAATTATATATACATTTAATTTATATATTAATTTTTTAATTAATATAATAATAATAATATAATTTAGTTGAGTTAATCATACGGCTTTTTAAAATGTATCTTGAAAATAAAAATAAGATAATGCTTATTGATACTTTAGCGTGCGCTCGTTCTTATTAATATTAAAAATTTAAAAACTTATTGATAGAAATATGTAATTCAATCTCCGCGTATAGGCTCAGCGAATCTTCTTCCGCTCATGGATGTCATGCTTCATGCTTCCGCTGTACAACTTTGACTTCACGATTTCATCCGCCCGCCATTATTCTTGTCCAACTAAGATGCCGTGCGTAATAATGCCGTGCGTAATACTAGAGTAAGAACAATGCTACTTTGCTAATTGTTAAATATAAGGATGACGCCTTTGGTACTCAGAAACTGCAGAAATCTTCTGCTCTGACTGGGTTTGAAGATGTCACGACCTTCTTGAGACTCATATGATCAACAGCAACACAGGTGCCCAATTCATTAGGGTAAGTCTGCCGACCTGCCTAATTCATTAGGGTTTCAGACATTCTGCAGCAGCCAGGATAACAGTCGCCGTCAGCCAGGATAACAGTCGCCCTCCTCTGTTTCGAGCAGATTGGGGTTCAGCATGGCCATAATGGAAGCGCCAGAGGGAATCTGCTGGCGTTTGTTCTGTACTCAGCTCACATGGTTTTTTCTCCTCTTCAGTTGCAGGTTTGTTTCTGGAATTTCCAATTTCAACAATCAGTGCACCACTAAAAAAGATCGGTTGAGCCTGGGTTCTTCACTCACTCCTGAACAGAACACAACTTGCCTGATATCTCCCAATGAAACATTCTCTGCTGGATTTTATGGAGTTGGCAACAATGCTTATGCTTTTGCCATATGGTATACTCACACACCCGACCGAACAGTGGCTTGGGTGGCTAACAGAGAAGTACCTGTCAACGGAAGGCAGTCACGTCTGTACCTGCAGAAAGATGGAAACCTCGCTCTGTGGGATGCAGATGGTAGCGCTCTGTGGAGTACCAACACCAGTAACAAGAATGTCAAAGAGCTTGTTCTTCTAGAAACAGGAAATCTGGTGTTACGCAGCTCTTCAGGAGATCAGATTCTGTGGGAAAGCTTCCAGTATCCAACCGATACTCTTCTTCCATTCCAGTCCCTCAATAATAATGCAGGGCAGTTAATATCCAGAAAAGGGAATACCACGTTTAACAGAGGCTACTATCGCCTGTATTTTGATAGCGACAACGTTCTTCAACTAATTTTCGAGGGATCAGGCATATCAAGCAACTACTGGCTTACACCCACCTTGTCAAACTTTCAGAACGGCAGAACCCCATACAATAGCAGCCGCCAAGCGGTGTTTAACAGCCTAGGTAGTTTCCTTTCAAGCGATGACTTTACCTTTAACGCCTCAGATTATGGAGAAGGCCCCAAGAGAAGATTAACTCTGGACATGGATGGAAACCTCAGACTCTACAGCTTGGTGGAAGAGACAGGTACATGGAATATTGTTTGGATGGCTTTTCCTGATCAATGTTCTGTTCATGGCTTCTGTGGTATCAACGGTCTCTGCATATACACCCCTGTTCCCAGATGTATCTGCCCCCCTGGTTTTCACAGGAATGATTCCACCGATTGGTTCCAGGGTTGCCAGCGCAATAAACCACTGAACTCGTCCAGTCTAAAGCTTGTTTATCTTCCACATACAGATTATTATGGCTATGATCTAAATTACTATGGTAGTCAAACTGGGAACACATTTGAAAACTGCAAATTTCTGTGCATGAATGACAGCAAATGTGAAGCTTTTGCCTACAGATTGGATGGCACCGGAACTTGTTTCCGTAAGGCTCTACTTGCCAATGGATTTCGATCTCCTGGTATTTTGAACCACATGTATATCAAAGTTTCCAGCAATGATTTTTCTGTTTCTAATTCTACCAGTGCAGCTCAGCCATTAAACTGTTCGGCTTTGACTACCACTGTGACAGAGACAGGCCAATACAAGAAGCATAAGACTGGCAGCGCTGTCAAATATACGCTAGGGTTTGCAATTGCATTTGGTGTTGCAGAGCTGGTCTGCATAATACTTGGATGGCGGTATATGTTTATCGAATATAGAGTTCCTGGCTATGATCGTCTAGGTTACTCACTGATTCCTGGGGGGTTCAAGAAATTCAGCTTTGCAGAGTTGAAGAAAGCGACGGATAACTTCACGGTAAAACTGGGGCAAGGAGGGTTTGGGACTGTGTACAAAGGGGTGCTTCCAGATGGTGACGTGGTAGCAGTGAAGCAACTGGAAGGAGTATCCCAAGGTCATGAGCAGTTTGTTTGGTATTTTTAAATGGGAAATACCAAAACCAGACAAACAAACACCACAGAGCCAATGCTCTGTTTCCACTGTTCCAGGATCATTTGCAGAGAACCTCTTTAATAAAAAAATGAACTCAGAACACAGTCCATTACACAAAAAAAAACTTCTATTGATTTAAAACAAAAAGACTGATACAAACTTCATCCTCTGTGCAAAGAGGGATTCAAAAATAAAACTCTGCTGCTCTCACAGATTTTCCACTGCTGTGGATATTACAAAACAATTTCTTGCTGCTCCTATGTTTTACAATGGCAAACAAACATTACATGCCTCCCCTGTTCCATTTTCCGCACTGCTGTGCGTTCAACATTTACCACAAAAATTACATACTCCACTGCTGTGAAAATTACATAATCTTCTGTTTTACAATGGGGGTCAAAAACAATTACATCACCTCTTTCATATCTCGCACTGCTGTGCGTTTACAAAAATTTGCTCCACCGAGCGCAGCCACAACATAACACAATTACATAAAAATTGTGCGCAGGCACAATACACCTCACCCAAAAGAAACTCGCACACCACTATATGCTCCCGCAGCCACACTACACAAAAACTACTACACACATAGTCATATATGAAAACATAAAAAAAACTAACGTGGCCCATAACCATATTAAATGGCCTACACCTAAACTTACGTAAATGCATATATAAAAATATAAATGGGACATATGCCCATAACCATTTAAACAGGCCACCACCTAATTCCACGTAAAAGCATTAAAAACCATTACTTTTCCTCCACGGCGGTCAACTAACAAAACGACAAAAAAAATCATTTTGACGCGGGCGGGGACGGCTGACGTCACTTCAGTGCCATGTGTCGCCACCTCATTTGTCGGGCCCGGTCATTAAAGTCCGCACAGCTTCGCGGAGATCTGAGCCTGCAGACCCGATCCAACGCAATTCGCACACCACTCTTCCGCAACCAGCACGACCTTTAGCGTCCGGGGAACAGCGGTTTCGGCGCTCGTACATGGGACGCGTGGCGGAGTGTGAAGGTGTTCGGAGCCTCCGTTACGGAAACCGCCTTCGCCGAATGGTGGTGCGGGGAGACCACGGTGGTTTTCCGAAAACTGCCGTGCAGTTGGAATTACAAATTTAACACTCCCCTTTAATTTCAACTGCTGGGCATTCAGACATACCCAAGCACTTCCTCTCATAGAGGGATTCCTCAACACTGCTGTTACAAAAATATCATCCTCACATAGAGGGATTCACCAACTGCTTCTGATGCAGTTCACAAACAAACAAAGTTGTCTTCCTCTTAATAGAGGGATTAACCTGAAACTGTGCTTAAGAGCACCTTCCTCATGACAGAGGGATTCACCATA
Source organism: Pinus tabuliformis (assembly GCA_031772625.1). Taxonomy (NCBI): domain Eukaryota; kingdom Viridiplantae; phylum Streptophyta; class Pinopsida; order Pinales; family Pinaceae; genus Pinus; species Pinus tabuliformis. The sequence goes on along the minus strand of CM062814.1, from coordinate 400,865,332 downwards.
ACAATGTGCTGAAGAGCACCTTCCTCATGATAGAGGGATTCACCTGTTATAAAAACATCTTCCTCTTAATAGAGGGATTTACCAAACAATGCTAAAAAGCATCTTCCTCTCAACAGAGGGATTCACTAATGACTATGCTAAAAAGCATCATCCTCTTGATAGAGTGATTTACCAAATGACTGCCTCAAATGCAGTTCCAAAACAAACAATCATTGCACTGCTGTGTGTGCAAACTCATTACATTGTTCTTTTATGCTGATGCATATTCTCTGCTGCACTGTTGTGCCATCTTCTTTGCTGCGTCTACCCCACACTGCTGTGTCTGCTCCACGCTACTGCGTTTACACCTGCACTGCTCTTACATTTCTTTACAAACTCTGCATTGCTGTGCATTCTTCAAAGACAAAATACTCTGTCTTTTCTGGAACAATTACACTGTCCCAACTTACAAATTTACACTGCTGTGTGTAAACATTTCTTACACTCACTGCTGTTGCATATGTTGCATTTCAATTCAATGAACAACAAATTCATTACATTTACCTTTACTGCTGTAAGGAAAATTTCTTTTGCATGTGCTGCTGTCCATTACATCTCATTTCTTCAACAAAACTTTAATGCTGCTGCATCTTTCTTGTTTGCATTGCTGTGTGGTTCTCCTTCTTCACGATGGGAAAACTTTTCTTCAAGCTGCTGCTGTCCATACACTTGTTGTTGTGTTGCTGCTGCAATTTGCACTGCTGTGTGCACATACACTTGGCACTTCATTCTCCACGAAAAAAAATTAACACGGGCTGCTGCCTTTTCTTATGCACCCTTGCTTCACACAATCTTCAGCTTCATTCATTTTATTTTCACAACGCACTACTGTGCAATTCCTTTGGCTTTCTGCTGCCACACACATTCTTATACATCCAGTGTGCATTAAAAATCTGCTGTCCTTGTTTTTCTTTATGCATTTCTTTGCATGCTGCATTGCATAAAAAAAAACATTACATTTTTTTTACTGCTGTGTGAAATAATTTCATTGCATTCTCAGCCACTGGGCATTTACGTTCTGCTGCGTTTTGCCTTCTTCTCATTTTCTTCTCACTGCTTTGCATTTTCATTCCCAATAGAAAACATTCAATCTGCTGTGTATTATACTCACTCTGCTGTGAGTGTATTCTATCATACTACATAAAAGGAACCTACCTTCCATTGCTATGCATTTCAATGCATGTGCACCACAAAAAATTTCAAACTGCTGTTTTATATTTTGTCTTCCCACTGCTGTGAGGGTTTCCTTGCCATGCATACTTTTCTTCTTGCGCTGCTACTCTTTACATTTGAGCGCTGTCCCCTTTTCTTCTCTGCTGTTATGGCAGATTTAATTTCATATTTTTCCTTTATAAAAAAATCTTCATCAAGGAGTGACTGTTAATACAGTTCAGCAAACAAAAATTACAAGCTCCCCTTTAATGTATGCTTGTCTTCTTTTAGCAGACTCTTCTCAAAATAAACTTAGATCAGTTGCGTTGCTTAAGAGGCTTCCAGGCTGTATTTCTTTTCTTCTCCATACTTGTGTAACTTTCTTCCTTTGCATGGGTCTAGTTTGTGTAATAGCCCATGTCAAGTTACAGTCACGTGCCATATGCCCAATGTTATGACACTTGAAGCATTCAACTTTATTCATGAATGAGAATTCATGATTTCTTCTTGTGAAATTATTTCTTGGAGATTGTCGGGGACCACAACATCTATCTCCATGAAATGCTCTACAGTCTTTTGCCATATGACCAAAGTTTGAGCAAGCATAACAATAACCATAAAATGAACTTTGGTACCTGGGAGATGGAGGTTTCCTTGATGTACTTCTGAAGTCTTGCTGCCTTGAGATCCTTTGATGATCACCATTGCCTCTTGCCTTTTTGCCATCGGCGACATTTCTTCTTGGAGCTGGTTTTCTACTTGGAGCAGGATTTCTTCTATTGCAGCCTTCATTTTTCTCCTTGCCTTTGCTGGAACTAGGAGCATCACCATCTCTTTCTGGCTTCTTCACATCTCCTTTGCTTAAAGCATCCTCATCCTTGTTTGAGGGTTCACCTACATACCCAAATCCTGATTTATCAGATGGAGATCTATGATAGCTAAGCATATCATCCAAAGCTTGAGAGCTCTTCATGATCTTGTTCATCCCTTCAACCTTCTTCCTGAGGAGGACAATCTCTTCTTCTAGCTTTTCACATTCATTATTTTTCTTTGCTAGTTGTCCCTCAGTTTCTTCCTTGCTACGAGTAGCTTCAGCTGCTACTATTTTGAAGGAGATAATATCAGACTTCATTTTGGAGATTTCTTCATCTTTTGCTTGATTGCTCTTCATTTTCTTTTCAGCTCCTTGTGCCTGCTTCCTGGCTTCTTGTAATTCTGACTTAAGGGAGGATACCTCTACCTTATACTGTCCAATCTCTTCTATAAGTTTGTTCACTCTCTTGTGTCTTTGTTCAAGTTCACTTGTCAAGGCATCTGCCTGCTTCTTTGCTTCATTCAGCTGATTTGTCATGGATATGACTTCTTCATGATGTTTCTTCTTGCATTGGTCAAGCTCCTTCTTCAGCTTGGTAAGCTCTTCATCTCTTTCTTTTACTTGAAGTTTGATGAGGTCAACCTTCTCATTCTCAGCTTCTATGATGGGTTCATAACTTTCTTCTTCACTGATGGTGATGGTCAGTGTTCCCTTTGCATGAAGGTCATGCAGTCTGTCCCATATATCCTTTGCTGATGTATATTTTCTTAGATTCCTCTTCACTGAATCAGGGAGTCCATTCAAGATAGTCTTTGCTGCTTATGCATCATACTCCATGGATTCTTTATCCATCTTGCTGCCATCAATCACTGACTCCCAGACTTCAATCCCCTCATACATTAGAAAAGCCCTCATCTTTATTTCCCATACATCAAAGTTTCCATCAAACTTTGGAACCTCAAATAGAATGTATTCTAATGGACTGCCTTCTATCTTAGTAGAGGAGGGAGATACATTTTTAACAGGCTTGGAGGCTTTCTTCTTTGACCTAGCCATTCTAAACTAGTCTTCAAATACTTGACTGTGTTTTTTTTAATCACTGACTGTTTCTATAACTGTAACACAAAAAAAGCTTTGAGAAATACCTTAACTCTTTTGGCTGAGGCTTCACACTGCTGGAGAGGTTTGACTGCTGCTGCAACAAGAGTCTTTCCTTCAGCTTCCTTGACACTTTTAAAGAGCCTGAACCAGCTCTGTCACCATCAAGGAGCCTGGACTAGCTCTGATACCACTGTTGGGTATTTTTAAATGGGAAATACCAAAACCAGACAAACAAACACCACAGAGCCAATGCTCTGTTTCCACTGTTCCAGGATCATTTGCAGAGAACCTCTTTAATAAAAAAATGAACTCAGAACACAGTCCATTACACAAAAAAAAACTTCTATTGATTTAAAACAAAAACACTGATACAAACTTCATCCTCTGTGCAAAGAGGGATTCAAAAATAAAACTCTGCTGCTCTCACAGATTTTCCACTGCTGTGGATATTACAAAACAATTTCTTGCTGCTCCTATGTTTTACAATGGCAAACAAACATTACATGCCTCCCCTGTTCCATTTTCCGCACTGCTGTGCGTTCAACATTTACCACAAAAATTACATACTCCACTGCTGTGAAAATTACATAATCTTTTGTTTTACAATGGGGGTCAAAAACAATTACATCACCTCTTTCATATCTCGCACTGCTGTGCGTTTACAAAAATTTGCTCCACCAAGCGCAGCCACAACATAACACAATTACATAAAAATTGTGCGCAGGCACAATACACCTCACCCAAAAGAAACTCGCACACCACTATATGCTCCCGCAGCCACACTACACAAAAACTACTACACACATAGTCATATATGAAAACATAAAAAAAACTAACGTGGCCCATAACCATATTAAATGGCCTACACCTAAACTTACGTAAATGCATATATAAAAATATAAATGGGACGTATGCCCATAACCATTTAAACGGGCCGCCACCTAATTCCACGTAAAAGCATTAAAAACCATTACTTTTCCTCCACGGCAGTCAACTAACAAAACGACAAAAAAATTCATTTTGACGCGGGCGGGGACGGCTGACGTCACTTCAGTGCCACGTGTCGCCACCTCATTCGTCGGGCCCGGTCATTAAAGTCCGCACAGCTTCGCGGAGATCTGAGCCTGCAGACCCGATCCAACGCAATTCGCACACCACTCTTCCGCAACCAGCACGACCTTTAGCGTCCGGGGAACAGCGGTTTCGGCGCTCGTACATGGGACGCGTGGCGGAGTGTGAAGGTGTTCGGAGCCTCCGTTACGGAAACCGCCTTCGCCGAATGGTGGTGCGGGGAGACCACGGTGGTTTTCCGAAAAACTGCCATGCAGTTGGAATTACAAATTTAACAGAGTTCTGGGCAGAAGTGAGTATGATTGGGAAAGTCCATCACATGAATTTGGTTCGTATGGTTGGCTTCTGTGCAGAAAGAAATCACAGGCTGCTGGTTTATGAGTACATTGAAAACGGGTCTCTGGATAAGTATCTGTTCGCAGAAAGCGATGATAGAGTTTTGGGTTGGAAAGAAAGATTTGGGATTGCAGTGGGCACGGCCAAGGGGTTAGCCTACCTCCATGAAGAGTGTTTGGAATGGGTCCTGCACTGTGACATCAAACCCCAAAACATACTTTTGGACATGAAATTTTGTCCCAAGGTTTCTGACTTTGGGTTAGCAAAGCTGGTAGACAGAGATCAGGCATTCTCCTTCTCCACAATTAGAGGCACCAGGGGGTACTTAGCACTAGAGTGGGCAATGAATCTGCAAATCACAGCCAAGGTGGATGTTTATAGCTTCGGGATTGTTTTGTTAGAGATGGTGACTGGACGAAGCTCATCATCCAGTTTAGCACTCCAAAATTATGGACATTTGGTGCAGTGGGTGTCTACAATGATGAAGGAAGGGAAAGCGATGGAGGAAGTAGTGGATCCTAAGATGCATGGAGATTTTGATTTGGAGGAGGTGGAGAGAGTCCTGAAAACAGCACTGCTCTGTGTGCAGCAAGAAAAGGATATGAGACCTTCCATGAGCCGGGTCGTCGAAATGCTTTCTCAACAGGACGTCTTTACACCAACAAATTCCATGTTGCCTAGCGACCCAGCCAGTTCATTTCGAATTTTCTCTTCCTCAATAGAGGGTCAATCCTCTTCCTCCTCATTTTATGCCGTAACAGCCTAGCAACAGAGTATTCCATTTCTCGATGTGTATTTCCATAAATGCTGTTGTAATGTAACCTGATTAGATCTATCCTGTATCCAGATTTAATAAGTGCTAAGAGGTATAAATCTTGGTACTAGATAGATTCTAGTTTAGTTTAAGATGAATGTATAGTGTTTTTTTTCTTTCCGGTCTATATATATATATATATATATGTATGTATTGTTATTTACTTTTTTATTTAATTTAATTGTGGTTTAAATGTGTGTATTTATATATTTTTTATAATTTTCTTAATAAAACATTATGTTAAGGATAATTTCTCTTCTATACTGTAAAGCATCTCGCTATGTATTTTTCCACTCACTATTTTCAATAGAATAGAAAGTATTTTGCCTCTCGCTATTCTCAATGCAAAAGTGTTTTTCACGTATACATAAGTATGCCATTTATTTATGTATATACCATTTTCCATCCTTTCATTGTTGGTAATAAGAATATTCTAATTGAAAAATAAAAAACAAAAACAAATTGTAATACTTAAGTAACACTCAATGCCATTGCTGTGTTCAATGGACTAATATTAACACTTTCAATGAATCGCTAATCATAGTTACTAATAATTTGTCATTAATTTAAGGAAGTAACAAATTGTAATACTTAAGGAGCACTCAATGCCATTGTTGTGTTCAATGGAGTAATATTAACACTTTCAATGAATCGCTAATCATAGTTACTAATAATTTGTCATTAATTTAAGGAAGTTTATCATATTAAATTTAAAAATTAATTTTATTATATAGTTTTTGTCATTACTATCGTATTGAAATTTTTTGGCGCGTGAAATACACTTTATAAGAAAATTTTAATTACTTCTTCTCTATCCAAAGGCAATGCAAAAACTGAACTGGGGTGAGGAGAATAACACATAACACTCCTCATAATTAGTAAAGATAACTTGGTTGAATCTATTCTATAGATCTCAATGAGTTTTATTCAAATTACGTTGTCACTTAATTTGAAAATGAACTTGTATGTTGACAATGTAATTTGAACATGAACCTGTATGTTTTCAATGTGTTTGGGAGTTTTAGCTCAAGGGTTCTTTCTTGAGCACGCCCTTATTCTTGCCCAATTAAGATGCCCTGTCTACTACTAGAGTAAGAACAATTCTAATTCGATAGTGGTTAAATGTAAAGGATGACGCCTTTGGTACTCAGAAACTACAAAAATCTTTTGCTCTGAATGGCTTTGAAGATGTCACGACCTTCTTGAGATTCAGAGTATCAACAGCAAGACAAGTTCCTAAGTCATTAGGATTTCAGACATTTTACAGCAGCCAGGATAACAATCGCCTTCCTCTGTTTCGAGCAGATTGGGGTTCAGCTTGACCATAATGGAAGACACAGAGTGAATCTGCTGGCGTTTGTTCTGTAACCAGCTCACATGTCTCACCTGGGTCAATCCTCCAAGAGGGTTGCGTCCAAAGATGACTTTGTATGCTGAGCACTTCTTGGAGTTGAGAGACGGGCTCATTGTTCGACCCCAGTATACGTTTCACCACTGGTTGCATGTTCTTTGCATTCCTCTAGGCCGGTTCAGAGTAAGCTCTCATAGACTTCGGGTAGAGACAGAGTAGGCCAGTTCAGAGTAGGCTCTAATAGACTTCGGGTAGAGACGGACCACCAGGGGGATAGACTAGACAGATTCTGCTAGGTATGTCATTTATAGGAAGTGGAGACCGAGGTGCACTTCATTCTTGGATGCCCTTTCTACTACGAGGTCAGAGGAAGGTTTCATTGCTTGTTCAGAGATTCTCGGACCCTTGCCGACTTTCTCCGGTAACAAGATCAGAGATGTTTGGCCCTATATATGCAGGGGGCTCTTAGGTTCTGAGTGCATATTCTTCAGCGTCCCATCAGACCAAACCCCACACAGAGGATCACGACATTTTTCAGAGTACTACCTTTAGACAGGAGCACCAAGAGATCAATTGATACCAGTTCGTATCCAGACTCCAAATCAGTGAGGATCCGTGGGACCTCACCCTGCCACATGAGATCTCAGTAGCAATTTGGTCTCAGATCCGTTCCTGGGAGACGGACTAGATCCTTCAACGTTTAGCAGCATGTGAACCCTCCAGTAAACAATTTAGTGGACAGCCTGCACGTGCCATCGGCTCCTCATCGGGCCAACATAGTTTGTTGAGTTTCTTCAATGTTATTCATTTAGCCTTAGATGTTAGGAGAGATGGGTCTGAACCTATTAGCCCCTGGATCTTCTCCGCTAGGGCTAGATGTTGATTTACTTCATGCATTGTATCTTTTATAGGAGACTCTTTGGTTCTCCAGCTTTGTGTATACATCAGTGTACTCAACAGTCCCTTTGACGTACTTTGTGGTTATTAGTTGGACATAAAAATTATTATCTTATGTTATCTTGTCTTCACTTACAAGCTTGTTTCTTTCTGGAATTCCCAATTTCAACAATCAGTGCACCACTAAAAGAGATCGGCTGAGCCTGGGTTCTTCACTCACTCCCGAACATAACACAACTTGCCTGGCTTCTCCCAATGAAACTTTCTCTGCTGGATTTTATGGAGTGGGCAACAATGCTTGTGCTTTTGGCATATGGTATACTCAAACACCCGACCGAACAGTGGCTTGGGTAGCCAACATAGTACGTAAATCAACGGAAGGCATTCCTGTCTTTATCTGCAGAAAGATGGAAACCTCGCTCTCTGGGATGCAGATGGTAGCGTTCCGTGGAGTACCATCACCGGTAACAAGAATGTCAAAAAGGTTGTTCTTCTAGAAACAGGAAATCTAGTGTTACGCAGCTCTTCAGGTGATCAGTTTCTGTGGGAAAGCTCCCAGTATCCAACCGATACTCTTCTTCCATTCCAGTCCCTCAATAATAACACAGGGCAGTTACTATACAGAAAAGGGAAATCCACTTTTAACAGAGGCTACTATCGTCTGTATTTTGATAGCGACAACGTTATTCGACTAATTTTCGAGGGATGAGTCATATCAAGCAACTGCTGGCCAACTCCTCGCCTGGGAAACTTTGAGAACTGCAGAAACCCATACAATAGCAGCCGCCAAGCGGTGTTTAACAACCTAGGTAGTTTCCAGTCAAGCGACGACTTTACCTTGAAGGCCTCGGATTATGGAGAAGTCCCTAAGAGAAGGTTAACTCTGGACATGGATGGAAACCTCAGACTATACAGCTTGGTGGAAGAGAAAGGTACACGAAATATTGTTTGAATGGCTATTTCTGATCAATGTTCTGTTTATGGCCTCTGTGGTATCAACGGTCTTTGCATATACACCCCTGTTCCCGGCTGTATCTGTCCCCTCTGGTTTTCACAGGAATGATTCCACAGATTGGTTCCAAGGTTGCGAGTGCAATAAACAACTGAAACAACTGAGCTCGTCCAGTCCAAAGCTTGTTTATCTTCCACATACAGATTATTATGGCTATGATCTAAGTTACTATCAAACTGAGACCACGTTTGAAAACTGCAAATTTCTGTGCATGAATGACAGCAAATGTGAAGCTTTTGCATATAGATTGGATGGCACAGGAGCTTGTTACCCTAAGGCTTTTCTTGGCAATGGATTTCGATCTACTGGTGTTTTGAACCACATGTATATCAAAGTTTCTAACAATGATTTTTCTGTTTCTAATTCTACCAGTGCATCTCAGCCATTAAATTGTTCGGCTTTGACTACCACTGTGACAGAGACAGGCCAATACAAGAAGCAAAAGAGAAGCAGCGTTGTGAAATATACGCTAGGGTTTGCAATTTCATTTGGTGTTGCAGAACTGGTCTGCATAATACTTGGATGGCTGTATATGTTTATAGAATATAGAGTTTCTCGCTATGATCTTCAAGGTTACTCAGTGATGCCTGGGGGGTTCAAGAAGTTCAGCTTTGCAGAGTTGAAGAAAGCGACCGATAAGTTCAGGGTAAAACTGGGGGAAGGAGGGTTTGGGACTGTGTACAAAGGGGTGCTTCCAGCTGGTGAGGTGGTAGCGGCGAAGCAACTGGAAGGAGTATCCCAAGGGCATGATCAATTCTGGGCAGAAATGACTCAATGAATATGATTGGGAAAGTCCATCACATGAATTTGGTTCGTATGGTTGACTTCTGTGCAGAACGAAATCACAGGCTGCTGGTTTCTGAGTACGTTGAAAACGGGTTTCTGGATAAGTATTTGTTCGCACAAAACGATGATAAAGTTTTGGGTTGGAAATAATGATTTGGGATTGCAGTGGGCACTGGCATGGAGTTAGTCTACCTCCATGAAGAGTGTTTGGAACGGATTCTGCACTGTAACATCAAACCCCAGAACATACTTCTGGACATGAAATTTTGTCCCAGGGTTTCTGATTTTGGGTTAGCAAAGCTCGTAGACAGAGATCAGGCATTCTCCTTCACAATTGGAGGGGCCCAGGGGTTACTTATCACCAGAATGGGGGATGAATCGGCCAATCACAGCCAAGGTGCATGTTTATAGCTACGGAATTGTTTTGTTAGAGACGGTGACGGGACGAAGCTCGTTATCAGTTTAACAGTCCAAAATTATGGACAGTTGGTATAGTGGGTGTCTGTAATGACGAAGGAAGGGAGAAGCGATTAAGTAGGGGATCCCAAGTTGCATGGAGATTTTGATGTGGATGAGGTCGAGAGAGCCCTGAGAACAGCACTGCTCTGTGTGCAGGAAGAAAAGGATAAGAGACCTTCCATGAGCTGGGTCGTCGAAAAGCTTTCTCAACAGGACGTCTTCACACCAACAAATTCCATTTTGCCCAGCGATTCAGCCATTCCATTTCGAATTTTCTCTTCCTCGCTCATTTTATGCAGTAGATAGTTAACAGCCTAGCAACAGATGATTCCATTTCTCGCAGACACATGCATGTATATTTCCATAAATACTATTGTAATACTACCTGCTTAGATCTATCCTCTATCCAGATTTAATCTTGATGCTGAATAAATTCTAGTTTCTAGATTCATCTCAAACTAGATTGTTATTTATTTTTTTATTTAATTTAATTTTGTGTTATTTAAGATGGAGTGTATTTATATTTTCTTAATTTTTTTTAATTTTTTATTTAATTTAATTTTGTGTTATTTAAGATGGAGTGTATTTATATTTTCTTAATTTTTTAATAAAACATATGTTCATGATAATTTCTCTTCCCTACTTTCTTGTAGAGCAGCTCACTACTACTCTTAATGCAATAGAAAGTGTTTTTAGCATATACATGAGAATGCTATTTTCCATCCTTCCATTGTCATAATAAGAATGTTAAAAAATAAAAAATAAAAGCAAGTTATAATACTCAATGGCATTATGTGTTTTCTTGATTAATATTAAAATTTTCAATGAATTGTTAATTATAATTATTAATAATTTTCCATTAATTTAGTGAAGTTTATTATATTGAAATTTTTTGGTTTGTGAAATATACTTCATACGAAATAGTTAGACACTTCCCCTCAATCCGAGGGTGGTGCAAGAATTGAAATCTTGGTGAGGAGGATGACACATAACACTCTTCATAATTGCTAGAGATAAACTCGGTTGGCAAATCTATCATATGGAACTTAATGTCTTAATGAGTTTTATTCAAATAAACTCAGTTGGCAAATCTATCATATGGAACTTAATGTCTTAATGAGTTTTATTCAAATTACATTATCACCGAATTTGGACATGAACCTGTACTAGATGACAAATTTTAAGTGCCCTTAATGTACTTAGGACTATTACCTCAAGGGTTCTTTCTTGATTAATTAATTATTATTCTTTAATATAATGAAAATGTTGTGGGGAAACCCCAAGAGATGCCTCTCAAAGTTCATGTATGTCATCCCTAGTAAACCCACCCATATTTAGACTAGGCGGCCTCTCAAGGTTCATGTATGTCATCCCTAGTAAACCCACCCATGTTAAGACTAGTCTACCTAACCCAAATGTGTTTGAACTAAGCATCCCTAATTATGAATCTAACCAAATTCTTAGTATAATTGAAGACAATCTTTTCACTTAACTTCGTAAGACTCATTCTTATTATTAATAATGAAAAATAAAATAATTGCATAGGATAATCATATTTTTGTTTGAAATAATCATAATAATTAATTATCACACTTTTTGTTGCAAAAATTATCAATTTGAGAGTATCAAGATGAAAAATGAAGGGGCAGCGATGTAAAATGTGACAAAGTATTGGAGTTTGCATCACAATGCAAAAAGACTGATGCAAAACCCTAACAAGTGGAAAAATATGTGACATAAATAGCGCCTTTGAGTCACACTATCTTTGCAAATTTTGGAAATAAAAAGAAAAGACAAGGTTGCTTTCACTTCATTTTTTCATGATTTTGTGAGGTGGAGCTTGTTGGACTTGAGGGAGGTCTATGGTGCATTCCATAGTAATAGTGAAGGGAGATTTGAAGGTCCTTCACTAGATCTATTAGATTTCATAAAAAATGATCTAATACTATTTCTCGTTGTCCCCACTTTTTTAAATTGTGTAGATCTCATTTGAGACTTCTTATGTGAGTGGATGGAATTTGGGAATAATGTGGAGGTTCATGTTTGGGATTGAAGATTTAGAATGCATTTTGCCATAGGGTTTAATAAATGAAATCCAAAATTATAAAACAAAACAAGGGTATTAAGGCGTAGAGATATCTTCCTCTTCCTCTACTTTGCTCTCCCTATCTTTCCTTCATCTTCCTCTACTTTTCTCTCTCCTATCTCTCCTTCCTCTTCCTTTTATTCTTGTTATTCTATATCTTCCTCTTCTTCTTATTCTCTCTTTTCCCCTCCTTCCTTCTCTTACCCTTTCCTTTTTTTGCACATCCTTCTTCTTGTTCATCTTTTTCTACCTCTCCCTCCCCTTCTTCCTCTTCCTTTTAATCTTCTTTTACTCCTCCCCCGTCCTCCTCTTTTTATTTTCTCTCCCCCACTTCCTTTTCTTCCCCTTTTCCTTTTCCTTTTTCTCTTTTCCATCTCCCTCTGCTTTCTCATTATCTTTCCTTTCTCTCAACCTCATGCTTCTTCTCCCTCTCACTTTTTTTCTTTCTCTTTCCTTTACTTATGCTTACCTCCTCTTTTTCTTCTTCCTATTTTATATTCTCCATCTCCCTTTACCTTTTCTTCACCCTCTTCCACTCCCTCATTGGTTGTTACCATGAATTCAAGTTGGGATCTAAATTCACGCCACCACAAAAGTCATATGTAGGTTGACCTATATGAAGCACCATGAGTTGCCACCACAAGCCACTCAATCCTTGGGTCCCTCAAATCAACTGAATTGACTTCTGCCACCATTGAAACACACAAATCGTTGTGGGAGCTATCAAATTTTACATATTTGTTGCCTAATATCTAGCCCTCATTGAATTAAATCTAATCAAGTCACTTGATTCATAAAAAAAATCAGATTGAACCATTAAAAAGGAGGAGTCAATACCTAGCCTTAAAATCTTCTGCAATATCATCTGTCATAAAGGAGCCACCATGAGGGTGTTTCCTTAATAAATTACATCCCCTGCTCCCCCTTAACTCCTCTCTCTCCTCCACACCCCCTCCTTGTCCCTTTTGTTTCACCCCCATCGTCACCCCCACCCCCCTCTTTAGTCTCTTGCCCCGTCCCTTCCCTCAACACCATACTCCCCCCTCGCCCATTCCCTTCACGATCAATCCCCACCCCTCCTCTCAACACCCCCTTCGTCCTCTCTCATTCCTTTTGCAATCAATACCCACACCATTAAACACTCCCCCTCTTTTGAACTAGCAAGCACATAGTACATTCATATGATGATGGGAGCAAAATCATAGGGAAAACCAATCATAGCAGTGGGTTACATGGTGAGTAGGACACATACAAACATAGGGGAAAGTATACATAATGAGGTAGAGGCATCCCTCTCTACAAACCCCATTCTCCTAGCTACCCAAGTTTGCAAGTTTACTAAACTATTAGAACTACATATGAAAGGGAGCACTCTTTCATCCAAAGTTTCAAAGGCGGAATCTAAGAACCTACCTCTCAAAAATTTTCTAAATGAAAACCAAGTGCAAGATACCCTACAATGACTAAACGACACCCTACATGTAGAAATTATGTATATATAAAATAGAAAAGAATAAATTTAAAACCAACAAACCACTTTGAAATTGGAAACAAAGATACATATAAATTCTTAGGTGCAGGTCATTAGGGCTAAGGAGAGGATCTCCCCACCCCTCTTGTTGTAGTTTGTGAAAATTTCATTTATTGCAGTAATTTGACACTATTATCCTAATTGTTCATTTAATTTAACAATTTATTTTCACATACGAACAAAGAATAAATCTCTACTGCAAATTTCACCATAAAAATACTGTAAAAAATAAACTACTAGAAACTAAGAAATTCTAGCACTCACACAAAAAGTTAACATGATTGTTTTTGAACAATTGTCCCCGGAAAAACCCAAGTTGGGAAAACTAGTGCAGCGAATGAGGGTTTTATTATTATTCTTCAACAACAATTCCAAGTACAATAATTTAGATGCTCTACTAGCAATCTAAGTTGAGGAAAAATACTGGAAAAATTATTGTGGGAATTTTCTCTCACCCATCAACTAAATTTTGTCCCCAAAATGGCCTCCCTAGCGACATGCAGATCCTTTAGCGTCAACCTTTTCACAGTGCTTACGCAAAACCCCTGGGAATTTCAACGTTCCTCTCACTGCCTCTCCCGGAACTGGAATACTTCCTTCGAAAATGTTGCTAACCTCCTCTACCACTTTCTACTCACCCTTTAGCTCTATTTTCTCTGCTGAGTCTTTGCTACTGAGAAAATCACATTGCCTAGGCAACTGAGTATTTGCACTGGTGTGTTCTCCATCACCAAATCGATCCCTTCTTATATCCACTTGTTGGGACTCCAACGACCAAGATTAAATCTTAATCAGTGGCTCAGATCAATTATGGATCAATCTATGTGATTTTCTAGAGAATCCTCACCTTGACTTAAGTGATTCTGATTAATTAACTATTTTTCCTAAGTTTAGACTTCGAAAATATTATAAAATTCGTTAATAATCTAATTAAGTCACCTCTAGGTGGAATTTTCAGAAACAATTTCTCGGTTTTGGTGATCTCATGTATTCTAGCCTTTCCAACAAATTTCGTGGCTAGAACACATCTGATACTACATAAATTAACACTCCCTCTTAGCGATGACCGTGTTCTTCTCTAGTGCTGCACATTCTGCCACAACACCCTATTTCTGTATCACCTCCTGTCACACAGCTGATGTATGGCCATACTGCCCACCAACCACTACACAACTCTAATGTTGCATCTATGTTGCTGCTGACACTGCATACTGTTGCCAGCACTGCATCTTCCCTGCAACTCCCTCTCATTTGTTGTTGCTGCAACTGCAACTACTGCAACTCAAAAGCATCTGGAATAATTTGTCCCTGATACTGAAACAATTTTTCCACCATACCCATTTGTTCTTTGAAATAGACGAACTTAGCTCTCCCTAGATTTTTTGAGTATATCTGCAACTTGCTCTTATGTGGGAACTTATTGTAGCTGGACCACTCCACATTGTACACAATCTCTGATGAAATGAATCCAGAATATCTATGTGTTTCGACCTGTCATGAAACATTAGATTCTCAGAGAGCTTAATGTAACTTGTATTATCACAGTAGACATTGGTCGCCTCCATCCTATGCTTGAACAAGCTTAATAACAGCTTATGAATCCATATAGCTTCGCACATGGCCGTGATTTTTGCCCTCAGTGCTACTAACTTCTGCTTCTTGTTACACCAAGAAACCATCCCTGATCCAACGTTGAAGCAATACCTAGAGGTATTTTTCATGTCCATTGAATTGCCTGCCCAATCTGCATTTGTGAATCCACATAGTCTAACATCATCCCCTCGGGTATATCTTAACCCATACTTGATAGTATCATGCACATACCTTAAAATATGCCTCGCTACTACCCAATATACCCTTTTCGGTCCTACCGTAAACTGATAGAGGGTATTGACCACGAAGAAAATATCTGGCCTAGTGTTGACCAGATACATGAGAGAACTGGTAAGTTGTCTACACATGGTGGGGTCGACATCCTTATCATTTTATGTATCTATATTCTTCCAGTTAGTGATCATGGGTGTAGACATGGGTCTACAATCCTGCATCCTGAATCTCTTCAAAATGTTTGTAGCATATCTTTCCTGCCCTAGGAAGATCTCCCCATCCTTCTACCACACTTCCAATCCAAGGAAATAGTGCATCAACCCCAAATCCTTCGTATCAAACTATGCTGCCAGGTTCCTCTTGCAATCCTCTATGAGCCCTGATGATCCTATCAAGAAGAGATTATCCACATACAATACTAGGATGAGTGGCTCACCCTCTACCATCAAATAGTAAAGGTTGGGATTTGCGTCACTCTTGACAAATCTCATCTGCTGCAAGTAGCTCTCGATCTGACCATACCATGCCTTAGAAGCCTGCTTGAGCCTGTATAAAGCTTTCTTCAATATGCACACATGAGTGCGCCTCTCATGAGTTTTGAAGCCCTCTAGTTGTTCAATGTACACCTCTTCCTCTATCACCTCATTCAAGAATGTTGTCTTGACATATATCTGGTGAATCTCCCATCCCATCTGAGTTGCTAGGGATATAATTGATCAAATAGAGGTGTATCTGGAAACTGGAGCGAAGGTTTCCTCATAATCTATCCCTTCTTTCTGTGCATACCCCATTGTCACAAACCTAGCCTTGTACTTCTCCACACTGCCATTTGTGACCTACTTGATCTTGTAGATCCATCGAGAAGCTACAACTGACCTATCCTCAGGCCTCAACACCACCTCCCAAACATCATTCTTCATGATAGAGTTTTATTCTTCAACCATGGCATCTACCCATACTTGATGTTGCGTGGCTTCCTGAAAGCTAGAAGGTTATGAAACCTGAGCTACTAATGCTTGATATTTATTAGGTTTTTTGCGCTCTTTGTTGCTCATCCTAGGAGCTCCAACAAACTCCTCTGCATCTCTCAATGTCTGAGGAACCTATCTGCTGGCTCGACCAGTAGTCATGGGAGGTTCTACCAACTTTTCTTCATCCTACCCCTGCTGCTCCGTTTCCTGAGATCTCACTAGATTTCTTTCTCCTGAGGAATTGCTAGTATTGGTTATTGTATTGGATCCCTATGACTATCCCACCAGTGGTCCCAAAGGCTGCCCCTGTGGTTATCCTTGTTGTTGGACCAATGGAGCTTCAACTGGTTGAATCTGATCGCCTGCAGGCATCTCACTGTATCTCTTGAAAGCTACATCTTCCATGAAATTTACGTCTCGTCTTACTACAATCTTCCTATTGTTAGGAATGTAGATCCTATATGCTTTGGAGGTCTTGCTATACCCAACGAGAAACCCCTTCTTTGTAGTCTAACAAAATTTGGTACACTTTTCATCTGGCACATGGCAATAAGCAATGTTGCCAAAGATCCTAAAGTGACTCACTTCTGGCTTCTTCCCTATGAAGACCCCTTCTGGCATTTTCTTCCCCAGTGCTCTATGAGGAGTCTTGTTCTAAATATACACTGTCTTGTTACATGCTTCTTCAGATCGAAACCTGGACAAATCCTAGTCATATAACATAACTTTTGTAGCCCAAATTATGGTTATGTTTTTTTCGCTTCGCTACGCCATTCTGTTGTGGATTATATCGAGTTGTCCATTATCTTTTGATTCCTTCCTTCACGCAAAAAATTGTGAAGTATTTATCAATATATTCTCCACCATTATCTGAGAAAAGCACCTTGATCTTGTTCCCTATCACATTCTCCAAGAGAGCCTTAAACTCTCTAAAACATTCGAAAACATCATCTTTGGTCTTCAAGAAGTAGATCCAGGTTTTTTTGGAATGGTCATCAATAAAGGTGACAAAGTATTCAACGCCATTGAAAGCTCTAGTAGACATCAGGCTACAAATATCTAAATGTATAAGTCCTAACATGCCATATGCTCTGTTTTCACTTTTTTGGAATGTTGCCTTAGCATACTTCCCAAGTACACATCCTTTCCACACATCATTGTGTTCCATGCTAAGTTCTGAAACCCTTGTTACTATTTCCCTGAGCATCTTAAGTGGTCCATGGTGTAAATGTCCCATTCTCCTATGCCATAACTCATTCAATTTTTTCCCATTGCTACAATCATTGCTAATTAGTGCCATTGGAGAGTCGAGCTGCAATCTGTATAATCTGTTGCTTCGAACTCCAGCTTGAGTTTTTGAAAAACACTTTCTTCCTTACAAAGTGGATATCATATCCCTTATCCTGTAGCTAGGAAATTGAAATCAAGTTCATACCCAATCATGGCACATGCAATACAACTGTAGCACTGGCTCTTGCCCCTGACTCCCTCTGAAAATCGATGATACCTCTCCCTATAGGAGTACACTTCATTTTGTTTCCCATCGTAATCTGGAAGTCCATATGCTCCTCCTTGTACATAGAAAAATATTCTCTAACCCCTGTCATATGAGTTAATTCTCCACTATCTATATATCAGACACCCTATGAAGTTGATCCTGACAAGCAAGCAAATTCGACCTCCAACCTGGAAGATAAATATGAAGGCTCATGAATGTCAATTCTCTCCATGGTAATACCGAAGAATTAATTGTGTTATTCCTCTTTCCACCTGACATTGATTCTACAAATCCAAACTGCTGCAAAAACCCTCTACGTCCAACCAAGGAATTTTCTCAACAAAAATCTGAGATGCTACTGCTCTCTCTGACTGTTGGAATCACTAACTCGGGAAATTTAACTTTTCTACAACCCTGCAACTGAAAATCAAATTCTTGCCCCAACAATTCGGCCTGTCTGTCTGAGCACTATGTTGCCTCTAAATATTTCAATTTGTTGGTCCTTTTGAGTAGAAAAATTCTTTCCTCTGCTTCTAAGCTTCACAAATGATCACTCACACTCCAATACCATTTGAAAATTTCATCTATTGCAGTAACTGGATATTATTCTCCTAATTGTTAATATAATTTAACAATTTGTTTGCACATACGAACAACGAATAAATATCTACTACAATTTTCACCATAAAAATACTGCGGAAAATAAAATACTGGAAACTGAGAAATTCTAGCACTCACACAAAAATTTAACATGGATTTTTTTGGACAGATGTCCCCGGAAAAACCCAACTTGGAAAAACTGGTGTAGTAGATGAGGGTTTTGTTATTATTCTTCAACAAAAATTATGAGTACAATAATTTAGATGCACTACAAGAAATCTAATCTGAGGAAAACTTATGGCAAAATTATTGTGAGAATTTTCTCTCACCCCGCAGCTAATTTTTGTCCCCGAAACTGCCTCCCTAGCCACACGCAGATCCTTAAGCGTCAACCTCTACACAGTTCTTGCGCAAAACCTTTGGGAATTTCAGCCTTCCCTCTCACTGCCTCTCCTGTAACTGGAATACTTCCTTCGGAAATGTTGTTGACCTCCTCTACCACTTGCTACTCACCCTCTAGCTCTATCTTCTCTATCGAGTCTCTGCCACTGAGAAAATCGAACTACCTGGGAAACTAAGTAATTGGTGTGTTCTCCATCACCACATTGATCCCTTCTTATATCTACTTGTTGGGACTCCAATGGTCAAGATTAACTCTTAATCAATGGATCAAATCAATTCTATATCGATCTGTGTGACATTAGTGGAATTTTGAGATCTAAAATGGGCCTCCTAAGGAAATTATAAAATAATAGTGGAAATAATAAAATAAAATTAGATTACATCATCAAATTTTAGACGGGAAAAAAAAAAAAACTACTTTTTCAACTCATATTTTCAATTTATATCCCTATGGGTTTACCCAAATTTCGAGCGGGAACACTCATTGGATGCATAATTTGATTCCTCATCCAAAGAGTACCTATGTTGCGTACTTTCGATGGACACTGCTACTTCAAATATGAGAAATACATGAAAAATATGCAACATGGGTACTCCTTGGATGAGGAATTAAATATTGCATCGAATGACTATTCTCGCTCGAAATTTGAGTAAAACCTTGGGGAGATAAGTTGAAAAAGTAGTTTTATTATTTTATTATTTTTTAATCTTTCTACTTTTTTACCCCAAAAATGGCGAATCATCCCCCATGGTTGGCATCATCATGTTGAATCTTATTGGTTCTTATAAAGTTTATTTTGGTTGTACATTTTTCTTGTAGAAATTTTGAATAATATGACACTTATTCACAGAGATTATCCTAATTACACACTATTGTAGAATACATGCATAATACATAACCTCCTCTACGTTGATCATCAATTTAACAGCATTAAAATCAATGAAACATCAATCGCATGCACACATTAACACAGTATGTAACTCGGGGAAAGCATACAGCTGAAAACCCCACACTATCTGTATATTATAATGATTGAGAACATATAACAATACATAGTACAATACTCCTCACAAGTACTCAGTACTATCTCCACCTGTTACACACAAACTAGCTCAGATCTGAATCAATCACAGGTTCAAATCTCCTCCGCTACTTGCCTGCCTGCACTGCGCAATCCAGCATGAGAATAATGATGAATGGTTGAACCAAACTCGTATTTCCTTGGCTGAACCATGCAATCCTCATTGGCATTACTCAATCCCATTGATTGTGCAAGATCTCATGCACAACTATAGTCACAACTGATATCAATCTCAACCTCTAACACCTGTCTCCACTAAACTGTCCATGCACTGCATTAACTGATGTATTCTTTAGTTGCTTTATGAGCTAATAATTAGTGAATTAATTAACAATTAATTCACATCACTCATCACTAGTGTATTCTACAGTTAGACTAAATACAACTAGTTCAACTAAGTCAAATTGAACACAACTCCATCAACTCCTCAATCAACTCCACCAAACTCAATCACTTGAGTTCTAGCTGAAGTCCTGCATGCAATAGCTCAACTGACCCACAAGAAAAGCGTATTTCCTTCTGACAGCTGCATGTGCCACATCTGTAGCTCAAACTGAAGTGCTCCAAGAGGATACGATAATGTTTATAGTCCAAATATTATTAAGAGCTAATAATATTCGACTGTTCTATTTTTAGCCTGGCAGTCTAAAAATAGACTCCGCCCATATGTTTAAAAATAGAATTCCATCTATTTTTACCAACATGACCAATCATCCACAAATAGCATCCTGCAACTCATAGACCATGATCTATATGTCTAAAAATAGACATAGTCTAAAAATAGACTTTGCGCGAAAGATAGCCTGCGGGCCCACTTAGTGAAGGCAACTCCTTTCCACTAAGCTCCATCATCTTGTTTCATTTTCAAAATTTCTTAGGAGGCTCATTTTAGACCTCAAAAGTTTTCTAATAGTTTCTAGAGAATTTTCACCTTGAGTTAATTAATTCTAATTAATTAACCAATTTTCCTAAGTTTAGACTTAGGAAATATTAAAAATTAGTTAATAATTTAATTAAGTCATCTCTAGGTGGAATTCCAGAAACGATTTTTGGGTTTTAGAGATCTAATGTATTCTAGATTTTCCACCAAATTTTGTGGCTAGGACACATTCGAGGCTACATAAACTAACATATTTTAGGAATTCATTTAGGCTAAGCTAATGGAAGAGCGTAGTAGGAGGGCTCAAGAATTGAACTTCAAGGTTAGGATGGTTTCCTCACCCTATCCATGCCTAGGTGCCACACAAGTTGACACCAAGTTCCCCTAAGATATCATTGAGGTTCCTAACCTTACTCTTGAGAGACCTTAGTTTGGATCTAATTCTATACTTTTCATACAATTCAAGCTAGCAAGCGACTGACTCTAAAATATTTATGCCAAGAGTAAATTGCTCTCCCTCTCTCGTAGGATATTCTTAGATGAGGATCTCATTAGATCCCAAGTTCCATAGCTAAAACAATCCTAGGAGATGTTCAAAGCATCATGAGAAGCAAGAAAATGGGCAATCATTGGAGACATCAAAGTCATACTTCAAGATATTGCCCCTCCTGGGTATTCTCAAGTTGGATTTTCTAAATGATGATTCTATTGGGGGAGGCAACAAGGCTTGAGTATTTCAAGAGGATGCTAGAATGGGAATTGATCCTTTTGGTCCTCTCCAAGCATGACCTCTAATGCTTTTGGTGCATTTGACATCTTATTTATCACAGTGACCCATGTGAGCCTTGTTTAGCATGTCCCAAACATAGCAAGTTATCGTTTCATTACAAAATACTAGATTTTTAGTAGTTGTAAAAGGTTTAACCTAAATAACCTCCCTTACTTCCTAGATTTTTACTTCTTCACTTGCCAACTTCATATGGGAGGGATCAGTTGAGTGGATTATGTCTTGTCCAATAAAGTTCAACTACCTATTATCCACCACTTCTAGATGACTACTATCACCTTAGCTAACCATACTCTCCTTTCTTTCTTAACGCGAACATCATTCTAGATCCATCAAATTGAAATAAAATCCATGATTTGTTATAAATTCATGTTAAATGTACCAAAGAGAAGACAATCGAATTGAAGCATTGACTATTCCATGGTATTGATATTAACAAAATTGATAAATACAAAGATATTGATATAACAAAGTATGTGAATCTGTGTCAAAAATAATGTAAATTTATTGAGTATCGAGAGATAAAATTTCTTTAATTGTAAATTGTTATGAAGAAATGGTTATCAATATTTGTATATAAATATCATATTTATAATACTTTTATTTATATGTAATTCTAAATTTATGTTTTTCTTTTCATATATATATATATATATATATATATATATATTGTAAGTTTGGTGGAACTACATCTTCATCATGCCCAATATATTACCCCGATTGGGGCAAGGAATTGAACCAATGATTTCACATCAAAGAGTGCCTTAATAGATCACCTAATCACCGTCTATTCAAGACCCCGTGGACAATTAATATGTATTATTATTATTTATTATAAATATATATATTATCTAAAATTAATATATAAATGTTGCCCATATGAAAATGGAACATATTTTAATCATATTTAGAGCAAACATTTCTAACAAATTTATCAATCAAACAAGAACTGTGAACTCAAAACGATAACTCTACCTAAAAAATCCCAAAAAGACATGAAAAAACAACCATAAAATGAAAAGTGTTGATGTTGCATCCACATTTTTTTATTTTTTATTTATTTATTTTATTTTGGGGTAAAGTTTAAACATTTTTTAAAAATGACAGTAAAATCCATTTGTTTGTGCAAAAATCAAATTGAAAATGAAAAAAAGTTGCTGGAAATTTTTATTTTTAGTTTTTTATTTTTTTAATTTTTTTTTTTTCTTCTTTCTTTCTTTCTTTTTCTTTTCTTCTTCTTCTTTTTTTTTTTCGGGTAATTTTTTTAAACTTTTTTAGCAATGATGTTAAAGATAAAATATCATGACACTAAAAAACCTTAAAGTCCCAACAATTTTTCAGGCATGACATTGAATATAAAATACAACATCTCTGAAAAGCCTTAAAATTCCAACAATTTTAAGCCATGGTGTTAAAGATGAAATACTTATAACTATTTTTTACCAAAACATTAAAAATAAAATATCATGACTCAGAAAAACTTTAAAATTTTGATAATTTTTCAACCATGGAATTAAAACCAAAGATCATGACTACAAAAAAACTTTAAGTTTTCAACACATTTCAACCATGGCATTATGGAAAAATCATATGACTAAAAAAACTTAAAGAATGAACACTTGAATGAAAGATTCATTATACCAAGAGTAATTCTTTTTTAAATGCTAAAAATATATCTATTTTAAAATGTTAGTTTAAAACAACTTGACACATTGCAATTAAAACTTAAAAATCAACAATGAAATTGACGCAATGTGGAAGCGAACGTGATCTATTATAAAATAAATAAATTAAAACCAACTATAAAATTGACACATAATGAGGATGGGTTGTTAATCAAGAATCGACATGGAGCTTGTAGAAAAAATAGAATAGAACAAATAATAAATAAATTAAAATTACGAAACAAATCAAAAACTAAAACTTATAAAAAAAGTTTAAAAAATAATAATAACAAGTAAATAAAAAAATATATTAAAACATAAACAAAACCAAAAACAAAATCAAATATAAAAGAACGTATAAAAAAGAGAAAAAAAAAAATCAAACATAAAAGGTTAAAAAAACATAATTTAAAGAAAAAAATTGAAAAATTAACACAAAAAACAAAACAATAAATAAAACCAAATCAGATAATTTAAAAAGGAAACAAAAAAAACATTAAAAATACCATTAAAATAAAATTTAAATTAAAAAAAATAAAAGTAGGTTTTTTTAGTCATCAAAATCAGAATAAAAACAAAACAAAAAAATAATAAAAAACAAATCCAAATTTAGAATGAAAAACAAATAAAAAAAAACATTAAAAAACAATTTAATAAAATATAAAAAAAAATATAAATTAAATTAATTTAAATAAGACCTTGGCCCACAGCCCCCTGGGCATTGGGAGATGCTTTGTCGATTCTGAGAATCAACCAAGTCCCCACCCAAAACTCTAGGGACTGTGGGCTTGCACTTAGCCCTACCCCCTCGACCAAGCCTGTAACCTCTCGAGAGTTGGCGAGGGCTGAGCTGATTCCACGCAAACCTTCCTAGCCTAGGCCCACAACCCCTCATGCACAAGTTAACTCCTTATTGTTTTAATGTTTTTTAATTAATTTTTTATTTTTATTTTGATGTTTTTTAATTTTTATTTTGATTTTTTTTAATGGTAATATATATATATATATATATATATATATATATATATATATATATATTTTGTGGGATTTTTATTTTAGTTATATGTTTTAATTTTTATTATTTTTATTTAAAATTTTATCTGAATCAATTTTTTGGAAAAAAAAAAAATCAAATGTCATCATTTTTTTATATAAAATTTATAAAAAATTCATAAAATTTTCTATTTTTCCAAAAAAATTATTCAATTTGTTTATAAAAATAATTGATTTAACATGTCATTTTTTAGCGAAAATGTCTAGAAATACGTATTTTTTAATTATATCTATATGTGTGTATTGTTTAAAATTATTATTTTCTGGTGACAATTATTGGAATAAGACAACTTGGCAAATTTATAGAAGATTTTCCGGCGTAAATCACATTTAAAAAAACCTTTGTCGACGAGTTTCGAACCAACTAGTGTGGTTCATCATCAGGACAAGTTGAGGAGTCAGATCAAGGCTATCAATTATATAGGGAGAGCAGATCCTCGAACGGTTAGGTTGACTGGGTTGACCATCAACGGCTATCTAAAACGGCTTAGACTAAAAATAAAATTAAAATATTAATAAATCAAAGGTAACCGAATAAATAACCCCTTGAAATGCATTAGTTATTCAATTTTAACATATTAATATATTATACTTAGGTTAATAAATTATTCAATCCAACTCATTTATAATTTATTTAATCATATATAATTTATTTAATCATATATGTAAAAAAAGGTTTATATATAATAGAAAGATATATTATCAAATTTTAATTATTATATTAAGTTACTTATTCCTAATTTATTCAATCAAATGAATTGCTAGAGATGAGGAAAGGGGGTTTTTATTAGTTTATTTAATTATTTATTAATTAACTAATTTATGAATTCAAAAATTACAATTATGATTTACTGGAAAAAATATTGGTTAAAATTGATCAGAATTGACCTCTATTTCTATTTCTATTTTTATTTAATTTCTAAGATAAAGGTAGAAACAAATTAACAAATAGGAATAATCATATACATGACATGTAATAAAAAATAATTTTTATTTTTAATTATATTATTATAATTTATTAATTATTATTACCAATTATATATATTTCATTTTATTTATTTATTTATTTAATTTTTAATTATTATTATCAATTATATATATTTCATTTTATTTATATATATATATATATATATATATATATATATATATTTTTAATTTTATTTATTTATTTATTTTTAACAAGGAGGACAAGAACAAGACAATAACAGAAAATATAACTAAAAAGGAGAACCCTAGGAGGAAGGAAAAGGAGGCTTTAAGGAGAAGAAACCGGGGAAAAAAGAGGAAACCCTGACAAGACTAAGAAGAAAGGGCAGGGATCCAACAACGACTGATCTTCCAGCCATCATCACTATTGAGATTGTTAGGCCTTTTTTCAATCTCAATCACTTCCCTGAATTTACGATGATGGAAATGGGCAACCTTGGTAATAACCTTGGCCTCCTCAATACAAACGTGATGCTTGGTTTTTTCTGCATGTTCTGCTAACGCTGAAGACTTGGTTCTCCCATGTCTTAGGTCAGCTGCATGTTCATTCAACCTTTGATGGATGGAGCACCCAGTCTCCCCGATATAGGGGGTCCCACAAGAATAGGGGATCAAATAGACACCCTTCATGTCCTTAGGGTCAATGGGATCTTTCACCGATCGAAGGGATTTTCGAATAGTGTTGATGGGCCTAAAGGTTGAGGGAATGTTATAATTCTTAAGGATTCTAGCAATCTTGTCCGTGGTTCCCTGGACATAGGGAAGATGGACACCTAGCAGGCGTTTTTTAGGTTCTTTTTTAACAATCAAGTTTTTCGAGGCTTTAAGAAAAGCCTTCTGACCTAGGCGCCTACTATAGCCATTCTCCACAAAGACATTAAGGAGATGGGATTTTTCCTTGTCGAGGTTCTTATTATCTGAAATCCTAAGGGCACGAGTAGCGAGGGTGTTAAGAACCCCCAATTTTTGAGCGGGGAAATGATGGGAATCGACGTGAAGATACTGCTCAGTATGCGTTTTCTTCCGAAATACTGAGTGGGAGAGGGAACCATCCTTATTTTTAGAAATAAGAATATCCAAGAAGGGGAGGCAACCATTGATTTCTTTTTCCATGATGAACTTAATGGTTGAGATTGAGATTGAAAAAAGGCCTAACAACCTCAATAGGGATGATGGCTGGAAGATCAGTCGTTGTTGGATCCCTGCCCTTTCTTCTTAGTCTTGTCAGGGTTTCCCCTTTTTTCCCCGGTTTCTTCTCCTTAAAGCCTCCTTTTCCTTCCTCCTAGGGTTCTCCTTTTTAGTTATATTTTCTGCTATTGTCTTGTTCTTGTCCTCCTTGTTAAAAATAAAAATAAAATAAAATCAAATAATATCTATATATATATATAGATATAATAAAATGAAATATATATAATTGATAATAATAATTAATAAATTAAAATAAAAATTATAATAATATAATTAAAAATAAAAATTATTTTTTATTACATGTCATGTATATGATTATTCCTATTTGTTAATTTGTTTCTACCTTTATCTTAGAAATTAAATAAAAATAAAAATAGAAATCAATTTTAACCAATATTTTTTCCAGTAAATCATAATTATAATTTTTGAATTCATAAATTAGTTAATTAATAAATAATTAAATAAACTAATAAAAACCCCCTTTTCTCATCTCTAGCAATTCATTTGATTGAATAAATTAGGAATAAGTAACTTAATATAATAATTAAAATTTGATAATATATCTTTCTATTATATATAAACCCCTTTTTACATATATGATTAAATAAATTATAAATGAGTTGGATTGAATAATTTATTAACCTAAGTATAATATATTAATATGTTAAAATTGAATAACTAATGCATTTCAAGGGGTTATTTATTCGGTTACCTTTGACTTATTAATATTTTAATTTTATTTTTCGTCTAAGCCGTTTTAGATAGCTGTTGATGGTCAACCCAATCAACCTAACTATTTGAGGATCTGCTCTCCCTATATAATTGACAGCCTTGATCTGACTCCTCAACTTGTCCTGATGATGAACCACACTAGTTGGTTCGAAACGCGTCGACAAAGGTTTTTCTAAATGTGATTTACGCCGAAAAATCTTCTATATATGTTATGGATCACAGAAGCCTCAATTGAACAACTTGGCAAATTGTTAAATAATCAACATTTAAAAAAAATATGCATATTTAAGACATAAGAAAATTTAAAGTGACAAAAATATGCCTAAAAAAAGGTTGATGTTTTTCAAACTTGCATGAAAATCAACTACACTTTAAAAAATTTATCCATACTTAATATATCAAAAAATTTAAAGTGTCAAAAGTAAGCCCAAGAAGTAGGGGTTGATGTTGCATCAGCATTTCTGAGATTGACATGAAAATCACTAACCTTTAAGAAAAAAACATGCATACTTAATACATAAGAAAATTTGATGTCTCAATAATATGTTTAAAAAAAATGTGTACTCTGAATCAGAGCTTGTCAAAATCAAATAATTTTTTATTACCTCTAAAAAGTGTGAACTTGGTTCAGTACTCATTTGATTGGTAACTATGTTCTCTATCACACTAAACTATAATCAATACAATATTACTTCAACACACATTTATCTAATTATTCTACTTCTCAGAAAATTGCATGAAACACAATAATTATTCACGTGATTATTCATGTGAACATATGAGATCATGAAAATAAACTCAAATTTCACATTCATACTATTATAACTCCAAGAAAATGCAAAAGATACCTTGTAATATAATAAAATAATCATTGTAAAAATATGCAAAATATAATTTATATTATAGTCAAATAAACATTTTAAACATATTATAGATGTTTTAGATTTCATCAGGGCTTCTAGGCCTCTTCTCTCTTTTTCTTCATTTGTACTCAGATTTCACAACCATGATGGGATATTGTAGTCGTGATGATAGAAAGATGAATAAAGCCATGTAAAAGACCTAAGTAGCTCAAAACTTTGTTATCAAGTGAATTTGCTCTAAGAAGTTTTTTCACTTAATTAATTATTTGTGTTTTCAGCACTTAATAATTAATTGACTTTTCTCCCAAATATACCCCCAAAGTTGGAGTGTGGCTTGATGGTAAGGTCTTAGGTGAGCCATAGTGTCTAGAATCAATGTATATTACTATGTTAGATCACTTGTGAAATTTCGTGGAATTTGATTAGGTCTAGGTGTAATAAGTGATATATAGAAAAGTTGTAGGGGTTACTAGTAATCAAAATTAGACTTAAACACTTCAACTTTCTACTAAGACACACTTTGAGGAGTAAAAAATCATTTATAGACCCTCAAAACCCACTTTTCCTAAGTATAGAGGAAAATGTTGCAATAAAATGACCTAGAAATAAATAAAATGAAGAAAATAGAAATTCCTACATACCAGAATGAGGTGGAAATTCTTTGGAAAATCACTCAAGTCAAAAAGATGATATGGCACATGACATAAACTAAGATTTATGTCAATCCAATAAATCAATTTTTTTTTTTTTTTTTTATTTCCCGGCTTTGAGGAAATCGAGTTATGTATGTGGCAACTTGAAGAGATCAACAATTTCTTGAAGATTGGTTGGAGATTTGATTGGAGAAATTTATGGGAGTTTGTCTCCACAATTGGCATAACAACTCCACACTTGGCACCTATACTCAAGTCAGCTCCATCCAAAGCTTACCTAGCAGCCTCCACACATTTTCTTAACAACAATCTACGCATGGTAGTTAGTGGTTCGGGTATAGAGGTGTTACATCATAGATTTATGAAATATTTTGGTTGAGAAATCCGTGGGAGTATGTCTCCCTTTCTCCTATTCTAGCTCACACATGGCAGTTTGATTTATGCACATATAGAATATGTTGGGCCAGCTAAGGAAATTTGATTTGTTTGATCCCACATGTATCATTCGACTTGGATTTTCTGGCATCTTCTCCTTCTCCACTTGGAATTGAGGTTCTACATTGGGATTTTCATCTGTTTTCCTATTTAAATGAGTCTTGGGCTCCACAATTGGCATAAAAACTCCACACTTGGCACCTATACTCCAGTGAGCTCCATGCAAATCTTACCTAGTAGCCTCCACACATTTCCTTAACAACAATGTATGCATGGCAGTTGGTGGTTTGGGTATAGAGGCGTTACATCATAGATGTATGACATATTTTTATTGAGAAATCAATGAGAGTATGTCTCTCTTTCTCTCATGCTAGCTCACACATGGTAGTTTGATTTATGCACATAGAGAATATGTTGGGCCAGCTAAGGAAATTCAATTTGTTTGATCCCACATGTGTCATTCGACTTGGCTTTTTTGGGATCTTCTCCTTCTTCACTTGGCATTAAGGTTCTACATTGGGATTTTCACCCATTTTCCTATTTAAATGAGTCTTGGGCTCCTATTATGTCATCTTGGAATGAGCTATATTACTTGGGGAGACTACTAAAATTTGTAATCACTTTTTTCATGCTAATATAAAAGACTTTGGGTGTTGAATCTTGTGTTGGTGTTCTCCTTCTATGATTGTAAGGTGATATTACTTCAACTCTCTATGCTTTATTTTCTACATGGATTCTAGATTGTGTTAGCTTTCACATTGTCATTATTTGGATTAATGTATGTAAGTTCCCTTGCATAATTTTTGGATTAAAGAAATACTCTAGGAAGAGGAGCATTAGAAGATTCTCGGTTGAATCTCTAGCCTTCTCCTCCATTGTACAATTTAATCTCTTGTAAGTGCTAACATCTTTTCAAAGTGTGTAGAAATCTAACGATTTGTTGAAGGAGTTTGAACGTGGGGTAACTCTTCAGATAAAATGAATCCACTCTCAAAGACAAGAGTAGAAGGACCCATAACAAGTTTCTCTCAAGGATCTAATTAAAAGAATTTGAAGAAGGGGGTTTATTTACTGTAGCTTGCTAAGATCACAAATTTAAATCCAATTCCTTTTGATTTATATTATGTGCTTTATTTGATTTCATCTAGCTTTATTTGATTTCATCTATATTCCATGATAATTCGTTGATTTCAACATCTAATTTGCAACTATCTTTTGACATCATTTGAGTTTCATTTTCATTGTTTATGAAAATACTTTATTGCCTTAATTGTAAATAAGAATATTTACTAGAAACATTTGGAAGCTTTTCACATTTTGAGACGATATCTCTACTTGCAAGACACATTTATTCATTTGCATCTCCATTGCACTTCTAAAATTAAACTCCAAGAATAAGCTTGGATGATAGAAATCTTAGGATACTTCCATAACTTTCATTCAATTTGATAAACTTGAGTCTTGAACAAAGGTTAAAATGCATGACCTCGCAGTTATATTGTATGGCTTAGTCCCCTTATAAAAATGAAGGCATGCAGGTTGCATGAAGAACTAGGTGGGTATCGTTAATGAAGGACAAATGACTCCTCATCCTACCCTTGCAATTCACCTCACTTTTTTACTAAATTTTGAGAAATTGAGGGGAAGCCAAACATAGAATAGGCATTAATCAAAATCAACCAAGAACACAATAGCACACAAACACCTCACAATCTTGAATAGTTCTTTCTTGCCTGCATTTGAATTTGGCATCTCATTGAAATATTTCATTGTCAAATACACACAATAGACTTAGAAAGGACTTACATCTCATCTACTTGCAAGTATTTTGAATTTACTCGTATACTTCATTTATGCTCATTTGGATAAAATTTAAGGCTTTATATTATTGTTGTGTTTGAGCATGTTTTCTCTTTTCAAGTAGAAGTATTTTTTATGTGCAAGCTCTCAATTTTTTTTATTTTTTTTTCCTTTCAAAATTGTATCATCATTTTACAATTTGATACACTAGAGTTTGCTTTGTAGCTTTCACTCCATTTGATATTGTTGTAACTTAAATATGTCTTCTACTATTGCAAGTATTTCATTTATTTGAACATATATTTCATTCCTTGCAAGATTTTATTTGGCGCTGGTTTACTTACATTTTCCTTGCAAGATATATTATTGAATTATATCGGTTTACTTACATTGTGATGTTAATGCTCTTGTTTACTTGTACTTGCTAAATTATTCATTTATTACTTCAAGATACCTCTCAATTTGTTGAATGGTTGATGTTATAACTCATTCACTCATTATTTCATATGCTTGTTAGTTTAACAAGTTTTCTTTAGGAACTTTCCTTAAGGTCCACCTCCTTTGCCTTTAGCTAGGAGAGAGTTTGGATTAAGTTACAACCACTTCTTTGAGCTTTGCCATCAAGGCCACATTTAGTGGGGTTGAGGATTTTTCTCACATTAACTTAGATATATAACTGAGGTGGAAAAAAAAAAAGTGGCGTTGTTGTCGGGGACAAGTCCTCTTGTACCTGGAATACGATTAACTTTTGGTTCTTGCATTTTTTATTTTTTAGAGTTAGATTCTTGCTCAAGTAGCAACTCCACTTGGTTCATTTTCTGCAATAATTTCTACTAGGAGAATCCAAGTAGGCTGGTTAGTCCCACTCTTGATCCTGAAAGGGTTTTTAGGGTGAGATTAAACAAGCTCTCTTCTAGTGGGCTTCTTACTAATCTTTGGAAGGAGGTTATTTCTGATATCCATGTGCTTTTCCAAGGACAAGTTGAAAAAGACTTCATGAATGACTTGTTTTTTCCTTGTAGCTTCGCTAACATCAATGGCTCCGAATAATATTCTAAATAAATCCATTAAGAAGTTGCCTTCATTTCAAGGTAACAATGCCATTAGTGCTAAGACACACATAAGAAATTTTAACTTGTGTATCACTAAGTGGTACAATAATGCTAACCATGAGGACATTAAGATGAGACTCTTTTTCCTCGCTTTAGAAGAGGATGCACTTGATTGGTTCATTGAGCGTCCTACTAACTCATTTGATTCTTTAGATTCAATTATTAAGGACTTCAATGATAAGTATGGAGATAACAATGAAGAAAGGCATTTTCTCAATGCCATTAGCTATATTAGGAAAAAGGAGAATGAGACGGTGGAGTAGTTTAACAAGAAATATAATGATATTGTGAAGAGTTTACCTCAAGATGTTAAGCTTCTCGAGAGGTTTCTTTTAATCCATTATGTTGATGCTTTTGGCGTTGATACATCCTATGAGATGAGGAGAAAAGAGTTTTGAAGTTTGAATGATGATCAACAGAAGCCTTGAAGATTAAAAAGGATAGAAATTAATCAAGAAATCAGAGATTCCTAGTTTTAGAAAAGGGCCATCAAAATCTCATGAATCCAAAGGAAAGGTTAATGAAAAAGAGGTTTCCCATGATACTACCAAGGAATCAACTCAACTCATTAATACTATGGAGATTAATCAAAATGAACTCCATCCAAATATGTTGGTGGCCATGGAGAGAAATCAAGCAGGTAGATTCCAAAATAGAGGAAATGAGAAATGACAAAAAAGAGGACCCCCCCATGAGCATAGGCCACCAAACCCACTTGAGTCTACTAATTTGGTTGAGGATTCTCTTCTTGATTGCAGACCTTGTGATGATATGCATGAGGAAGCCACTTGTCCAATAGGGAAAAGGATCAAGATAGTGGAATTGTAGGGGCAAGTGAGAAAATAAATTTGGGTGGCACGGAACATCATTTGTCCATCAAGAATTGGATGGAAGTTATGGAGAATAATAAAGAGTTAATAAGAAGTATCCATCCTCATACAATGTGAATAAATTTGGTGAGTCAGATAGGATCACATATTTATATGGAGAGAAGCCTTCATCAAATACAATTTTAGGGATAGCCAAAGATAAAGGTTTAGCTTATTAAAGAAGGGGTAAGGAACAAGAGAAAATCAAAGTGCCCCAAAAGATTTCACTCCAACTGCATCGGGTTTAAATATTGATTTGGGAGGTTGGATCAATAATGCAAAGATTTTAGTACCTGTAATTGAGATCCTAAAGGTTCCCTCTCAAAAGTTCAAGTTATTGAAAACACTTGATACACCTCACGAGAAGGAAATGTCAAATATTGCTAAGGATGGATTTGAAGATGCCTCTATTATTTTGAAAAGTAGTGATATGTGTAGAGGCAACAAGGACCACCAACCATTCTTTATCACTTTATTGGTTAATGGATTGCTTTTACACAATTGTATATTTGATTTTGGGGCATTATCTTGTGTCATGACCAAGAAGGTCATGAATCAGTTGAACTTGAGGATTTCTAGACCTTACCACAAGAGTTTTGTTATGGATTCTAAGATAATTAAAGTTTTTTGTTTGATAAAGGATCTTCAAGTCCACTTGGTGGTGCAACCTAATATAATGATCACCATGGATATTATGGCAATTGATGTACCCGAAGCTTGGGGCATTTTGGTGTCAAGGAAGTGGGGAGTTGATATAGAGGGTAGTTTACAAATGGATTTAACTTATGCTACCAACCCTAATAGTGAGGGCATTAGGGTGAAGTTTTATAGAGAGTTGGAGAGAAAGTATCATGTGGAAAACTCAAAGAAGCCTGATAATAAAATTGTCTATGAATCTAATGATTTAGGTAACTATGCTATATTGGCTAACTTTATTGCTCCCTTAGAGGAGAAGGTTGAAAATAAGAATGATTGGATTTGGCATATGAACTTTGACGAAGCCCATTTGAAGTTTGGTAAGGGTTCAGGGATTGTCCTTACCTCACCCCTGGGTCATATATTCAAGTTTGCTTATAGCATTAACAAGTGCCTTAAAGCATATGACTATACATTATTAAGTTCAAAGTTAAATTAGTTAGGGAAAATGCATAACCAACTCTAGAATTTCTCATTCCAAACATTATTAAGTTCAAAATTAAATCAATTAGGGAAAATTCATAACCAACTCTAGAATGCTTCATGCCAAACATAAATAGAAAGAAGTTTATCTATACCAAAAGAAAACACAAAATCAATATCATACCCTCTTCATTATTTACATAGAAATTGATGACATGAAAATAAAAATTAAAAAATATCTAAAGTAGAACTTGAAAGAGATATTTAAGCCATCGAAAAGAAAATCACAGAATATCTATTTATAACACAAAAACAACACCATAACACAAAGAATACGATAACTAAAAAGAACATTCAATTCTATAAATGTAATATTAACATTTTAATATTATAATTGTATTATCAAAATATAATATTAACATTTTAATATTATAATAGTATTATCAAATTAAATGTGAAAAGTGTAACTAGCTTATGATCTTTTAAAAAATGATTTTTTTTTTCTTAATTTGTAATTTGTATTTTTAAAAATATATTGAGTTCTATCAATGTAATATTAACATTTTAATATTATAATTGTTACACAAAAATATCGTCACCATGATTATTTGCAGTCAGTATGGGTCTATCACCACTTGTACTGTCCTCCTAAGCAAGTCTCAGACCTCAGCTCTTCAAGTCAAGCTTTGAAAATGGGAGAAAGACATTAAAAATCAATGAAACTCTGGTTCCGCACTTTCTCTCACTCTCGCCTGCAGTCCCGCACCTTCTGTTTACAAAAACTACAGACCTGCCCGCTTTGTCCCTAAAGGTGTGGGTGCGGACCCTTGTGAAAGTCAAAAGGCGCAAGTTTTATCTTAAAAAACTCACTTTGGGTTAATTCTAGAGGATTCTAGAAGGAATTTTGACGTGGATTGTTCGCTCTGAGGTGGTTCATGCATCCCAAAAGAGAAGGAGCTAATCCCTTGATGAGAGGAGCTATCCCTTTGAAGGAGGGCTTTATCCCTTTGAAGGAGGACCTAGTAACCTCCCTCCATTGCACTATAAATTAAGGCATTGGGCTGGTTGTTAGAGAGGTTAGAAGCTGAACATTTTTGAGGGTAAATGCTGGTGAAATTAATACTTCCTAGTTAAGCTTAAGAGGAGAGATCACATACCTTTTTGGCTTCATTGGGAAGAGAGTGAAACTTGTCAAAGTAGAGGAGACTTCTTGCTGGACCTTGGGAGGAGCTTGTACAGCGTCAAGGCACAGGTTGTAAAGTTCTTCTTCTTTTGAATTAATACAATCAAACTCATTTTTCTTAACAAGTATCTCATGTTATTTGTTTCATGGATTCCTTGACTTTCATGTTAAATATGTTTTACGATATTGGCTTTCTAGGTGCTATTTAATTTGTTTGCCTTGTTTGTGTTTGCATATTCGTGACAAAGGAGCTCATTTGGATCGAAGGAGCGAGGACATCCACAAACCTGCGTTGGACCTAAGGTAGGCCCTAAAAACACTTGTTTGCCATTGTTTATAAAAGCATATTTAGAGAAAGATAGTGTTTGGTTGGTTTGCTTGTCATTAGGTCTTCTTTAGATTCTAGGAAGGTCTATCTTGTCTGCAAGATCGACTTATTCTGTGTGACAAAATGGCGACTCCACTGGGGACTTGATTGTTTTCCTTGTTTTTACTTTGACCTGAGAAACTGTGTTTTTGTTTCTGTTTTTGGCTTGTTGTGTGTAAAATTGGGTAGAGTTTGTAGATCCAGGGCTATTTTTCATTTTTCATAGCTTTGGGAGAGGACCGCACCCTAGCCTTTTGACACAGTGTGTACCTATCCGCACCTTTGCTTTTAGCACAGAGCGGGACCGCACTTGTGTCAACTGTGGGCCTGCGGACCCTGTCAAAATTTTGAAAAACCTAAGTTTTCCTTTGTTAGTCAGCTTTGTTTTTGTTTAGAAATTGTTATCCACTGCCCAGACCTGCATATAACTTGTCAGAAGCTTTCCTTAGGTTGATTTCATTAGTGTTAGGGTTTTAGGTGAAATTCCTAGGAGTTTTGCTTGTTGGGTTTGTTTTTCATTTTGGTTGTGTAGTGGCTCTCAGCTTAGAAGCTGTAGGGACTTCAGATCACCTTGGTTTCTACCAGCTTTCTTATGAGTCTGACCATTTATGAAATCTCCCCTTGTTGAGGAATCCGCTTTGAGTTTTCTCTTTACAAAACTTCAAAAAGCTTGTGTTTAAAAGTTTGGATTTTCATTTTCAAAAAGAAAACAAAATTGGTTGTTCTTGACTGATTTGTGATTCTGCATAAATTGGTCCTTATCTTACATCTAGCTAAGTAAAACATCCTTAAAAAGGACATCTAGTAGGCTTTGACTTCAAATAGGTTTTTATAATTTATAGATCTCAAAGTTAGTCATTTCCATAGTTTTGAGTGTTTTATAAAAAAAAATAAAAAAAAATTCTTTTGGAAAAAGTTTGTTTTTTGTAGTGGTTGAGTGCTTTGAAACGAAAAAGGGAAATTTTTGTGAAATAACTAGTTGTCTCGTTTTGAGTGCATTGGAAAAGGCAAAAGCTCTTCTTTTAATTTGTTTGATTAAGAAAGATTTGTGTTTACAAAAGTATTTTCATTCTCAAACTCTTTCTTAGTTTAGAAGTTCATCGAAGAGAAAAAGATCGTTTAAATCATCTTAGGTGCATTTTTAGTGATTTTGAGTCGAGTCTTCATACCACGAGTTTCATCTCCGCAACTTTTGACCTAAACAAAAACCAATAAAAATAATGCTTAAAGTAAAATTCATCGAGTAACATTTTTATTTCTAGGGCTCTGATACACAAACTTAGCTTAGGCTAGTGTCTTGGAGTAGGAGAGTAATTAACTCTCCAAGACAGTAAAAACAAACAAGTAGTTGTATCTTGTGGTAGGGAATAAATCCAATTGTTGCATTTATGCTCTGGGAAAGCTCCTCTTAAAGGAGAAGCACGAGATCGTGTCTAAACCAATGTGGGAATCAATCCTTCCTCATTGGGAACGACGCCAGATATTCACGTATTAAGAATGGTAAAACTCGGATTAACCATTGTCGAGGAGCCTGGAGTCACTTGTTGGTAAACCTTGGATTATGTCAAGGAGCCTTCAAGGGGATTGAGCTTGCTACTCTGCCCTTGCGTGCGTATCGGATCGTAGACTGTTCCCCTAGGTATATTTGTTTTAGTTGGTAACCTTAGTGGCCATATTCTTTAGGATTCTTCCTGAGGTGATAGTGGTGGGAAGATCCCACTGTACCTGGAGAAAACGTCGGCTAGACTCACTTGGATTTTCTAGGGGGTTCTCTTCACTCGAGACGGTTAAATGGAGGAACTTGTGCCAGTCTATTCATTAAGCAGGTTGCTGGGGTAACTGTTCCAATCGCCATTTCTGTATTGAACTCTGCGACATTGGATTTCAACACCAACTAGTGTTTTTAGTACGGAAAGTTACTGTTTGTGTGTGTTTGATCTCCTAGATTCTTTAAGCGTGTGATTCAAATTTGTTTGGTTCTTTAGAGGCTTTAGGTGGTTTTCATTGAGATTTTACTTTGTTTGTGTGTGAAGTAGTTAAAAGTTTTTAACCGTGGCTGAATTACCAAGGAAGTCCCGTAGACTTCAGGGCCAACCTCCTGAGTTTTTAACCGTGGCTAAATTACTGAGGAAGTCCCGTAGACTTCGGGGCCAACCTCCTGAGGAAGTCCCGAGCCAGCTTGAAGGCTTGAAAGTCCTCGTAACTCCTAGAGATAGTAGAGTTGGGTCACCTGAAGAAGGAGAATCTTCTTTGATAGTACATCCTGATTTTCAAACGTTAGTGGCAGATTATAATCCACAGTCAGTGTCTGTTTCCGAAGTGACTGGTAGCTTTTCATCTACTAGTGATATAGGTGAGGAACCTGAAATATCCAAGCCTGAAAGTGAATTTGCTGCTACTCCAACATCGAGATTTGTTTCTCCAGCTTCTAGTGGTCCTGGTTCACCTAGGGTAGAAAGAGTAATCACCCAAGATCTTCCTTCTGGACTTATTGCTATTGAAGAACTTGCTACACCGAAAGAAGAAGTAGGCATCCCTATCCCTGAAAATCAACCTGTTATTGAGCTAAGGGAGCGTGAATCAATTTCTTACAGTCCACCTAGGAGCAGTACTTGGTATCTTTCTTTGACTAATTTCTTAGAAAACCTAGGGTTAAGTTTTTCACCACCTCGCGCTCCTTATCACCCAACACCTAGAGGTTATTATCCTCTGTTAAATATGTCAAAACAGTCATCTGTGTTTACTCAATCGCCTGAATCCTTTTTGTACGATGGTCCCTCTGTTCCCTCTAGGTATCAGTCCCTTTCTGGTACTTTTTCGGGAGCATCTCCTCAACCCATTGAGCAGGGGTTATTAACTAGAAGTAATGGTACTAAGCCATTGAGCGTAGAAGACATTCTTATGATGTCAGGTTCTATTCCCAATCCTCAACCTCAAGGTGGCCAGTTACCGCCTGGGGGGCAACCACAAGAACAGTACATACCTACGGGACAATACGTTCCTCAAGGTCAACCCCAGACTCAATATGTACCCAAAGGTCAACCCCAGTATCAATTTATACCTTAAGGTCAACCCCAGTATTAGTACGTGCCTCAAGGGTATCAACCCCAAGGTCAGTACTCGAACCAAGGTTTCCAACCACCCTCCGGTCAAACGTATGTTCAAGGAACAGGAAATGTACCTTTAAATTATCAATCCTACCCTCAACCTGGTTATGGTCCTCAATATTCTCAACCTGTTATGGGTCAGTACCCCGGAATGAATATAGTGTGGGATCCATCGCAAACTCAACAGGTGTTGCAGCCAAATGTACAGTTGTCATCTCAAACTGGACAACCCTTAGTTTCTGGTACACCCCAGCAACCAGTCCAGTCTAACATTCAAAATTCTGTACCTTCGGTAGTTTCTCGGCCTGGGCCTAGTACGCCTCGTACTCCGCCTCAAACAACTGTTGCAACTGCCGCAACATTTGTTCAATCTACCCCACCTACTTCTGGAGTATCGACAGCGCTGGTTTCTACTGTTCCTGTATCTACTCCTCAGACACCTTTACCACCGTCTGGATCTACGATTCAAACTTCAGTTCAGATGCCTGTAGGACAACCTGGTTCAAGTACGGTTGTCACAAGTCAACCACAATTTACTTATCAACTGTACCAGGGACAGTACCAATTCGGTCCTGCTGTGCAGCAGCCCGTCTATCAGTATCAACCATACCTTGGGTACACTTATCAACAACCTCAACAACCCCAGTACGGTCCGGTTAATCCTGGTTTTCCGGGAGGATACAATATCCCAAACGCAATTCCTATTCCTAGTTATCCTGGATATCCTCCTCCTGGGGCTGGTCTCATGACCCAGAGTTTTAGGGACACTAATCGTTAGTTACCGTTTATAGCAGCTTTGGACTTACCTGACTTGTCGTGCCTAACGAACGATCCCATTAATTATCTTCCGTTTTGGCCACCAATGCCGAATAAGTTGCCCAGTGACATTCCTAAGTTCGAAGGTAAATCAGGAGAGGACCCGTCGAACCATGTGATGACTTACCACCTCTGGTGTGCGTCTAACTCCATTTCAGATGATTCAATCCGTCTTTTCCAGCGCACTTTTCAAGTGGTACACCGCGCACTTTTTATAATTTTAGTCAGTTAGCTACCTCATTTTTAACTCATTTTCAGTTGCCAATCCGATATGAAAATGGCGCGGAATTGTTAACTTCGTTAAAACAATCGACATCCACTTACATTTCAGATCATATTCATGAGTGGAGACGTCGACGGCGTTTAGTGAAGGTGTTTATTCCGGATCAGATCTTGGCCGAGTGGTTTGTAAAATCTTTGTTGCCAAAGATCACTGAATATGTAGCTAAAGCCAGAGTTGTTAATGAGGAGCAAGTAATTACTCAAGCACAGTACCTTGACTTGGTCTATACTCAATCAGGTACGTTACACGAGAAAATCCCCGATCTTCCCAAGCAAAATCAAATCGTTGCAGCTCCTTCGAGATCTCATGCCGTCGATGGTATGATTGGTACAGTTAACACTAAAAGTAAGAAGAAATCTTCCAAGAATTCTTCTCCTATTATAACCTTTCCTGATTCCCCAACAAGAGATTCTTCTGCAGAGATTTCCGTCGATATTCACGTTGTAGAGTCTTCTACAGCCAAATTGAAATCCGGTGGGAAGAAAAAAGGAAAGAAGAAGAATAAAACGGACAAAAATTCAAAGGAGAAACCTGAAAAATTGGAATCCAATGATGAAAAGCGCAAACCTCGTTATCCTTGTCTCATTTGTGACGATGAACATTTTACAAGAGACTGCCCTCATCGTTCAGAGGTTGTGAAGATTGTCAAAGGTTCCCAAACTCCTGCTATTTTGAAGGATCCTTTTCCAGCTCAAGACAGTAAGATGATAGGTTCGTCCTCGAGTTCCAATGAAGAACCCATACTGATGATGTCCCATGTTAGGATTGTGACTCGATCGCAAGATTACGGTAGTAAAAGTCCTGTTGATGGTAAAGAAGCAGAATCTTCTCATTCTAATCCATCAACCTCAGCTCCCGGTTCCGATCCACTACAGATCGAGAAACCTAATCCA
The DNA here is from genome assembly GCA_031772625.1 of Pinus tabuliformis. Lineage (NCBI taxonomy): Eukaryota > Viridiplantae > Streptophyta > Pinopsida > Pinales > Pinaceae > Pinus > Pinus tabuliformis. The sequence continues at coordinate 400,824,712 of CM062814.1, read as the reverse complement.
GACTTGGTAATCAAACGCCCGCCAAGGGTATACTTCGAAAGTCAGCTTTCAATCCACATGCGAGAGCGGCTCAGAATTATAACATTGTTGAGGATTTAGCTATTTCACCCTCAGCAATGTCGGCTTTGGAAGTGCTGCAATCATGTCCAGCACAACGTAAATTACTTTTGTCGGCTATAGGAGCTGTTGACGTTCAGGACTCGAACCTAATAATTTTCAATCTAGAAAATACTACACCGTGTTTGCCTCATCAAATGGCTTTCCATATTCCAGTGATAGTCAAAAACAGGCCTATTCATCGGACTGTAATTGATGAGGGAGCCTCAACGTGTATTATGTCGATACAGTGTTGGAGATCGCTTGGTTCTCCTTCGCTAAATCAATCCCTGACGATTCTAAAGGCCTTTGATGGTCGTGGGTTTCATCCTTTTGGCATTCTACAGGATTTGCCTATAGGGGTTGAAGGAAAAACCGTTAGTCTAGATGTGGAGGTGGTTGATGCCCTTCTAGATTACAACCTTCTCTTGGGTCGAAGTTGGTCTTACGCTATGAAAATGGTCGTTTCATCGGTCTTTCGAGTAATAAAGTTTCCACATAATAGAAAGATCGTAACAATAGACCAGATGGCTTACTTTTCATCCGACCCAGCCTCTTCTGAAAGTATTCAGCATGTCAGTAAAATGACTATCCCGTATAAGGATGTTGGAGTAGGACTAGTTAAAGATGCCGGTTTACTGGGAACTTTTCCTTTTCCTCCGATCAACGCATCATCTTCATTTGCAACCATTCATATGATTACATCAGACACCATTGTTTATGATGATCCTTGGATCATCCCTTCTGAATCTGAGATAGACTCATTTGGTGATGTCATGCCTTTGAGTCCATATGAAATTGCGTATGAGGTCGTGCAATCGTTTACCGACCCATTTTCAACCGAAATTGACTTCATGAATGTGGTCTGTGAGGAATCACTTTTCATTCTGACGAGTAAATTCGTGAAATCCTATGTGTAGATGATTTACCATGGGAAGATCTCCATCACAGATCTTCGTTTTTACCCGAGAATGATCGTTTTGAAAATGATTTCTCATCAATTTTTACGACTGAATATGTCAAGGAACCTCAGAATCCCATGAAACATCCTGATTTAGAGTTAAATTTGGGAAACATCTCTCGAACTATTCCTATTGACATTTCAGTTAAGCCCGGAATTGTTGAGAACATTCATATAGGTGCCTCGTGTACAAATGACGAAATTCAGATATATAAGGCCCTATTTCAAGAATTCTGCGACGTGTTTGCTTGGTCCTATGAAGAAATGCCAGGAATTGATCCCGCGATTGTTGTTCATGAGATCAAGACTTACCCGGATGCTAAACCCGTCCGGCAACATTTGCATCAGATTCACCCAAGAAAAGTTACCGCAATTAAAGCAGAAGTTGAAAAATTACTCAAAGCAGGTTTCATTTATCTGATCCCGTTAACAGATTGGGTATCGAATATTGTTCCGGTTAACAAAAAGCAGGGAACAATAAGAATATGCATCGATTATAGGGAAATTAATCGAGCCTGTCCAAAGGACAATTACCCAACTCCCTATATCGATCAAATTATTGATGATTGTGCCGACAGCGAAATATTCTCCTTCATGGATGGTTTTTCCGGATACAATCAAATCAATATTCTACCTGCCCATCAACCAAAAACGGCTTTCATTTGTCCATGGGGCCATTTTCTTATTGCAAGTTACCTTTTGGGCTCAAGCATCCCAGAGCAACTTTTCAAAGGGCCATGTCTTATGCGTTTCATGACATCAAGCACATTGTGCAACCGTATCTCGATGACTTGCCTTCTCATTCATTACATCGAGCTGATCAACTCGTCCATTTACGAGCAATCTTTATGAGGTGTAGGCATTATCAGATTCGGTTGAACCCACACAAATGTGTTTTCTATATAGAAATGGGTCGATTACTGGGGTTTGTAGTTTCGAAAGCCGCATTCGTGTCGATCCCTCGAAGGTCGAAACTATTGTCAAATTGCCTCCTCCTTCGAGTCTTCACCAACTCCAAAGTTTGCAAGGGAAAGCAAATTTTTTATGACGATTCATTCCTAACTACGCCGAGGTTACAAAGGGTTTTACCCGGTTGTTGAAACAGAATACTCCATTCTATTGGGATGAGATAGCTCAGAAATCTTTTGATGCACTTAAACATGCGTTGACCCATGCACCGTTATTGCATCCTCCCAACTACAACCAGGATTACTTCTTGTATCTCGCCGCCTCTCATTCCACCATTGGAATGGTCTTAGTTCAGGAAGATGAATTCGGAACTGAACATGTGATATATTACCTTAGTCAAACTTTAAATCCAACTGAGCTAAAATACTCACATGTGGAGAAATTGGCATTGGCAGCTGTTCAAGTTGTCCAACGTTTTCGTCACTACATTTTACTACGTAAAACTACAGTAATTTCGGATTGCAACCCTATGATCTACATTTTGACCAAGAAATTGCTAGGGGGCAAGTACTCTAAATGGATTGTTATTCTGCAGGAGTTCGACTTGGAATTTGAGAAATCCAAGTCTAAGAAATCTTAGTTTTTGCAGAGTTAATGTGTGACTTCCCATGTGCTGACACAGAAACTGTGGTGGAAGAGCCCATTGCGGACGAATCCTTGTTTCTAATCAACACTTTAGATCCGTGGTATGGGGATATCGTCGTTTATCTCCAGATCCAATCCTTTCGGCCATAAATTTTAAGGTCAGAACGTCGAAAAATTCGATTCCAGTCCCAACAATTCAGGATTATTGGAGATACTCTTTATCGCTGTGGGGCGGACTCTGTGTTTCGACGTTGCATAACTCACGAGGAAGCTGAAAGGGTTCTAAATGACTGTCACTTTGGAGCGTGTGGCGGTCATATGTCTGGGTATGCCATAGCCCAAAAGATATTGTGCACTGGCTACTTATGGCCGTCTTTATTCAAAGATTGTATTACGGTGGTCCGAAAATGCCACAACTGCCAAATTTTTTATCGAAAGATGCGCGCTCCACCTGCTCCTCTCCACCCTATAATTGTCGTTGGTGCTTTTGCCAAATGGCGTATCAATTTTATTACATGTAACCCTCACTCGGCCGGGGGGCATGCGTATATCATCCTTGCGGTAGATTATTTTACCAAGTGGGCCGAGGCGATGCCTACATTTGAGGCAGACGGCAAGACAGCTGCAATTTTCGTGTTCAATCATATAATTCCTAGGTTTGGTGTCCCGCAAGCGATAATCACTGATCATGGGCGTCATTTTCGAAACGTTATGATGACTGAACTTACAGGCCAGCTTGGTTTACGTCACGATAGATCAACCCCTTATTATCCACAAGCTAATGGTCTGGTTGAATCCATCAACAAAGTTTTAGTTATCATGATCCGACGAATCATTGGGATTCATCGGTCGAATTGGCATAACATGCTATTTTCAGCGCTTTGGGCATACCAAACTTCAGTAAAAACCTCAACAGGGTTCACTCCTTTCCAACTAGTCTATGGTTTGGAAGCTGTGTTACCCATTGAATGCGAAATCCCGTCACTGCAAATGGCCATCGAGTTACTTCCAGCCACTTCTGAAGAGGAAAAGCATTTGTTATACTTGGCTCAATTAGATGAGAATCGACGTGATGTTGCATTGGCGATCGAGACTCACGCAAAACGCATGAAAGCTCAGTATGATCGAAATGTGACCCCTCAAAATTTTTCGGAAGGAGATCTAGTCTTAGTTTACGATCAAGCTAATGACAAATTAGGCACTGGAAAATTCGTTCCTATGTGGCATGTTCCCTATGTTGTCAAGTGAAAGCTAGAAAAAGGGGCCTATGAATTGGTAGACTTTGAAGGGGACTCTTTGGGTAAACCCAGAAATGGTCTTTACTTGAAGAGGTATTATGCTTAAAGAATGGGTATGGAGATTTTTAGTTAGGATAGTTTTTCTTTCTAGCTGGTGTGTTTTAGTTTAAACAGTGTGCTTAGCTTAGAGAGTTTTTTTTCGTCATTATTCCTGCTTATCTTGGTTTTACTCTTGATATTGCAGATGTCGATGCCTCTCCAAACATACATTGGTTTCGCTGATGGTTCTTGTCGTAATACACGGAACATTTCTTCCGCAGCTTGGGTTATCTATTCGCCCTCTGACGAGTTAGTATCTATGCATGGGGCAAGCCTCGGTCAAACAACGAACAACATTGCCGAGTATAGTGCAGTGATTGAGTTATTATCTGAATCTATTTCATTTGGGATTCGGAGTTTGATAGTGAGGTTAGATTATGAACTCGTTGTATTACAGCTTAATAGAGTGTATGCCATTAGAAATCCAGTGTTATTAAGATTATTTTTTAGAGTGCGTCTCTTGGAACGTGAATTTGATTATATTGAATATCAGCATATTCCAAGATCTTTAAATACATTAGCAAATGCAATTGCTTCTCGAATGTTAAATAGACATTTGCAATAATCATACATGTAAATTCAAAGCCATTCCATAACATGATTTACAAGATAAGCTGGTAATAGTGATATATATATATATATATATATATATATAGGAGTGTGTCAAAAATACATCGTCCTCGATCATAAGTTGAAAAACACCTTATGATTGGCAAAAATGATAAGTACAAAAAACAAAAATGTCATATGTGCCCACAATAGGCGATCATCCTATCACTGGTGATGATCTCGATAAGAAATCACTGCACTGGCCACCTTGCAAAGGAACCTCCTAAAAGGTCCTGGGACCCCAATCACATAGTGCTGAAGTCGACGAGGAATGTCATCTATAGTGGTCTCCGGAATATCTCCTGTCAAGCGCTCGAGATGACCCTCCAACTCGGCCAAAACCTCTGTTGATTCGTCCTGTGGGGCTGGCGCGGCTGCAACTGGTTGTTTCCTCTCGTAAGGCCGGAGAGCGGCTGGTCACTGTGGACCCACATCTGCATTTCAAACTTTTGTTATCAGTTTTGAGACGATGGAAAAATAATAAAAAAATAAAATAGGAAAAATGTTGAAAATGATTTTACCTGAGTCATTCCACTGCTCTCCTGGTGGAAGAGCCATGTCTGGGTCACCACGAAAATCTACCCCAGCGTAAGGGAAGTCCTGAATAGAAAAGACCTGGTTTTCCAGCCATTGGAAATACTCAGGTTTGAATCGAGCAACCTTTGTCCTCTCGTCCGGGTGACGGGCCATAACTGTGACCCATCGTATCAGTTTGGGCTCTCGAGGAAGCCCAGCTCCAACAGTAAGGTGCCGCGGGATCAACATGGGAATCCTCTCCAGGCCAAAACTCACAACCAAAGCCCCATAACCAAAGGTCTTTAGTTATCCATTTTTGGCCTTGGTTAGTTGGCCTTTCAAATTGGCCAACACAGCATCGCACCAGTTGAAGATGGTGCCTCGAAAGCAATCAACTGCCATACGCATCTGGGATCCGGTGGCAATATGTAATGTGGCAGCCCCCCAAATTTTGGTGACAGTAAACGCAATCACCATGAGTTCAGGATGGGATATGGTCTTTATGTCTATCCCTTTGTCTCTAGCCTGGCTGTTGTAGTACTCTAGCCGGAGGCTATCGACAGACTGGCCACCTGGCCTAGCCCCAAACAGAGTCAAGTCTTCACCTCTCTTAGGCAAACCAGTCAAGAAATATATGTCCGCCAGCTCGATTTCGAGTTGGTGGCCACCAATGAAGAAACACTGGTCCTGTATGCTCCATCTGTCAACCAGCCACTGTAAGAAATCCAGTTGAGCCCTCATGCCAGGAATGGCCCAGAATTTGTACAAGCCGCATGCCCTCAAAGCATCAAGTGAAGGCTGATGATTCCATGCGGTAGCATCCACGTCCTCATGCTCTCATTCACACCAATCTAGCATGATGTACTCTCTGCATCAAGTATAAAGATAAATTAAAATGCTAGAAATTATTTTGTTTGGTCCAATTTTGAGAATTTTTGGGTTAAAAACCATTGCGACGGGGACCACACCCTCCGAGTTAGACATAGTGCATGGGACCGCACCTTGTCTACATGGAAGGTGCAGACCCCTGGCTTTTTCCCAATGGAGAAAAATTCGGGGTCCGCAGGCCAGCAGTGGTAAACCTGCGGGCCCCCGCGCGTGGGTTTTAAGCCTAAAAACCCTCCCAAAAAATGAAATGAATGACTAAAACAAAAATTGAAACGGTCAAAAATGAAGAGTGGGATGATGTGGATTACCTGGAGAAGACGGCGTTCGATTTCGACAGTAGGATTTTCCACAATCTTCACGGGAAGTTTTCTGAACAAAAGCACTATTTTCTCACCCAAAACTCAAATGGTAAAAATGAATTGACAAAGGCCCTTTTTATAAGTTTTTTGAGTAAATAAATTGCAAATTTGTTTATGTTTCACTTTGGAAATGTATTTTTGCGACATTTTTATCCATTTCAAACAGGTATGAGTAATATTTGTGTTTTTGTGCAAGATAACGGATTATTCAGGTGAAACCTATCGTTTTCGACGAAAAAACATTTAGAGTCACCTTTAAGCTCTTTTCTGACTCCTAAAACATGAAAAGATCGCCGAGTTTTTCTTTTAAACTCGTTAAAACAGAATTAAAAGACGGTCCACTTACAACTCTTTTCCGACCGTAAAAACATGAAAGGATTGCCTGATTTTTGTCGTTTCAAATTCGATATTAGTTATAAAACGACGTGTCGTTGATCACTTTTTTACTTTTTCGGATTAGGGACACTAATTACGAAAAGTACTCCTTGGTCGTAAAAGATCAAGCGGTTCTCTCAAGTATTATTTTATACTTTTTCGGACTTGGGAGACACAAATTTACGAAAAAGGTCAACCCTGGAGTTTTCTTAAGTTTTTTCAGACTCTCTAAAATTGAAAAACGACGAGTTTCTCCTATACTGGACTTGTTAAAATTTCCACAGTGAAGGACCTGTTCAATTACAGACAGGAACGAACCACTCCTTCTTAGGGCTCAAATTTAAACTAAGTTGGACTCATCCAAAGGATGAGCTTATAATCAAGCAAATGTTATCCTCGTCAAGCTTGTCAAAAATAAAGAGGTACTTGCTAGAAATGGTGGGGGAAAAGAGAGAAAAATGAGCCTGTTTGTCATACTTTGTAACCGCTCTTGAACACGACACTTTTATTCACCTGGGTCAGGAAATCCTTTGCCTAACAGTTGATCAAACCACATTGAAAGTCTTCAGCTGATTTCTGGGTATTAAATTTGGGTCAATTGTCACCAAACCATCTGTCGTGTTGTTATGTGTTCAAGAGGTCATTGCCAATAAGCCATTCATTTGCAAAATATCTGTCATCCATCTTGACCATCCCTGAGTCAGTCCTGGTAACTAAATTTCTTCGACTTGATCTATGATTTCGTGTTGTGGGCTTGCGTACGACGGATCGCTTTCTATCGACTTCAACTCATTATCTAGAAAGATGATCTAGAAATCATCAGTACCTTGAGATCTGCATGCCTCAATGGCAGTTTTCTCACCTTTGATGACAGGTTGCATCATTGACCTTCGATCAAAGGATTCCGTGACATGTTCGACATCAACACATTTATTCGCATCTCATGGATTGTACTGGGTACTTTGAGAGCCATTGACACCACTGGTGGTTTCTCTCACACTTGTTAACAGTTTACATCATTGACTGGTAATCAAGTGGTTTCTACTATGTTCGACATCAACACATTCATTCGCATGGATAGAATCGTACTGTTTTGGGAAGTAGAAATGAAGACCCTGGATCTAGTTTCCACAATCCAGGCTGCGAGGAATTTTGTATTCATTATATAATGGACTATTCATAAACAAATGGCTGCGTCCATACTGTGTCCACATGAGTCTATACTTGTGATGTTTTACAAGATCATTACTGTATCAGAGCAGTAGTTAGTTTTCTAGTTAGTTTTGATCTGAGTATGGGAATGCCCACCTCAGCGATGATATGATCTCATATATATATCTTGCATTGAATGTTTTTACAGGTTCCAGCCGGGCTCTCCACAAGATGATCCTCGAAATGATAAAGTACTTCACTTTTCCTAAATGATAAATGAAATCCTCATCTACTACAGACTTCGCACTTTAGGGGCAATCTGTTACACAAAAATATCGTCACCATGATTATTTACAGTCAGTATGGGTCTATCATCACTTGTACTGTCCTCCTAAGCAAGTCTCAGACCTCAGCTCTTCAAGTCAAGCTTTGAAAATGGGAGAAAGACATTGAAAATCAATGAAACTCTGGTTCCTCACTTTCTCTCACTGTCACCTGCGGTCCCGCACCTTCTGTTTACAAAAACTGCGGAACTGCCCACTCTGTCCTTAAAGGTGTGGGTGCGGACCCCTGTGAAAGTCAAAAGGCACAAGTTTTATCTTAAAAAACTCACTTTGGGTTAATTCTAGAGGATTCTAGAAGGAATTTTGACGTGGATTGTTCGCTTTGAGGTGGTTCATGCATCCCAAAAGAGAAGGAGCTAATCCCTTGATGAGAGGAGCTATCCCTTTGAAGGAGGGCTTTATCCCTTTGAAGGAGGACCTAGTAACCTCCCTCCATTGCACTATAAATTAAGGCATTGGGCTGATTGCTAGAGAGGTTAGAAGCTGAACATTTTTTAGGGTAAATGCTGGTGAAATTAATACTTCCTAGTTAAGCTTAAGAGGAGAGATCACATACCTTTTTGGCTTCATTGGGAAGAGAGTGAAACTTGTCAAAGTAGAGGAGACTTCTTGCTGGACCCTGGGAGGAGCTTGTACAGCGTCAAGGCACAGGTTGTAAAGTTCTTCTTCTTTTGAATTAATACAATCAAAACTCATTTTTCTCAACAAGTATCTCATGTTATTTGTTTCATGGATTCCTTTACTTTCATGTTAAATATGTTTTATGATATTGGCTTTTCAGGTGCTATTTAATTTGTTTTCCTTGTTTGTGTTTGCAGATTCGCGACAAAGGAGCTCATTTGGATCGAAGGAGCGAGGGCATCCACAAACTTGCATTGGACCTAAGGTAGGCCCTAAAAACACTTGTTTTCCATTGTTTATAAAAGCATATTTATAGAAAGATAGTTTCTAGTTGGTTTGCTTGTCATTAGGTCTTCTTTAGATTCTATGAAGGTCTATCTTGTCCGCAAGATCGACTTATTCCGTGTGACAATAATTTTATTATCAAATTAAGATGTGACAACTGTAACTATTTTATGATCTTTTTAAAAAAATGATTTTTTATGTTTATATTTTATTTTTGAATTTGTAATTTGATGTGCTTTCTGTCCTACATCCCCATGTCATGTGACTTGTTATCTTTATTGATTTAAAATTAGGCTTATATATATATATATATATATATATATTTGGGTACATCTCATCACTTTATTAATGGGAAAGATCAACATATTATTATGTTGCTAATGATTATGTGGTGTTCGGTGGTGGGGAGGAATACAATGTTGAAAGTGAAGTTAACGTGAAAATAACCCTTTCAGGTAAAACACTAAGTATTTCTTAATGTTCACTATGTTCCAAGTATGGATAAGAATCTAATCTCTATTGGTAAAATTATGAAGCACAACCCCCACTTACATGTGATATTCAATAATCACAAATACTATTTTATAGATGAAGTCAACAAAAGACACGTATCTTGGTATTAAAGAACATTGAGTTTTTAAGGTGTTTAATGCACAAGAGGCAAGAGAGAATGCTTTAATGGCTAAGAATGAGCAATATAATAGTGAGATGTGGCATAAAAAGTACATCAAAAGTACGGGCATTTGAATTTAAGATCTATTCCATTTTGAACTTAAAAAACGTTTTGTGGGTAACCTTTTAGATGTACAACAACAACTAGGAATTTGTGGAGAGTATCAAGTGGACTTTATTTTACAAAGAAAAAACTTGAGAGTTAAGGAAGTTCTTTATTTGATTTACATTGACATTTATGGGTCTATGAAGATGACATAATTCTCTGACGTCAAGGATTTTTTTGTTATTTGTAAATGACATTTTGAAGAAATGAAATGATATTTTAAGCTCCATGAGACTAAAAATAGTCTATGAGACCATTAATTCCCTGTTTTTCGCTCTTTGAAATTCAATCCTTTTCCGATTCAAATTGATGATGAGATGACCCAACCTTCCAACAATCTCCTCACTAAAAAGACAATGCCAAGAAACTGATGCTAACATGTTCTCATAACTTTCTCTGATGTCTTTGAATGCATCACATTCCAAAATGAAATGTTTTTCCGATTCCACAGCCCCATGCGTGAAAAATGTGCACACCCTTTCTTCCCAAGCTTCTTTAGGCCTTTTCCACCATCCTGTTTCACACTAAAGTTGATGTGAGTTGGTCCTTAATTGAGTAATAAGAATCTTTGCCCTCCACGAAATGCTAGTTCCAATGAACTCATTTTGTTGTAAATCACACGTAGGGTTGAATTCCTCAATGTAATATTTCTTCTTTCTACCCAACCCTTTTCCCCATACCTTTTTACGAAACTTCTCCATAACAAAATCTTTTAGCTCCTTGCTATTTGTGGGACAAGCATTGAGGTAGATATCCCTTTTTTTCATCCATGTGTAGTTTTGTTTCATCCATGTTTTCTTTATTTCACTGATGCCTTCATTGAAGATAACATTAGGCTATCTACTTACTCTGATCTGTTCAATTCTTTTTAGGTATCTTATGAGCCACACCATAATAGTTACTTCAATGGAAGTTGCTCCTGTTTCACTCAACATTATCTCATAAGATATCGAACTTTTTATTTTGAACTTGCTCATGCTCAAGCGTTTTTGGATTTTCTCAATTTGTTTCCATTTTGAGACGGGAGTGTTGCTAGCCCACAATTCACACCCATATAGCATCATTGGACAAACTAGGAGTCCAAAAAGCACTTTAATCGTTTTCCAATCCCATAACTCTACCTCTCTAAATCTGTTTTGAACAGCATATAATGCTTTCCACCTTCCTAAAATTCTCTTCTTTATGCAGTCCTCCCAATTGAGTATGTTGTTGAAATCAATCCCAAGGTACTTGTACTCCTTTACTTCTTCAAGAATCTTGTCTTCAAAGAATAAACTATGTTGGCTATGCTTCCTTTTATTAGAAAAAATCATTATTTTGGTCTTGCTAGTATTGACTTGCATCCCCACTGCTCTACAAAAATGCTCAAGGGCATATAAGTGCATTTGCAATCCATGGGCCGATTTAGAAATCAATACAATATCATCAGCATATAAAAGAAGCTTTATCACAAACTCCCCCAACTAAACACCATCTCCACCTTGCAGATTTAGCCACTCTTCCAATTTATCAATATATAGACCAAAAAGAGTGGGGGATAGAGGGAAACCTTGCTTGACTCCAATCTCACTTCTAAAGCTTTCTGAAGTACCTGTTGAGGTTCTAATTTCGAATTTCACTTCTTCATAAATTCTGATAGCGGCTTTATAATGCACATGAATTTCAAGTTCTTCCATTCTATGCCACAACTTATCCCTAGGGACTATGTCAAATGCTTTTTTGAAGTCAACAAAGCAGCAAAATACTTCTTCTTTGTCCTCCCAAACCTTTTCAACAATGTGTCTCAACGTGATGCCATGATCCATTGTAGAATGTTTCGGACTAAAACCTGCTTGTCCTCTTTCCCTCTTTTCTTTTACTTCTACCCATTTGCTAATTTTGTCTTCTACCATGCCGCAGAAAAGCTTTGCAAACAAAGGATTGATCATAATTGTTCTATAGTTGGATTGATTATTAATGTCTCCACTTTTAAAAAGGGGTTTTTCTAGGCTAGTTCTCCAGTCCCTCGGGAATCATTGTTGAATGATGTTGTTGAATATTTTCATGATGTGCGGTGCAAGAGTGTTCATTCCCCATTTTAGATACTTTGCTTGAAGTTCAACCAAGTCCTTTGCCTTTCCTATTTTCAGCTTCTTAATTCCATTCTCCACCTTCGGTAATGTGAAGAGCTTTGAATTTGTGTTGATCCTAGGGAGGGACTCCACCTCAAATTATTTCTCATAGAGTTGCCTTGCATAATCAAACCATTCATTGGCTATGATATTATTTTCAATTTGCTTCTTCCTTGGTTGCAGTTCCTGCCAGAAAAGCTTTGGATTATTCTTGCTTAAATATACTAACTCTTCTCTCCTTGTTTGCATGAACTCATCTTTTTTTCTTTTTAGTATCTTCTTATATAACTTTACATTCCTCTTCTCTTTTCCTACCTTTTTCAAGGTTCTCCATGCCATTTTGCTTTCCTCATCAAACCAAGCACTTCCATGAAAACAATTTGATTCTGATTTCCTATTTTTTGCTCTTTTGCACTTCTCAAGTGCACTTTGGATTATATTTGTTAACTCATGGCTGCTGAAGTGTTTGAAACCAGTTTTCTCTTTCTCAATTAATCTCTTTAACATTGTCTTGAAGATAGAACCATTTTCTTGTGTTAGAAGAATTTTGCCTCTTGATAGTGATAATTGTTGAGAGCATTGGGTTTTCCTCTTATGTTGCCTTTCTTCTAACCATGATATCCTTATAAAAATTGGGTTATGGTTTGATTTTGAGTCCCAAATATGCTCTCGAATACTAACTTCATCTATCTTTTCTATTAAGCTTTGTGAACACATCACATAGTCAACGACACTTGCCCCATTGTAGTGTTGCAAGTGAAGTTCCCAAACCTTTTGTATTTTTTGAAGTTGAAATCAAATGCATTTAATGAGTTTTAAATTTTAAGGCTTTGGGAGAAAATCAATTTAAGAATAGCATTAAAGTTCCTAGATCAAATACTAGAGGATAATCTTTCTCTAATGATTTTCTTGATTTTGTGCTCAAGAAGACATTCAAAAGTAGTACGCCACACCTTACACTTCAATTAAAAATGTAGTATAGAGGAGAAATCACACCATTGCGAAGATGGCTAAGTGTAGGTTACAAAACAAGTATGTTTCTTACAAGTATTGACCAAAAGAAATACACATATCATTGCATCTTCTCAATCAATTTCAGTTAAAATTGGCAACTAGGGCCAAATTCCACCTTGGGACAACTCATTTGATGGAGATGATGATTGCATTAAATTTATGTTTTTGAGAGGACCAAAATTGATATAAAGATCATCCAAATTGGACAACCGGAAGTGCATTTTTGAATTTATACCCACACATGTGTCAATTATTCAAGTCGGGCACATCAACATGTAGGCTCAATAAGCCAAATGGATGTGACTCTTCACCCAAAAAAAATTGTATAAATACAAGTTATGTCTCACCTCATTTGAAATCTTCATCACTCACACATTCTCTCTCCTTCTCTCATTGGTTCGTACAAAATTGGGCATTCTCTCTCTCCCACATGTGGCACAAGAAGGATGAAATTATAGGACATAATTGCAAGGCCAAAAGTCTCAGAAATTTCTGCAATTTGACTAGTGTTGACCAACGTTGAATTTGACTTTCTAGGCATCATTTGACTTCGATTTTCTGGGTATATTTTTGTCTCAGCAAGCTGCATCTTTTGGCACAGGAACCGAGGCAATCTGAGCGCTTTGACCGTAGATTTTGTGATTGTTTTGGGCTGACTTTGACCTCCTTATTAGGTCGAATTAGACAGGGGAAAACCGAGTTTCTTTGAGGACATTCTATTGCTTCTTTGACCAACATTGACTTTTTGGTTAGGGCTAAAGTTTGACTACAATTGATTGCAGATTTTGACAAGGTTATTTTGACTTGAATTTGGCAAGTCAATTTTGACTATTGTACTCTCTCTCTCTCTCTCTCTAATGAACATTTTGATATAATAATAAGAAGAATTGATCAAAGGGTTTTCCCCACATTGGGGTTTTTCCCTGACATCTGCCAAATCTGGTGTCCTCTTATCTTGGCTTGTCTTCTACATATTTGTTCATGTTCCATCTAATTTTATTGTCAATGTGATTAATGGCTAATGTGATTGCTACTAGAAATTTAAATTGGAAATTTTCATTGGGATGATAAAGGAACATTGAAGTAATTGTTCTAAGCATAGAACATACCATTATTAAGAAAAATTAGCATGGTATCAGAGCCTAGGTAAAGACAAAGTCGAAGCAAGAGAGTGAAAAGCAATCACTAAGAAAGAGTTGTTAGACAAGAATATTGGTCACGCTTCAATGGGGACTACATCATACTTCAAATTGTAGGATAAACTCAAGGACAAATCGAACTATCATGCATGGAATATGACTTTGGATTTGACTTTAGAAGAGAATGATGTTATAGAATATGTGTAGGGAAAAGTGGTGGAACCTCCTTTAAATGCACCTGTTGCTACAAAGAGAAAGTACAAGAAAGGTGAGGTCAAAGCTAAAAGAATTATCATTGATTCCATTCAAAAACATTTTGTTGCCTATATTTATGATTTGGGAACATCTAAGGAGATGTATGATCTGTTGATTGGGATATTCAAAGTAAAAAATGCAAATCAAATCCTCTTTCTCAAGAACAAGTTGAAGGACATCAAGATGGATAAAGGGGAGTCTATCCAATCCTACTTCATGAGGATGACATAAATCAAGAATGATATTCTATCTATTGGAGAAGTTTTTGCTGACAAAGAGCTCCCTCTCACCCCTCTTGTAGGTCTCACAAGAGCATGGGATGTGTTTAACACCACCATAGTTAACAATGACATGATTCCTAGTTTTGGTGAATTATTCGCTAGATGCACCCAAGAAGAGATGAGGATGATGGATAGAGACAAGCTTTCAAATGGAAATGAACCCACTGCTTTCTCCGCTCATGCAAAGACGAAGAACAATGCTGGTCCAAAAAGAGAAGGTTAAGGGTTCAAGCAGGGATTCAAAGAAGGAAGAAAAGGAAGGTGCTACATTTGCAACAGGTTTGGCCATTATGCTAGACAGTGTCCTCACAAGAAGGATACTCCACGGGATGATGAAAACAAAAACAACAACCACAAAACTTTCAAAGGAAATGGAAATCAAAGGAACAACAGGTTCAATAATAAAGGAAAGAGAAACTCTATGTGTGAGGAAAGTAATGTTGTAGAAAAACAAAAGGAATTTTATTTTATTTCCGCCCTCACTACTGCCTCTCCTCTGGATACTTTGGATCATTGGTTGATTGATAGTGGTGCCTCCAGGCACTTCATTGGGTACAAGGAGGCCCTCTAAAATTTGATTGAAAAGAAGACTAATTTGGAGATCACACTTGGAGACAATGCCACCTACCCCGTGAAAGGGATATGGATTGCTACACTTCACTCAAATCAAGGCCAAACCCTTCATCTACAAGAAGTATTCTATGTACCTGATTTGAAGAAGAACTTGGTGTATAATTCTGCAATGGAAGATAAAGGCTTTAAGGTAGCATTCATTGATGGAAAGGTACATATTTGGCAAAGAAACCCGAAAGATGCATTTACACTTGGATTTAGGGTTGAAGGTCTCTATCAAATTGGAGGAAGTCCTTTGGGAACTTTGACTTGTGATACTTCTCTTCAATATGAATTATGGCATCAAAGATTTTCCCACCTTCATTACAAAGCCTTACTCGGGGTAAGGAATATGGTCATAGGTATGCCGAAGTTCAACGTGAACCATGAAGGAGTTTGTCAGGGTTGTGCAGCTGGGAAACTTACAAGGGGACCATTCCCTTCAAGTGAAATTCAAACTACCGACATTCTTCAATTGGTCCATTTTTATCTATCGGTATGTTGTCTGTAACATCATTAGGATGATATTTATACTATGCAATTTTTGTGGATAACTTCTCTCAAAAAACGTGGATCTATCATCGCAAAACATGGATCTATTTATTGGTAAGAAGGACAAATTGTTCAAATGGTTTTGTTCTTTCAAACCATGGTTGAAAATCAAATAGGAAAGAAGATCAAAATATTGAGGACCGATAAGTAGAGAGGTTGGCATTAAGAGGGAGACCACCACTCCATATACTCCTGAGAAAAATGGAGTTGCTGAAAGGAAGAATCGAACAATCATAGAAGCCACTAGTGCCATGCTTCATGACCAAGGCCTACTGAAGTTATTATGGGGATAAGTTTCCAACACTGTCATATATGTTCAAAATATGAGCTTGAATCAAGCATTGGATTTCAAGACACCCAAAGAAGTTTTCACTAGTAAGAAACCTAATGTTTCTCATTTTAGAGTATTTGGATGTATCGTGTATTTTCATGTGCCTAAAGAGAAAAGAAACAAGTTAGGAGCATCTGGGAAGAAAGGAACATTTGTGGGCTACAGTGAAAATTCGAAGGCATATAGAGTCTATGTGCCTGGTCAAAGAGAAGTGGAAATAAGCCAAGATGTCACTTTCGATGAAGATTCTGCCCTTGGAAAAACCAAAGATCTCCCAATCCCAAGGAAGGACAATGATGATGTTGCAAGAAAGCAGGATGAACCTTCGTCAGATGAACTGATCCCCGATGTTGAAGGCCCAATGGATCCCATTGATCCACCTCCTGGTGATCCCCCTACCTCAAGGAAAAGACCTTTGTGGCTCAAAGACACTCTTGAAGATGATAAAAGACATATTTCTCCAAGAGGGACATTTCGTGAAAGTAAGAAGTCGAACAGGTATCAAGGGTACTTAGCTGCTATAAGTACTATTGTTTAATCTGAGCCATGTACGTTCAAAGAAGCCGTGAAACACCTAGTATGGAAGAATGTGATGAATGAGGAGTACGAATCAATCATGAGGAATAATTTATGGGATGTGGTTCCTAGATCCAAGGACACATTTGTGGTTAATTCTAGATGGCTTTACAAAATCAAACATGGAGTTGATGGGAATGTTGAAAAATACAAGGACAAGTTCGTTTCTCGAGGCTTCTTTCAAAAGGACGGAGTGGAATATGATGAGATATTTGCACTGGTTTCCCGATATACCACTATCTAATCTATTGTTGTTCTCGTTGCCTCTAAAGGATGGAGCCTACACCAAATGGACATTAAGACTACTTTCTTGCATGCCTCGTTTAAGGAGGAAGTCTACATAGAACAACCTGAGGGGTTCTAAGTAAAAGATTGAAGGACACGTATGTAGGTTGAAGAAAGCCCTCTATGGGTTGAAGCAAGCCCCCAGGGCTTGGTATGAGAGGGTTGATAGTTGTCTTATGAAGCTGGACTTTGCAAGTAGCGAAGATTATCCTAACCTATATTTCAAGGTTGAAAAGGACATGCCTCTCATTCTAGTCCTTTATGTAGATGATCTCTTTTTGACAGGTGTATACTTTCTCATTTGTTATTGCAAAGGGAGTTGGATTCCAAGTTCGAGATGAAGGACCTATGTTTGATGCATTACTTCCTAGGCTTGGAGGTCTGGGAAAAGCCAAGTAAGATTTTCCTTTCTCAAGGATGATACATTGTGAAGTTTCTCGAAAGATATGGGATGGTGGATTGCAAGTCTGCGTCTACTCGGATGGAACTCAACTTCAAGAAGCTATGTGGAAGTGTTGCTCGGCTCAAATTGGCAAACCCTTTCGAGTATCGACAACTTGTTGCGGCCCTGATGTTATTGGTAAACTCTCATCCGAACATATGCTTCGCCATGAATACATTGAGTCAATTTATGGTTGAGCCTGATCACATACATTGGATTACTACTAAGAATCACTTGAGATATATTTGTGGCACAATCAACTATGGTATGAGATATGCTGCTAGGAATTTGAGGCTACATGGATATACTAGTGCTGAATGGGCTGGCAATGTGGTGGATCATAAAAGCACGTCTAGATGTTGCTTCTCATTAGGGTCTTCTTCAATTTTTTGGATGAGTAGGAAGCAAAAATTGGTTTCTTTAAGCACCGCTGAGGCCAAATACATTTCCACTAGTATGGCCTGTTGTGAAGTTGTTTGGTTAAGGAATCTCTTTAGTGAGCTATTTGAGCACGTGTTGATACCACCGTAATCTTCCATGACAGCTAAAGTGGTATTCTCCTTTAAGAGAATCTCGTGTTCCACGACCGCTCCAAGAACATTGATATCGAGTACCCCTTTATCAGGATATGGTACAGCGGGAAGCAATAAGGCTCCAACACATCATGACTGATGCGTAGGTCATAGACATCCTCACGAAGCCCTTAGGGAAGGTCAAATTCTTAGCCTTCTGAAAGAGACTTGGAGTCGTGGAAAGACCCTCCTATGAGGGTCTCATTTGAGTTGGACACTGAGCTCTAGGAGCTCCTGGGGGCTTGGGGTGCTTCTTGGAGCTATGAGCAACCATAGTGTCACGCCCCTACACCTGCGGTAGTCTTCCAACTGCTTGTAGCAAGGTGCGGCACCATCGAACACTTTCTTTTCACCAATACTTATGTTCGTGGACTATGCCTACTTTCACTTTAACATTACTTAGCTTGTGTTTCGCAACCAAGTAAACATGCAATTATCCTTTATACTTAATGAAGCCCATACTCATTCATTATCCATAGAAATTATAACAAGAACATCAACAATTACAACAAGTATAAATGGGAGGGGCAACTCCCCGTAATGTGAGTCTGCCCGACAATATATTAAGAATATCAATTTACAATATATAAGTGTGTCTTGGCCAAACCAAGTCTCACACTTAACCAAATTTACAAAGAGAGGCAACCCTGCCTTTTACAACCATGTGCACCTCTTGCACGAAGGGTAGTGCTCACCCGAGCCACTTAAATCCCCTTGCCAATTCCTACACAATTCTGCACAGCCACCGAACCCCGGGCACACCTTGCCCACACCTCTATCGGCTTAAGACAACCTTAAGAATGCTCTCTCAAGTAGTGCGCATGAGCTATGCGTAGCTCTACCCAAAACTGTGCACTCTTTGTTTTACCCCTCAAGCTTATGCGTAGAAGTGATGGAGAATTCGTTGTCCAAATGAGCTCCAACGTATGTATGTTTATATGAAAGTTATTGTGGAACCACTTGTGGGCGGTGGCACTCCAGCCAACCCCCAAACATGGGTTAACACACCCCTTTCAACCTTCTTTCAAGTCGGCCTTGCCACCACAAGCCAACCTCCAAGCGTGGGTATAAACCTACGCTCTCCATTTCATTATGTCCATCTTTCGTCGCATGGTCGTTTCTGCTTTCGTCGCTTTTCCATGTCGCCTCGCTCGCCTGTCATGCAGACCTCGCTCGCCCGTTGTGCAGACCTCGCCCGCTCACCATGTCGACCTCGTCCGTCCGTCGTGTAGACCTCGCCCACGTTGTGCGATCGCGCGCCCGCCGTTCACCCGCGTGCCCATCGTGCACGGTGACTCGCCTGGCGCTCCAACCGCAATCACGCCCAAGGACCTTACATCCTCCTCCACCTGAAATTATTGTCGTCCTCGACAACATTCCATCCCGATAGCCATCCACCAAGATCATCACCATCCATGATGTTGACTTCTCCACATAAGGCAAACATCCCTGCAACATATGTAGAGCCTCATCTCCATCATATCTCGACTTAGTGACCAACTGCCACCAAGCTCACCATACCAAGGTATGTATCTCCATCAGATGTCATCTTGATCCATGATTATCGACCCCATGTCACAATCTCCATTGCAACATCTCATGTTTTCCTCATCATGTGTCCCCATGCAAACCTCTGTCATGATACTCCAGCACAATGCCAACATATCTCTGTACACTTCCAGACCCCATGTCTGAACTAGTTGGGTAGCTAATCCAACCATCACGCTCAATCCATGAGAGTGAACATCCTCATGCCATCATCAGCTGTTCCTCAAACATCAGTCACATCCTTGACTCCTCAAGAATCTACCTCCATACTCCATGCTCAGGTCCATGGAAACTCCATCCATCTCATCTGCAACATGTCATGATGCTTGATGCCAAGCCATCCCTGCATCATCAGTCATACCTGCTCAAACATGTTTAAGGACTCACTACCATGAGCAGCTAACAATGAGCCCCATCTTCTCATCCATCTAAGAAGATGTAGAGGGAGTAGAGCCTGAAGGCTCTCCCTCACTAATCAACTCGATCCGCCTATCAGGATCCTCGATCTCCATCCTTTGTAGATAAGAAACCCGGTCTTCCCTCTGGACATCTGGCCTCACATATACCTCCTCATCATCATCATCATCCTCCACCAACTCTAGCCTTCTTGTCAAATCCAAGATGCTATCTGAAAGTAATCTAATGACCAATGACTGCTCCATAATCTTTGTCTCAACATTAGACAACCACTTGTTCACCTTCTCCTTATCCTCCATTTGCATCACTCCCAATTTACAATCAGGCCTTGTCACACCAATGGATACATCTTCCCTTCCATCATAAATGTAGAACTTCTTCAAATTTGGAACAATCATAGCATCAAATTGTTTCATGAATTCCATCCCCAATACAACTTCATAGTCATCAATCCGCACTATAGTGAAGTCCACCTTCCCAGTTCATTCACCAAGTGCAGTGTCGACCCTTTCAGCTATACCAAGAATCTCAATAGGAGGAGAATTCATTGTCTTCATTTGTGCCTTTTCCAGTACAAACCTCAGCCCAATTCTTCTCATAGTATCTTCGCCCATGAAGTTGTGAGAAGCCCCTACTATCTTCAGGATCCC
The DNA here is from genome assembly GCA_031772625.1 of Pinus tabuliformis. Classification (NCBI taxonomy): domain Eukaryota; kingdom Viridiplantae; phylum Streptophyta; class Pinopsida; order Pinales; family Pinaceae; genus Pinus; species Pinus tabuliformis. The sequence continues at coordinate 400,804,052 of CM062814.1, read as the reverse complement.
TTCTAGAGGCCACTTCTGTAGTAGCAGAAGCACCAAGTATCTGCATCATCCCCACAGAAGCATCTTCATTCTTCCCATCAGACTGTGCAATAGCGGCCACCTTTGGTTTAGAGGGACAATTCTTCACCATGTGTGGTCCTACACATATCCAACACTTCAAAGGTTTCTTCGTCTTCGAACCATCATCCGATTTCGAAGCATCATCCTTCTTCTTTTCTTTCGGCTTGTCGGACTTATTTTTCTCATCAGAAGTTTCATCATAATGATCCACCAACCTATCAACAGCAGCAAAAGCCTCCTCAAGTGTCCTAATCCTCTGCCTCTTCACTTCATTGCGTGCCCAAGGCTTCAATCCAATAATGAAGTTGAACACCTTGTCCCTCTCCGCCATGTCAGGAAGTTCTAGAGCTGCACTTGCAAACTCTCGCTGGTATGCTTGTAGGCTCCCGGTCTACTTTATGTACTTAATCTTTGTCCTTGCTTCCCATGTTTCATCTTGAGGACTGAAATGGGTCTGCAAAGCCTTCTTCATGTCATCCCACGAAGTGATGTCATCAGCACTGCCATTGACAATCTGGTCCACCCTCCTTCGCCACCACATCTTAGCATCCTTCGTTAAGAACTGAGCAGCCACCTTGACTTGTGTCTCACCATCAGATAGACTCAACCGTTCCAAGTACTGCTCCATGTCCCATAAAAATTTCCAAGAGTTTTTGCATTCCTTGTGCCATCATAAGATTCTGGTTCCTTGACCTTCACATGAGTGACTCCTCCACCTGAGTTATGCCTCACGGCCTTCTTCAACACCGCGATCTCATCCTTGGCTTCATCAAGAGATTTGTTGGCTTTGTCAAGAGATTTCTTCAAGTTCACGATCTCTGCAAGACCCTGATCCCTCGCTTCTTCAACCTCCTTGACCCTTATTTCAATTTGTGTACACATAAGATCAGTGTACTCATGCTGTGTACGGAGCTCATCAAATTCTTCCCTCAGCTTTGAGTTGGCCTCTTGCTCCTTAGAGAGCAAATCCACCTTCGTATCCCAGGAAGACTCCATGGCTTCCATTCTTAATAGCATCTTCTCCATGAGTGATAAAGTCTTGGTATCATGGCTAGACCCAACATGAGACCCAGCTGCCATTTCTAACAGCTTCTTCTTCCTTTGCGATCTAGTCTCGACCATCCAACAGCTTCACGAGTCACCTGCAACCTGAACCAACCCTTGTTCCACTTGAGTGAAACGACTTCCTTCACCTGCAAGTACCCTTTCTACTATCACGAGCAACCCTGCTCAACAGCTCCAAACCAAAGCTTTGATACCACCTGTCACAAAGTGCAGGTGTGTATTAGCTTCAATGCTTCAACACCAGCACCAGCTCCCCAACACTAGCTCTGATACCACCTGTCACGCCCCTACACCTACGGTAGTCTTCCAACCACTTGTAGGAAGGTGTGGCACCACCGAACACTTTCTTTTCACCAATACTTATGTTCGTGGACTACGCCTATTTTCACTTTAACATTACTTAGCTTGTGTTTCACAACCAAGTAAACATGCAATTATCCTTTATACTTAATGAAGCCCATACTCATTCATTATCCATAGCAATTATAACAATAACATCAACAATTGCAACAAGTATAAACGGGAGGGGCAACTCCCCGTAATGTGGGTATGCCCGACAATATATTAAGAATATCAGTTTAAAATATACAAGTGTGTCTTGGCCAAACCAAGTCTCACACTTAACCAAATTTACAAAGAGAGGCAACCCTGCCTTTTACAACCATGTGCACCTCTTGCACGAATGATAGTGCTCACCCGAGCCACTTAAATCCCCTTGCCAAGTCCTATACAATTCTGCACATCCATCGAACCCCGGGCACACCTTGCCCACACCTCTACCGGCTTAAGACAACCTTAAGAATGCTCTCTCAAGTAGTGTGCATGAGCTATGCGCAGCTCTACCCAAAATTGCGCACTCTTTGTTTTACCCCTCAAGCTTATGCGTAGAAGTGATGGAGAATTCGTTGTCCAAATGAGCTCCAACGTATGTATGTTTATATGCAAGTTAGTGTGGAACCACTTGTGGGCGGTGGCACTCCATCCGACCCCCAAATGTGGGTTAACACACCCCTTTCAACCTTCTTTCAAGTCGGCCTTGCCACCGCAATCCAACCTCCAAGCGTGGGTATAAACCTGCGCTCTCCATTTCATTATGTCCATCTTTCGTCGCATGGTCGTTTCTACTTTCGTCGCTTTTCCGTGTCGCCTCGCCCACCCGTCATGCAGACCTCGCCCGCCCGTCGTGCAGACCTCGCATGCCCCCATGTCGACCTCACCTGTCCGTCATGCAGACCTCGCCCACGTTGTGCGATCACGCGCGCGCGCGCTCGCCCGCGTGCTCGCCGTTCACCCGCGCGCCTGTCGTGCACGGTGACTTTCCCGGCGCTCCAACCGCGGTCACGCCCAAGGACCTTACACATAGGGTGAGTGGTTCACCTTCCCCTATTGGTGCGCTATGTACAAGGTGAGTGCCTCACCATCCCTTGTGATACCACATGATGGTTGACATGTGTGTAGGATGAGTGGTTCACCTTCTCCTATGGCATATGAGTAGGATGAGTAGTTCACCATCCCTTGTGATACCACATGATGGTTGACATGTGTGTAGGATGAGTGGTTCACCTTCTCCTATTGGTGCCCCAACATACATCCTACTCATGCAGTCTAGGACTCATGGGAAGTACCTCTCATCTAGCCAATGAGTTGGGAAAAGTGGATAGGGATGATAACACTACTAATAGATGCATTGTGTACGGATGTACTCCCTATGTCTAGGATGCATGGTGTTCAACAACTTGATCTGGGATCAATTGAGGTTCTACCTCTGGACTGAATTTTTTCAGTGGAGAGTGGTAAGGTATTGTGACTTACTCTTGATCAATTCTTCTTCATTAGTACATCATGGTTCAACAAAACAGAGATGAGATGACAGAGGTGGTACATGACGACATGATGGCATTGGTAGGTGGAATTCTCCCTAATTGAGAGGAAATGTTAAAATTGGCAACTAGGGTCAAATTCCACCTTGGGACAACTCATTTGATGGAAATGATGATTGCATTAAATTCCTCTTTTCGAGAGGACCAAAATTGATATAAAGATCATCCAATTTGGACAAGAGGAAGTGCATTTTTGAATTTATACCCACACATGTGCTAATTGTTTAGGTCGACCACATCAACATGTAGGCTCATGAAGCCCAATGGACATGACTCTTCACCCACAACGAATTGTATAAATACAAGTGACCTCTCACATCATTTGGCATCTTCACCATTCACACATTCTCTCTCCTTCTCTCATTGGTTCATATAACATTGGGTATTCTCTCTCTCCCATGTGTGGCACAAGGAGGACGAAATTAAAGGACATAATTGTGGGTCGAAAATCTCAAAAATTTCTGTAGTTTGACCAGCATTGACTTTGACTTTTTAGGCATCATTTGACATCAATTTTCTGGGTATATTTCTGTCTCAGTAGGCCACATATTTTGGCACAAGAACCGAAGCAATATGAGCACTTTGACTGTAGACCAAATTACAGGTTGACCATAGATTTCGGGACAACTGTTTGACCAAGTTTGACATTAGATTTTGTGACTATTTTGGGCTGAATTTGACCTCCTGATCAAGGCGAATTAGAATGGGGAAGACCGAGTTGTTTTGAGGACATTCTATTGTTTCTTTGACCAGCATTGACTTTTTGGTTAGGGTTGAAGTTTGACTGCAGTCGACTACAGATTTTGATAGGCCTCTATTGACTTGAATTTGGCAAGTCAATTTTGACTATTGCACTCTCTCTCTCTTCGCTGAATATTTTGATATAATAATAAAAATAATTGATCAAAGGGTTTTCCCCCACATTGGGGTTTTGCCCTGGCATTCGCCAAATCTGGTGTCCTCTTGTCTTGGCTTGTCTTCTACATATTGTTTCATGTTCTATCTTCTTTTACTGTCAATGTTATTAATTGTTAATGTGATTGCTACTGGAAATTTAAATTGGAAATTGTCATTGGGCTGCTAAAGGAATATTGAAGTAATTGTGCTAAGAAAAAAACATACCATTGTTGACTAAATAACAAGTTACCACCATATGTAGTGCACAAAAAGGCTCAAAAAGAAACATGGTCTAAATGAAAACCTAAAGCAAGTCATCTCAAATTTTTTGGTTCAGTGGTATAGGTATGAGTTCCTAAAGAAAAACAAGCCAAACTTGATGCAAAATCGTAGAAAATGATGCTCACACAATACAATGAAAACCATGAATCTTATACATTGGTTAATGTTAATACTAACACAATATGTCTTAGCCATGATGCAATAGTTGATGAAAATGAAAGGTCATTCCAGAAGAAACTAGATTTAAAATCAGATATGCAAATATTTGAGAACGAGGAGAATATGGACACAAATACAAATTCAATGGATGGGACAAATCACCAAAAGGTGGGGATCACCAATTAGTATGATGGAAAAATAATATCAAAGTGTTGGTACAACACCTAATGTTCACTTGGAAGAGATCTCTAATATGATCCAATAAGGTAGATCAAAAAGAAAATATGGCTTAGTGAATTGTAATGATGATGCTCATTTTGATGAACTAGTTGGTGTGAGTCAAGAATGTTAACGAAAACAAGGTAGGACATCCAATATGATGAATCACAACTTGATTGCTAACCTTCAAAAGTCGTTTGATCCTTCAAATTATGAAGAAGCAAAAGGCAACCTATAATGGGAATGACTATGCAAGATGAACACGAGAGAATCAAGCATGGTCTTTCACATACTATGGGAAAGAAATCATTTGGTTGCAAATAATACTATAAAGTCAAGTATAAAATAGATGGAACACTTGACAAGCATAAGACAAGGCTTGTTGCAAAGGGCTTTGCTCAAAAGGAAGGGAATGCTAATGAGGAGACTTTTGCTCCTACTACAAAAATGCAAGAAATCTACTTGGTTCTTGCCATGGCAACAACACAATTTCAATGGAAACCACATTAGATGGATGTAAGAGTTTCTTTCTCAATGGAGATCAAATGGAAGAAGTATACATCTACTAACTAGAATGAATTAGGTCCCAAAGAAGGAAATTTAAGACATTTGTTTATCCGCAAGTATTATAATTTTTGGGTTACTTGAAAATGTTTACACCTTATTTGTGAGTGCTTCATGAGATTATGGGTATATGGTCCATGATTAGCCCTTACATGATATGTGATGGGATTTGTACAATGGATGTGGCTTACTCAGTGGTTGCTTGACCTTAGTTGGATGCTGATCCAGGTGGATATTGGTGGCCACCTGCCAAGTCCACCTGGACCCCCACCATTGTTCTTCTCAGCATTTTTCAGTTTCCTTAATTGTAGCACAACTTACTATTTTTAGCAGTTTTTCGGGTCCTGAACTTCCGGAGCCGTTTTGAGGCCCTAAACGACGTTTTTTGGGGAATCCGGGGGCAACATGGGTCCATGGGATGGACCGATGTTGCCCGTTCCAAGAATGATAGTGCTCGGATAGATCTTTCTAACGAGCTATTGTATGTGTCAAACGGAGATCGTATGCCAAAGTTACGACCCCGGGAAGTTGATGTACCAACTTACCCCAAACGGGGCCCATAGTTTGGCGTTTCATCTTCTAGGGTTAGGTTTTGGAATGTTAAGGGTTTTTCCACTGTTTCTCAACAATAAATAGGCCTTCGAGCCTCATTGTAAGACAGTTCAGAGGCATGTAGCCATCACATCTCTTCTCAGAGATAAGCTACCATCGCCCTGTGGGAGCCCGATCGTGTTGGTATAGAAGAAGGATGGGACGTGGAGACTCTGTATTGACTATCAGGCGTTGAACAAGATCACTGTCCGTAATAGGTACCCGATCCCGTGGATTGATGACCTCCTAGACCAACTGAAGGGGGCGAAATATTTCAGCAAGATCGATCTGAAGTCAGGATATCACTAGGTACCAATCGAACCCTCTGATGTGTGGAAGACTGCCTTCAAATCCAAGGAGGGCCTCTTCGAATGGTTGGTTATGCCTTTCGGATTGACGAATGCTCCTGCAACCTTCATGAGGCTAATGGATGACATCTTGCGGCCATTCACCAACTCCTTTGTAGTAGTATACTTGGATGACATTCTGATCTTCAGCCAGAGTTGGGAAGAGCACCTCCACCACATCCGACAGGTTCTCCAAACACTGCGGCAACACAAGCTATGTGCCAATTTGGAGAAATGCACTTTTGGCATGACCCAGGTTCAGTATCTGGGATACATCATTGATGAACAGGGCGTGCATGTCGATCCAGCCAAGATCCAAGTCATTCGGGATTGGCCCTCTCCAACCACTCTAACAGAGCTCCGCAGCTTTCTAGGTCTTGCCAACTTCTACCGCAGGTTTGTGTTGGGGTTTTCTCATATTTCTTGGCCCTTGAGTCAAGTCACCAAGGGAGGGGAAAAAGCAAAATTCTTTTGGTCTGAATCTCAACAGAAGGCATTCATGGAGTTGAAGGATCGCCTCTGCACGGCACCAGTGCTCGTGTTACCAGATTTACAACAACCATTTGAGGTCGAGATAGATGCCTCTGACTATGCTATTGGGGCAGTCCTTACTCAACATGGACATCCAGTGGCATATCACAGTGAAACACTTTCAGACACAGTCCGGAAGTACCCCACTTATGATAAAGAGATGTATTCCATTGTACAGGCCTGCTGACAATGGAAGCATTACATTTTGGGGAAGGAAACGGTCATCCACACAGACCACTGGCCCCTGCAGTTCATACAGACCCAAGGGAAATTGCAGAATGATCGCCATCAGAAGTGGTCTACATACCTGCAACAGTTCCACTTGAATATCAAGTATAAGAAGGGCAACACCAATAATGTTGCAGATTGCCTTAGTCGACCACCGATCATGGCGTTAACCACCGTGCTCAACTCTTGTGGGCACGAGACTTCTGATTGGCCGCTTCTCTACAAAAGCGACCCAGAATTCGGCCACACATACCAGACACTCTTGGAGGGTCGGCATGTTCCAGATTTTCACCTCCAGGATGCCCTATTATGCCACCTCGGTCACCTTTGTGTTCCTTCAAGCGAGCGTGCCAAGATGATTTGGGAAGCCCACTACAGTCGGGCTGCGGGGCATTTCGGGGTCGAGAAAACAGTGGCAGTTCTGCAAAATTATTTCTATTGGCCGAATCTTCGACAGGATGTTGGGAAGTACATCAGATCATGTACTGCTTGTGCCATTGCCAAACCGACCATTAAGAAGCAAGGCCTCTATACCCCGTTGCCTACCCCTAGTCGACCTTGGGAATCCATCTCCATGGATTACATGTCAGGCCTTCCTTCCACTAAGCATGGAAATGACTGTGTTTTTGTGGTCGTCGACAGGTTCTCGAAGATGGCCATTATGGTGGCCTGCAAGAAGAATATCACAGCAGAAGCCACTGCTAAACTCTTCTTTGAACGAGTGTGGGTGCACTTTGGGATCCCATAGTCTATCATCTCAGATCAGGACAGTCGGTTTCTTAGCACATTTTGGTCCAGTCTCTGGTCAATGCTGGAAACCAAACTCACGAAGTCCACAGCCTTCCATCCTCAAACTGATGGCCAGACAGAGGTTGTCAATAGGATGATTGTGCACATTCTGCGCATGTATAACTAAAAGCATCCACGCACATGGGACGAGGGCCTCCCCTATGTCCAGCACAGCTACAACCGAGCTCTTCACAGCTCCACTGGCCATAGCCCTTTTCAGGTGGGTTTGGGATTCCAGCCACTATGCCCCATTGATGTGACCATGCCACTTGCAGCTACTCACATAAATTCAGCTCATCTCTAGTCCAAAATAGATAAGGCCACTAGCTTCATTGAGCGCATCCAACACATTCGCCAGCAGGTCCATGACATTCTTGAGAAATCAAATGCCAAGTACAAGCAGCAACATGATCAACATTGGGTGCCACACAAGTTTCAAGTGGGCAACAAAGTCTGGTTGCATTTGCAAAAGGAACACCTTATTGGAGCCTATCGGAAATTGAGACCACTCCGATATGGTCCTTACACCATTACTAAGGCTATGGGAGACAATGCATTTGAGCTCAGCATTCCCCCATTCCTTGGCCTGCACCCAGTGTTCAATGTGGACCGCCTTCGGCCATACTTTCCACCATTGCTAGACACATCCGACATTGCAGAACAGCTCAAACCCACAGAATTAAATCCAGATTGCATGGAACAAGCTGCAACTGATCAGATCATGGACACACAGATCAAGAACACTCGCTAACAGAATATCCAACTGTATCGAGTTGTCAAAGCAGGCCAACTCCTTCAGCAGGGCAAGCGGCTCACCAGAGAACAAGTTCAGCAAAAGTTTTCTCATCTCATGGAGGAGCTCAACGCAATGGGGACCATTGCTTCCTAAGGGGGGAGGAATGATCCAGGTGGAAATTGGTGGCCACCTGCCAAGTCCACCTGGACCCCCACCATTGTTCTTCTCAGCATTTTCAGTTCCTTAATTGTAGCACAACTTACTATTTTTAGCAGTTTTTCGGGTCCTGAACTTCCGGCGCCGTTTTGAGGCCCTAAACGACGTTTTTTGGGGAATCTGGGGGCAACGACATTTTGCCCTTTCCAACAATGATAGTGCTTGGATAGATATTTCTAACGAGCTATTGTATGCGTCAAACGGAGATCGTATGCCAAAGTTACGACCCCGGGAAGTTGATGTACCAACTTACCCCAAACGGGGCCCATAGTTTGGCGTTTCATCTTCTAGGGTTAGGTTTTGGAATGTTAAGGGTTTTTCCACTGTTTCTCAACAATAAATAGGCCTTCGAGCCTCATTGTAAGACAGTTCAGAGGCATGTAGCCATCACATCTCTTCTCAGAGATAAGCTACCATCGCCCTGTGGGAGCCCGATCGTGTTGGTACAGAAGAAGGATGGGACGTGGAGACTCTGTATTGACTATCGGGCGCTGAACAAGATCACTGTCCGTAACAGGTACCCGATCCCGTAGATTGATGACCTCCTAGACCAACTGAAGGGTGCGAAATATTTCAGCAAGATCGATCTGAAGTCAGGATATCACCAGGTACCAATCGAACCCTCTGATGTGTGGAAGACTGCCTTCAAATCCAAGGAGGGCCTCTTCGAATGGTTGGTTATGCCTTTCGGATTGATGAATGCTCCTGCAACCTTCATGAGTTTAATGGATGACATCTTGCGGCCATTTACCAACTCCTTTGTAGTAGTATACTTGGATGACATTCTGATCTTCAGCCAGAGTTGGCAAGAGCACCTCCACCACATCCGACAGGTTCTCCAAACACTGCGGCAACACAAGCTATGTGCCAATTTGGAGAAATGCACTTTTGGCATGACCCAGGTTCAGTATCTGGGACACATCATTGATGAACAGGGGGTGCATGTCGATCCAGCCAAGATCCAAGTCATTCGGGATTGGCCCTCTCCAACCACTCTAACAGAGCTCCGCAGCTTTCTAGGTCTTACCAACTTCTACCACAGGTTTGTGTTGGGGTTTTCTCATATTTCTTGGCCCTTGAGTCAAGTCACCAAGGGAGGGGAAAAAGCAAAATTCTTTTGGTCTGAATCTCAACAGAAGGCATTCATGGAGTTGAAGGATCGCCTCTGCACGACACCAGTGCTCACGTTACCAGATTTACAACAACCATTTGAGGTCGAGACAGATGCCTCTGACTATGCTATTGGGGCAGTCCTTACTCAACATGGACATCCAGTGGCATATCACAGTGAAACAATTTCAGACACAGTTTGGAAGTACCCCACTTATGATAAAGAGATGTATTCCATTGTACAGGCCTGCCGACAATGGAAGCATTACATTTTGGGGAAGGAAACGGTCATCCACACAGACCACCGGCCCCTGCAGTTCATACAGACGCAAAGGAAATTGCAGAATGATCGCCATCAGAAGTGGTCTACATACCTGCAACAGTTCCACTTGAATATCAAGTATAAGAAGGGCAGCACCAATAATGTTGCAGATTGCCTCAGTCGACCACCAATCATGGCGTTAACCACCATGCTCAACTCTTGTGGGCACGAGACTTCTGATTGGCCACTTCTCTACAAAAGCGACCCAGAATTCGGCCACACATACCAGACACTATTGGAGGGTCGGCATGTTCCAGATTTTCACCTCCAGGATGCCCTATTATGCCACCTCGGTCACCTTTGCGTTCCTTCAAGCGAGCGTGCCAAGATGATTTGGGAAGCCCACTACAGTGGGGCTGCGGGGCATTTCGGGGTCGAGAAAACAGTGGCAGTTCTGCAAAATTATTTCTATTGGCCGAATCTTCGACAGGATGTTGGGAAGTACATCAGATCATGTACTGCCTGTGCCATTGCCAAACCGACCATTAAGAAGCAAGGCCTCTATACCCTGTTGCCTACCCCTAGTCGACCTTGGGAATCCATCTCCATGGATTACATGTCAGGCCTTCCTTCCACTAAGAATGGAAATAACTATTTTTTTGTGGTCGTCGACAGGTTCTCGAAGATGGCCATTATGGTGGCCTGCAAGAAGAATATCACAGTAGAAGCCACTGCTAAACTCTTCTTTGAACGAGTGTGGGTGCACTTTGGGATCCCACAGTCTATCATCTCAGATTGGGACAGTCGGTTTCTCAGCACATTTTGGTCCAGTCTCTGGTCAATGCTGGACACCAAACTCACGAAGTCCACAGCCTTCCATCCTCAAACTGATGGCCAGACATAGGTTGTCAATAGGATGATTGTGCACATTCTGCGCATGTATAACTCAAAGCATCCACGCACATGGGACGAGAGCCTCCCCTATGTTCAGCACAGCTACAACCGAGCTCTTCACAGCTCCACTGGCCATAGCCCTTTTCAGGTGGGTTTGGGATTCCAGCCACTATGCCCCATTGATGTGGCCATGCCACTTGCAGCTACTCACATAAATTCAGCTCATGTCCAGTCTGAAACAGATAAGGCCACTAGCTTCATTGAGCGCATCCAACACATTCGCCAGCAGGTCCATGACATTCTTGAGAAATCAAATGCCAAGTACAAGCAGCGACATGATCAACATCAGGTGCCACACAAGTTTCAAGTGGGCGACAAAGTCTGGTTGCATTTGCAAAAGGAACGCCTTATTGGAGCCTATCGGAAATTGAGACCACTCCAATATGGTCATTACACCATTACTAAGGCTATGGGAGGCAATGCATTTGAGCTCAGCATTCCCCCATTCCTTGGCCTGCACCCAGTGTTCAATGTCGGCCGCCTTCGGCCATACTTTCCACCATTGCTAGACACATCCGACATTGCAGAACAGCTCAAACCCACAGAATTAAATCCAGATTGCATGGAACAAGCTGCAACTGATCGGATCATGGACACACAGATCAAGAACACTCGCCAACAGAATATCCAACTATATCGAGTTGTCAAAGCAGCCCAACTCCTTCAGTAGGGCAAGCGGCTCACCAGAGAACAAGTTCAGCAAAAGTTTTCTCATCTCATGGAGGAGCTCAACGCAATGGGGACCATTGCTTCCTAAGGGGGGAGGAATGATCCAGGTGGATATTGGTGGCCACCTGCCAAGTCCACCTGGACCCCCACCATTGTTCTTCTCAGCATTTTCAGTTTCCTTAATTGTAGCAAAACTTACTATTTTCAGCAGTTTTTCGGGTCCTGAACTTCCGGCGCTGTTTTGAGGCCCTAAACGACGTTTTTTGGGGAATCCGGGGGCAACATGGGTCCATTCCAAATGTTGCACATTCCAACAATGATAGTGCTCGGATAGATCTTTCTAACGAGCTATTGTATGCGTCAAACGAGATCGTATGCCAAAGTTACGACCCCGGGAAGTTGATGTACCAACTTACCCCAAACGGGGCCCATAGTTTGGCGTTTCATCTTCTAGGGTTAGGTTTTGGAATGTTAAGGGTTTTTCCACTGTTTCTCAACAATAAATAGGCCTTCGAGCCTCATTGTAAGACAGTTCAGAGGCATGTAGCCATCACATCTCTTCTTAGAGATAAGCTACCATCGCCCTGTGGGAGCCCGATCGTGTTGGTACAGAAGAAGGATGGGACGTGGAGACTCTGTATTGACTATCGGGCGCTGAACAAGATCACTGTCCGAAATAGGTACCCAATCCCACGGATTGATGACCTCCTAGACCAACTGAAGGGGGCAAAATATTTCAGCAAGATCGATCTGAAGTCAGGATATCACCAGGTACCAATCGAACCCTCTGATGTGTGGAAGACTGCCTTCAAATCCAAGGAGGGCCTCTTCGAATGGTTGGTTATGCCTTTCGGATTGACGAATGCTCCTGCAACCTTCATGAGGCTAATGGATGACATCTTGCGGCCATTCACCAACTCCTTTTTGGTAGTATACTTGGATGACATTCTGATCTTCAGCCAGAGTTGGGAAGAGCACCTCCACCACATCCGACAAGTTCTCCAAACACTGCGGAAACACAAGCTATGTGCCAATATGGAGAAATGCACTTTTGGCATGACCCAAGTTTAGTATCTGGGATGCATCATTGATGAACAGGGGGTGCATGTCGATCCAGCCAAGATCCAAGTCATTCGGGATTGTCCCTCTCCAACCACTCTAACAGAGCTCCGCAGCTTTCTAGGTCTTGCCAACTTCTACCGCAGGTTTGTGTTGGGGATTTCTCATATTTCCTGGCCCTTGAGTCAAGTCACCAAGGGAGGGGCAAAAGCAAAATTCTTTTGGTCTAAATCTCAACAGAAGGCATTCATGGAGTTGAAGGATCGCCTCTGCACAGCACCAGTGCTCGCGTTACCAGATTTACAACAACCATTTGAGGTCGAGATAGATGCCTCTGACTATGCTATTGCGGCAGTCCTTACTCAACATGGACATCCAGTGGCATATCACAGTGAAACACTTTCAGACATAGTCCGGAAGTACCCCACTTATGATAAATAGATGTATTCCATTGTACAGGCCTGCCGACAATGGAAGCATTACATTTTGGGGAAGGAAACGGTCATCCACACAGACCACCGGCCCCTGCAGTTCATACAGACCCAAGGGAAATTGCAGAATGATCGCCATCAGAAGTGGTCTACATACTTGCAACAGTTCCACTTGAATATCAAGTATAAGAAGGGCAGCACCAATAATGTTGCAGATTGCCTCAGTCGACCACCGATCATGGCGTTAACCACCGTGCTCAACTCTTGTGGGCACGAGACTTCTGATTGGCCACTTCTCTACAAAAGCGACCCAGAATTCGGCCACACATACTAGACACTCTTGGAGGGTCGGCATGTTCCAGATTTTCACCTCCAGGATGCCCTATTATGCCACCTCGGTCACCTTTGTGTTCCTTCAAGCGAGCGTGCCAAGATGATTTGGGAAGCCCACTAAAGTCGGGTTGCGGGGCATTTCGGGGTCGAGAAAACAATGGTAGTTCTGCGAAATTATTTCTATTGGCCGAATCTTCGACAGGATGTTGGGAAGTACATCAGATCATGTACTGCCTGTGCCATTGCCAAACCGACCATGAAGAAGCAAGGCCTCTATACCCCGTTGCCTACCCCTAGTCGACCTTGGGAATCCATCTCCATGGATTACATGTCAGGCCTTCCTTCCACTAAGCATGGAAATGACTGTTTTTTTGTGGTCGTCGACAGGTTCTCGAAGATGGCCATTATGGTGGCCTGCAAGAAGAATATCATAGCAGAAGCCACTGCTAAACTCTTCTTTGAACGAGTGTGGGTGCACTTTGGGATCCCACAGTCTATCATCTCAGATCGGGACAGTCGGTTTCTCAGCACATTTTGGTCCAGTCTCTGGTCAATGCTGGACACCAAAATCACGAAGTCCACAGCCTTCCATCCTCAAACTGATGGCCAGACAGAGGTTGTCAATAGGATGATTGTGCACATTCTGCGCATGTATAACTCAAAGCATCCACGCACATGGGACGAGAGCCTCCCCTATTTTCAGCACAGCTACAACCGAGCTCTTCACTGCTCCACTGGCCATAGCCCTTTTCAGGTGGGTTTGGGATTCCAGCCACTATGCCCCATTGATGTGGTCATGCCTCTTGCAGCTACTCACATAAATTCAGCTCATGTCTAGTCCGAAACAGATAAGGCCACCAGCTTCATTGAGCGCATCCAACACATTCGCCAGCAAGTCCATGACATTCTTGAGAAATCAAATGCCAAGTACAAGCAGCGACATGATCAACATCGGGTGCCACACAAGTTTCAAGTGGGCGACAAAGTCTGGTTGCATTTGCAAAAGGAACGCCTTACTGGAGCCTATCGGAAATTGAGACCACTCCGATATGGTCCTTACACCATTACTAAGGCTATGGGAGACAATGCATTTGAGCTCAGCATTCCCCCATTCCTTGGCCTGCACCCAGTGTTCAATGTGGACCGCCTTCGGCCATACTTTCCACCATTGCTAGACACATCCGACATTGCAGAACAGCTCAAACCCACAGAATTAAATCCAGATTGCATGGAACAAGCTGCAACTGATCGGATCATGGACACACAGATCAAGAACACTCGCCAACAGAATATCCAACTGTATCGAGTTGTCAAAGCAGGCCAACTCCTTCAGCAGGGCAAGTGGCTCACCAGGGAACAAGTTCAGCAGAAGTTTTCTCATCTCATGGAGGAGCTCAACGCAATGGGGACCATTGCTTCCTAAGGGGGGAGGAATGATCCAGGTGGATATTGGTGGCCACCTGCCAAGTCCACCTAGACCCCCACCATTGTTCTTCTCAGCATTTTCAGTTTCCTTAATTGTAGCACAACTTACTATTTTTAGCAGTTTTTCGAGTCCTGAACTTCCGGAGCCGTTTTGAGGCCTTAAATGACGTTTTTTGGGGAATCCAGGGGCAACATGGGTCCATTCCAGATGTTGGCCGTTCCAACAATAATAGTGCTCAGATAGATCTTTCTAACGAGCTATTGTATGCGTCAAACGGAGATCGTATGCCAAAGTTACGACCCCGGGAAGTTGATGTACCAACTTACCCCAAACGGGGCCCATAGTTTGGCGTTTCATCTTCTAGGGTTAGGTTTTGGAATGTTAAGGGTTTTTCCACTGTTTCTCAACAATAAATAGGCCTTCGAGCCTCATTGTAAGACAGTTCAGAGGCATGTAGCCATCACATCTCTTCTTAGAGATAAGCTACCATCGCCCTGTGGGAGCCCGATCGTGTTGGTACAGAAGAAGGATGGGACGTGGAGACTCTGTATTGACTATCGGGCGCTGAACAAGATCACTGTCCGTAATAGGTACCCGATCCCACGGATTGATGACCTCCTAGACCAACTGAAGGGGATGAAATATTTCAGCAAGATCGATCTGAAGTCAGGATATCACCAGGTACCAATCGAACCCTCTGATGTGTGGAAGACTGCCTTCAAATCCAAGGAGGGCCTCTTCGAATGGTTGGTTATGCCTTTCGGATTGACGAATGCTCCTGCAACCTTCATGAGGCTAATGGATGACATCTTGCGGCCATTCACCAACTCCTTTGTAGTAGTATACTTGGATGACATTCTGATCTTCAGCCAGAGTTGGGAAGAGCACCTCCACCACATCCGACAGGTTCTCCAAACATTGCGGGAACACAAGCTATGTGCCAATTTGGAGAAATGCACTTTTGGCATGACCCAGGTTCAGTATCTGGGATACATCATTGATGAACAGGGGGTGCATGTCGATCCAGCCAAGATCCAAGTCATTCGGGATTGTCCCTCTCCAACCACTCTAACAGAGCTCCGCAGCTTTCTAGGTCTTGCCAACTTCTACCGCAGGTTTGTGTTGGGGTTTTCTCATATTTCTTGGCCCTTGAGTCAAGTCACCAAGGGAGGGGCAAAAGCAAAATTCTTTTGGTCTAAATCTCAACAGAAGGCATTCATGGAGTTGAAGGATCGCCTCTGCACAGCACCAGTGCTCGCGTTACCAGATTTACAACAACCATTTGAGGTCGAGACAGATGCCTCTGACTATGCTATTGCGACAGTCCTTACTCAACATGGACATCCAGTGGCATATCACAGTGAAACACTTTCAGACACAGTCCGGAAGTACCCCACTTATGACAAAGAGATGTATTCCATTGTACAGGCCTGTCGACAATGGAAGCATTACATTTTGGGGAAGGAAACGGTCATCCACACAGACCACCGGCCCCTGCAGTTCATACAGACCCAAGGGAAATTGCAGAATGATCGCCATCAGAAGTGGTCTACATACTTGCAACAGTTCCACTTGAATATCAAGTATAAGAAGGGCAGCACCAATAATGTTGCAGATTGCCTCAGTCGACCACCGATCATGGCGTTAACCACCGTGCTCAACTCTTGTGGGCACGAGACTTCTGATTGGCCACTTCTCTACAAAAGCGACCCAGAATTCGGCCACACATACCAGACACTCTTGGAGGGTCGGCATGTTCCAGATTTTCACCTCCAGGATGCCCTATTATGCCACCTCGGTCACCTTTGTGTTCCTTCAAGCGAGCGTGCCAAGATGATTTGGGAAGCCCACTACAGTCGGGCTGCGGGGCATTTCGGGGTCGAGAAAACAGTGTTAGTTCTCCAAAATTATTTCTATTGGCCGAATCTTCGACAGGATGTTGGGAAGTATATCAGATCATGTACTGCCTGTGCCATTGCCAAACCGACCATTAAGAAGCAAGGCCTCTATACCCCGTTTCCTACCCCTAGTCGACCTTGGGAATCCATCTCCATGGATTACATGTCAGGCCTTCCTTCCACTAAGCATGGAAATGACTGTTTTTTTGTGGTCGTCGACAGGTTCTCGAAGATGGCCATTATGGTGGCCTGCAAGAAGAATATCACAGCAGAAGCCACTGCTAAACTCTTCTTTGAACGAGTGTGGGTGCACTTTGGGATCCCACAGTCTATCATCTCAGATCGAGACAGTTGGTTTCTCAGCACATTTTGGTCCAGTCTCTGGTCAATGCTGGACACCAAACTCACGAAGTCCACAGCCTTCCATCCTCAAACTGATGGCCAGACAGAGGTTGTCAATAGGATGATTGTGCACATTCTGCGCATGTATAACTCAAAGCATCCACGCACATGGGACGAGAGCCTCCCCTATTTTCAGCACAGCTACAACCGAGCTCTTCACAGCTCCACTGGCCATAGCGCTTTTCAGGTGGGTTTGGGATTCCAGCCACTATGCCCCATTGATGTGGTCATGCCACTTGCAGCTACTCACATAAATTCAGCTCATGTCCAGTCCGAAACAGATAAGGCCACCAGCTTCATTGAGCGCATCCAACACATTCGCCAGCAAGTCCATGACATTCTTGAGAAATCAAATGCCAAGTACAAGCAGCGACATGATCAACATCGGGTGCCACACAAGTTTCAAGTGGGCGACAAAGTCTGGTTGCATTTGCAAAAGGAACGCCTTACTGGAGCCTATCGGAAATTGAGACCACTCCGATATGGTCCTAACACCATTACTAAGGCTATGGGAGACAATGCATTTGAGCTCAGCATTCCCCCATTCCTTGGCCTGCACCCAGTGTTCAATGTGGACCGCCTTCGGCCATACTTTCCACCATTGCTAGACACATCCGACATTACAGAACAGCTCAAACCCACAGAATTAAATCCAGATTGCATGGAACAAGCTGCAACTGATCGGATCATGGACACACAGATCAAGAACACTCGCCAACAGAATATCCAACTGTATCGAGTTGTCAAAGCAGGCCAACTCCTTCAGCAGGGCAAGTGGCTCACCAGGGAACAAGTTCAGCAGAAGTTTTCTCATCTCATGGAGGAGCTCAACGCAATGGGGACCATTGCTTCCTAAGGGGGGAGGAATGATCCAGGTGGATATTGGTGGCCACCTGCCAAGTCCACCTGGACCCCCACCATTGTTCTTCTCAGCATTTTCAGTTTCCTTAATTGTAGCACAACTTACTATTTTTAGCAATTTTTCGGGCCCTGAACTTCCAGAGCCGTTTTGAGGCCCTAAACGACATTTTTTGGGGAATCCGGGGGCAACATGCGTCCATGGAATGGACTCTATGGACCGATGTTGCCCATTCCAACAATCATAGTGCTCGGATAGATCTTTCTAACGAGCTATTGTATGCATCAAACGGAGATCGTATGCCAAAGTTACGACCCCGAGAAGTTGATGTACCAACTTAACCCAAACGGGGCCCATAGTTTGGCGTTTCATCTTCTAGGGTTAGGTTTTGGAATGACAAGGGTTTTTCCACTGTTTCTCAACAATAAATAGGCCTTCGAGCCTCATTGTAAGACAGTTTAGAGGCATGTAGCCATCACATCTCTTCTCAAAGATAAGCTACCATCGCCCTGTGGGAGCCCGATCATGTTGGTACAGAAGAAGGATGGGACGTGGAGACTCTGTATTGACTATCGGGCGCTGAACAAGATCACTGTCCGTAATAGGTACCCAATCCCACGGATTGATGACCTCCTAGACCAACTGAAGGGGGCGAAATATTTCAGCAAGATCGATCTGAAGTCAGGATATCACCAGGTACCAATCGAACCCTCTAATGTGTGGAAGACTGCCTTCAAATCCAAGGAGGGCCTCTTCGAATGGTTGGTTATGCCTTTCGGATTGACGAATGCTCCTGCAACCTTCATGAGGCTAATGGATGACATCTTGCGGCCATTCACCAACTCCTTTGTAGTAGTATACTTGGATGACATTCTGATCTTCAGCCAGAGTTGGGAAGAGCACCTCCACCACATCCGACAGGTTCTCCAAGCACTGCGGCAACACAAGCTATGTGCCAATTTGGAGAAATGCACTTTTGGCATGACCCAGGTTCAGTATCTGGGATACATCATTGATGAACAGGGGGTGCATGTCGATCCAGCCAAGATCCAAGTCATTCAGGATTGGCCCTCTCCAACCACTCTAACAGAGCTCGACAACTTTCTAGGTCTTGCCAACTTCTACCGCAGGTTTGTGTTGGGGTTTTCTCATATTTCTTGGTCCTTGAGTCAAGTCACCAAGGGAGGGGCAAAAGCAAAATTCTTTTGGTCTGAATCTCAACAGAAGGCATTCATGGAGTTGAAGGATCGCCTATGCACGGCACCAGTGCTCGTGTTACCAGATTTACAACAACCATTTGAGGTCGAGACAGATGCCTCTGACTATGCTATTGGGGCAGTACTTACACAACATGGACATCCAGTGGCATATCACAGTGAAACACTTTCAGACACAGTCCGGAAGTACCCCACTTATGATAAATAGATGTATTCCATTGTACAGGCCTGTCGACAATGGAAGCATTACATTTTGGGGAAGGAAACGGTCATCCACACAGACCACCGGCCCCTGCAGTTCATACAGACCCAAGGGAAATTGCAGAATGATCGCGATCAGAAGTGGTCTACATACCTGCAGCAGTTCCACTTGAATATCAAGTATAAGAAGGGCAGCACCAATAATGTTGCAGATTGCCTCAGTCGACCACCGATCATGGCGTTAACCACCATGCTCAACTCTTGTGGGCACGAGACTTCTGATTGGCCACTTCTCTACAAAAGCGACCCAGAATTCGGCCACACATACTAGACACTCTTGGAGGGTCGGCATGTTCCAGATTTTCACCTCCAGGATGCCCTATTATGCCACCTCGGTCACTTTTG
Source organism: Pinus tabuliformis (assembly GCA_031772625.1). Taxonomy (NCBI): domain Eukaryota; kingdom Viridiplantae; phylum Streptophyta; class Pinopsida; order Pinales; family Pinaceae; genus Pinus; species Pinus tabuliformis. The sequence continues at coordinate 400,784,262 of CM062814.1, read as the reverse complement.
CGTTCCTTCAAGCGAGCATGCCAAGATGATTTGGGAAGCCCACTACAGTCGGGCTGCGGGGCATTTCGTGGTCGAGAAAACAGTGGCAGTTCTGCAAAATTATTTCTATTGGCCGAATCTTCGACAGGATGTTGGGAAGTACATCAGATCATGTACTGCCTATGCCATTGCCAAACCGACCATTAAGAAGCAAGGCCTCTACACCCCGTTGCCTACCCCTAGTCGACCTTGGGAATCCATCTCCATGGATTACATGTCAGGCCTTCGTTCCACTAAGCATGGAAATGACTGTTTTTTTGTGGTCGTCGACAGGTTCTCGAAGATGGCCATTATGGTGGCCTGCAAGAAGAATATCACAGCAGAAGCCACTGCTAAACTCTTCTTTGAACGAGTGTGGGTGCACTTTGGGATCCCACAGTCTATCATCTCAGATCGGGACAGTCGGTTTCTCAGCACATTTTGGTCCAGTCTCTGGTCAATGCTGGACACCAAACTCACGAAGTCCACAGCCTTCCATCCTCAAACTGATGGCCAGACAGAGGTTGTCAATAGGATGATTGTGCACATTTTGCGCATGTATAACTCAAAGCATCCACGCACATGGGACAAGAGCCTCCCCTATTTTCGGCACAGCTACAACCAAGCTCTTCACAGCTCCACTGGCCATAGCCCTTTTCAGGTGGGTTTGGGATTCCAGCCACTATGCTCCATTGATGTGGTCATGCCACTTGCAGCTACTCACATAAATTCAACTCATGTCCAGTCCGAAACAGATAAGGCCACCAGCTTCATTGAGCGCATCCAACACATTCGCCAGCAAGTCCATGACATTCTTGAGAAATCAAATGCCAAGTACAAGCAGCGACATGATCAACATCGGGTGCCACACAAGTTTCAAGTGGGCGACAAAGTCTGGTTGCATTTGCAAAAGGAACGCCTTACTGGAGCCTATCGGAAATTGAGACCACTCCGATATGGTCCTTACACCATTACTAAGGCTATGGGAGACAATGCATTTGAGCTCAGCATTCCCCCATTCCTTGGCCTGCACCCAGTGTTCAATGTGGACCGCCTTCGGCCATACTTTCCACCATTGCTAGACACATCCGACATTTAAGAACAGCTCAAACCCACAGAATTAAATCCAGATTGCATGGAACAAGCTGCAACTGATCAGATCATGGACACACAGATCAAGAACACTCGCCAACAGAATATCCAACTGTATCGAGTTGTCAAAGCAGGCCAACTCCTTCAGCAGGGCAAGTGGCTCACCAGGGAACAAGTTCAGCAGAAGTTTTCTCATCTCATGGAGGAGCTCAACGCAATGGGGACCATTGCTTCCTAAGGGGGGAGGAATGATCCAGGTGGATATTGGTGGCCACCTGCCAAGTCCACCTGGACCCCCACCATTGTTCTTCTCAGCATTTTCAGTTTCCTTAATTGTAGCACAACTTACTATTTTTAGCAGTTTTTCGGGTGCTGAACTTCCGAAGCCGTTTTGAGGCCCTAAACGACGTTTTTTGGGGAATCTGGGGGCAACATGGGTCCACGGAATGGACTCCATGGACCGATGTTGCCCATTCCAACAATGATAGTGCTCGGATAGATCTTTCTAACGAAATATTGTATGCGTCAAACGGAGATCGTATGCCAAAGTTACGACCCCGAGAAGTTGATGTACCAACTTAACCCAAACGGGGCCCATAGTTTGGCATTTCATCTTCTAGGGTTAGGTTTTGGAATTTTAAGGATTTTTTGACTGTTTCTCAACAATAAATAGGCCTTCGAGCCTCATTGTAAGACAGTTCAGAGGCATGTAGCCATCACATCTCTTCTCAGAGATAAGCTACCATCGCCCTGTGGGAGCCCGATCGTTTTGGTACAGAAGAAGGATGGGACGTGGAGACTCTGTATTGACTATCGAGCGCTGAACAAGATCACTATCCGTAATAGGTACCCAATCCCGCGGATTGATGACCTCCTAGACCAACTGAAGGGGGCGAAATATTTCAGCAAGATCGATCCGAAGTTAGTATATCACCAGGTACCAATCGAACCCTCTGATGTGTGGAAGACTGCCTTCAAATCCAAGGAGGGCCTCTTCGAAAGGTTGGTTATGCCTTTCGGATTGACGAATGCTCCTACAACCTTCATGAGGCTAATGGATGACATCTTGCGGCCATTCACCAACTCCTTTGTAGTAGTATACTTGGATGACATTCTGATCTTCAGCCGGAGTTGGGAAGAGCACCTCCACCACATCCGACAGGTTCTCCAAACACTGCGGCAACACAAGCTATGTGCCAATTTGGAGAAATGCACTTTTGGCATGACCCAGGTTCAGTATCTGGGATACATCATTGATGAACAGGGGGTGCATGTCGATCCAGCCAAGATCCAAGTCATTCAGGATTGGCCCTCTCCAACCACTCTAACAGAGCTCCGCAGCTTTCTAGGTCTTGCCAACTTCTACCGCAGGTTTGTGTTGGGGTTTTCTCATATTTCTTGGCCCTTGAGTCAAGTCACCAAGGGAGGGGCAAAAGAAAAATTATTTTGGTCTGAATCTCAACAGAAGGCATTCATGGAGTTGAAGGATCGCCTCTGCACGGCACCAGTGCTCGCGTTACTAGATTTACAACAACCATTTGAGGTCGAGACAGATGCCTCTGACTATGCTATTGAGGCAGTCCTTACTCAACATGGACATCCAGTGGCATATCACAGTGAAACACTTTCAGACACAGTCCGAAAGTACCCCACTTATGATAAAGAGATGTATTCCATTGTACAGGCCTGCCGACAATGGAAGCATTACATTTTGGGGGAGGAAACGGTCATCCACACAGACCACCGGCCCCTACAGTTCATACAAACCCAAGGGAAATTGCAGAATGATCGCCATCAGAAGTGGTCTACATACCTGCAACAGTTTCACTTGAATATCAAGTATAAGAAGGGCAGCACCAATAATGTTGCAGATTGCCTCAGTCGACCACCGATCATGGCGTTAACCACCGTGCTCAACTCTTGTGGGCACGAGACTTCTGATTGGCCACTTCTCTACAAAAGCGACCCAGAATTCGGCCACACATACCAGACACTCTTGGAGGGTCGGCATGTTCCAGATTTTCACCTCCAGGATGCCCTATTATGCCACCTCGGTCACCTTTGTGTTCCTTCAAGCGAGCGTGCCAAGATGATTTGGGAAGCCCACTACAGTCGGGCTGCAGGGCATTTCGGGGTCGAGAAAACAGTGGCAGTTTTGCAAAATTATTTCTATTGGCCGAATCTTTGACAGGATGTTGGGAAGTACATCAGATCATGTACTGCCTGTGCCATTGCCAAACCGACCATTAAGAAGCAAGCCCTCTATACCCCGTTGCCTACCCGTAGTCGACCTTGGGAATCCATCTCCATGGATTACATGTCAGGCCTTCCTTCCACTAAGCATGGAAATGACTGTGTTTTTGTGGTCGTCGACAGGTTCTCGAAGATGGCCATTATGGTGGCCTGCAAGAAGAATATCACAGCAGAAGCCACTGCTAAACTCTTCTTTGAACGAGTGTGGGTGCACTTTGGGATCCCACAGTCTATCATCTCAGATTGGGATAGTCGGTTTCTCAGCACATTTTGGTCCAATCTCTGGTCAATGCTGGACACCAAACTCACGAAGTCCACAACCTTCCATCCTCAAACTGATGGCCAAACAGAGGTTTTCAATAGGATGATTGTGCACATTCTGCGCATGTATAACTCAAAGCATCCACGCACATGGGACAAGATCCTCCCCTATGTTTAGCACAGCTACAACCGAGCTCTTCACAGCTCCACTGGCCATAGCCCTTTTCAGGTGGGTTTGGGATTCCAGCCACTATGCCCCGTTGATGTGGCCATGCCACTTGCAGCTACTCACATAAATTCAGCTCATGTCCAGTCCGAAACAGATAAGGCCACCAGCTTCATTGAGCGCATCCAACACATTCGCCAGCAGGTTCATGACATTCTTGAGAAATCAAATGCCAAGTACAAGCAGCGACATGATCAACATCGGGTGCCACACAAGTTTCAAGTGGGCGACAAAGTCTGGTTGCATTTGCAAAAGGAACGCCTTATTGGAGCCTATCGGAAATTGAGACCACTCCGATATGGTCCTTACACCATTACTAAGGCTATGGGAGACAATGCATTTGAGCTCAGCATTCCCCCATTCCTTGGCCTGCACCCAGTGTTCAATGTGGACCGCCTTCGGCCATACTTTCCACCATTGCTAGACACATCCGACATTGCAGAACAGCTCAAACCCACAGAATTAAATCCAGATTGCATGGAACAAGCTGCAACTGATCGGATCATGGACACACAGATCAAGAACACTCGCCAACAGAATATCCAACTGTATCGAGTTGTCAAAGCAGGCCAACTCCTTCAGCAGGGCAAGTGGCTCACCAGGGAACAAGTTCAGCAGAAGTTTTCTCATCTCATGGAAGAGCTCAACGCAATGGGGACCATTGCTTCCTAAGGGGGGAGGAATGATCCAAGTGGATATTGGTGGCCACCTGCCAAGTCACCTGGACCCCCACCATTGTTCTTCTCAGCATTTTCAGTTTCCTTAATTGTAGCACAACTTACTATTTTTAGCAGTTTTTCGGGTCCTGAACTTCCGGAGCCGTTTTGAGGCCCTAAACGACGTTTTTTGGGGAATCCAGGGCAACATGGGTCCATGTAATGGACCGATGTTGCCTATTCCAACAATGATAGTGCTCGGATAGATCTTTCTAACGAGCTCTTGTATGCGTCAAACGGAGATTGTATGCCAAAGTTACGACTCCGGGAAGTTGGTGTACCAACTTACCCCAAACGGGGCCCATAGTTTGGTGTTTCATCTTCTAGGGTTAGGTTTTGGAATGTTAAGGGTTTTTCCACTATTTCTCAACAATAAATAGGCCTCTGAGCCTCATTGTAAGACAGTTCAGAGGCATGTAGCCATCACATCTCTTCTCAGAGATAAGCTACCATCGCCCTAGCTGGTTGATTTCCATTTCTGGTTGTAAGCATATTTCAGTATTTTCCATTAATGAAATGAAGTATTATTTCCGCTGCATCTTTGTGTATATGGTTATCTCTGTAATTTGTTGCGTTCCTGTTTAAATCTGGATCAGATGCTTGCATGACATTCTTCCTTGAAGTGTTAGAGATCTTCAAAAAGCCTTGGACATTTGTCATTCTGGTCACATGTAGATTGGTTGCTTACTTGAGAGGACACCCTGCACTAGAGTAGGATCATTTGGCATTCCATAGGAGGGAATTTAGTCTTATCCAACATGGGGTAGCATAGGTGCTTTCATTGCAAGATGTTGACCTGAATACACCTACATTGTGAAAATGTTCATGTAGGTGAAGTGGACCAAATGGAGCAATAAGGCTTCAAAAGAGAATTGTTGTCCTTGCAGACACATACAAGGAGCATTGACACATCTCATGGAAGTGCCCTTGCATTGGATCCTTGCTTGGATATAACATCACCTTGAAGCTTGACATGTGTATCCTTAGGGTGTAGCAATTCACATGTGTGAACCTACTTGTGAAAGATAAAATTAAATTTTTTTATGTTTAATCTAGTCGTTTTAGATAGCCGTTGATGGTCAACCCAGTCAACCTAGCCATTTAGAGGATCTTCTCTCCCTATATAATTGGCAACCATGATTTGACTCCTCAACTTGTCTTGACAATGAACCACACTAGTTGGTTTGAAACGCGTCGACAAAGGTTTTCTAAATGTTATTTCTAGTTTTTCTTTTTCCTTTTTCAAAATAAATTATGTTTAAATTTTTTTCCCTTTATGGATTAATTTTTTGAAATATATATATATATATATATATATATATATATATATATTTATTTATTTATTTATTATTTTTTATATTATTTTTTTTTTTTTATGTTTTCTATAATTTTTTATTTTTTTGTGGTTTTTTAATTTTATTTTTTTATTCAATATTTTAATATTTATTATTATTTTTTGGTTGTTTCCTTTTTAATTTTAATTTTTTCTTTAATTTTTAATTTTTTACTTTTTTTTTGGGTTGCATGGTTTTTGTCAATGCTCGACTAGCAACCTGACCCCACTATGCGTTAATTTGATAGTTGATTTTTAAGTTTTCATTGTAGGTTATCACGTCTACCTCCATTGTGTATAAATTAGATGATTGATTTTTAAGTTTTCATTGTAATGGGCCAAGTCTACCCCCACCGCGTGTCAATTTGATAGTTGATTTTTTATTTTTGTTGCAATGTGTCAAATTGTCTTATAATGTTAATTTAAAAGAGCTATACTTTTAACATTTAAAAGAAAAATAAATAAATAAAAAATACTATTGATATAATTACACTTTATTTTATGAATTCATTATTAAGGGCTTTTTTAATCATAATATTTGGTCTTCAAATATGTTGAAAATTTAAGGCTTTTTGTAGTTATGATATTTTGTTTTAATTCCATGGGTGAAATTTTTTTGAATATTTAATGTTTTCGAGAGTTGTGATATTTTATATTTAACACCATGATTGAAAAATGTCAAAGTTTTAAGGTTTTTTCGAGTCCTCTTATTTATCTTTCATGTCATTGTTGAACTTTTTAGGGTTTTTGGAGTCGTATTATGTTATATTTAATGCTATTTTTGAAAACTATTATAATTTTAAATCTTTTCATAGTTATGATATTTTATTGTTAATGTCATTGCTAAAAGATGTTGGAATTTTAACTAAAGAAACATTGATGCAACATCAACACTTTTAGATTTCATAGTGTTTTTTCATGTTTATTGCACAACATTTTTAGTTTTTAACGCCATTGTTAAAAAAAATGAAATTCTAACACGAAAAAAAGAGAGAGGTTGTTGATGCAGTATTGGATGTACCATTAATACTTTTTGTTTACGGGGCATTTTTTCGTGTTTATTGCACAAAAAAATTGGATTTTAATGCCGCTATTAAAAAAAGAAACTTGGAATTTTAACCCAATTTTTTTGTTAATGTAGAACACTTTTTGTTTTTTGGGGCTAGAGTTCTGGTTTTGAGGTTACAATTCTCATTAAGTTCATAGCTTTGTTTACTCATAGACAACTATAAGAATAGGGGCATTGGCCTCATGGTGAGGTTGCATATTTCAAGTTTTATCATTTTTTGCTTTAATTTTTTTTATTTATTTACTATCCATTTTTATCTTTTTTAACTTATTTGATTTAAGCTTTCCCAATTATACATTTCTACATTAAAAAAATAATTAAAAAGTTAAACATAAACATGAATATTTTTTTTAATGAATGGAATAAAAGTGTAATGATGAAAACGAAAAATGTTAAATATAATTAGGATGTGGAACACTATCTTAACCAAATCCCTAATACTACAAACTAACTTGAGATATGATGAAACTTCTAAAAGATAATTATGTCCCTACAGTATGATGAAACATAATAAATCATTAATACTTTGAAGTGTTATTAAGTCTCGCTTTAGTATTTTACCACTTTCAAAATTAACTCAATGGTTATAACACCATGTCTAAGTAAACACAAACCAATGCATGAAACCATAAATGATGTAAACAATCCAAACCATAACACCATAGCATAATGTACCATCCATAAATGCATTTGTCACCTAGAATGTGAGATACGAGATTTAATTTACGGTGATTAAGCTAGCACAACCACATAATATCTAAAAGATATATTAAAAGAACTATCTTAATCTAAATAATATGAGCAAGATACCTCGTGCAATTTGCAACCAACCACCACCCCTTGTGATCATGCCTCTAGAAGTAGTTAACCTTGAGCGGGTGAACGCATTATATTTCTATGCTTTCATTTTCAAACTTAGCTATTGCATATGGATTTGTAGTTAAAATTTTTGTGATTTTTAGTAGCTCGTAAAAGAATATATATAATAATATATTATCCATTAACACCATCCATGATGCATAATTATTCCTATTTAATTTTTTAACTTAATCAAATTGTACCACCTTCTCAACATTTTTCTTTCAAATTTTAGATTGACTTATAGGGTTCTCTTCTTTGAGAATTTCATGTTGTAATTATTGTTGGGAACACTTTGGTAAAAAATTTCTTTTTTTCATAAAATAGGTTTATTAGGGAATGATTCCTCTCTAATATAAATGGCTTTGTCTTTACTTCTTTTTCTACTTATAAGTCTTCATCCAAATGAATTTCCATCCATGGTAAGCTTATTGTTCTTCTAAGTGATTTTTCTTTTCAAACATGTTTCTCTATTTTATAAACCATATGCCTTATTCTTTCTCAATCATGTTTATCCTTGATGTATTTTTCTTGATTAAGTCTATGTTAGTAAAAAAAGGTTAACTTTTGCAAGTTTATGTCATTCACAAGTACACCATTCCACTCTTTTGTTGTTCAAGCATTCCTACATTTTTTGCAAATCACGTTACTCTACATAATTTTGGGTTTGCCTTCTTCTTCTAACTCTCTACCATTTTCCAACCTTCCTTCTATAAAAATAAGTAATAAAAGAACCAAAAAAAAATCATGCTTTATGTAAATTCACTTTAATTATCTCTCAAAGGTGAATCTATTGTTTTAGGGAAAGAATTCTTTATTCTAGGATCGTTATGATGGCACAAGAGGGTATCTTCATGGGATTTATATTGTTTTACCTTTTGTTTTCTCCTCTTGTCTCTGAGTTTTGCATACTTCCACTATTCTTCATAATCACCAATCTATTTTCTCTATAATATATGTAGTTCCCCTCACAATTTTTTATCTTTGTTCTTGGTCATAAGGTTTGAAAGAACTTTCTAATACCATGTTAAGATAAATATTCAAAAGAGAAATGTGCATTGAAAGATTATTATTCTTCACTGGAGATGACATTAATTACATACATTTAGACATAATCATCATTCCCAAAAAATGTACAAGGAGATTATCTAAACTCCTATTTAACTTAACGAACCTCATTTACTTGATTCACTAACCTAAGTAACATTTACCTTTTACCTAGGCTTAACACTAGAAACTAACTTTTATTTATGTGCAAGTTAACATTTGTCATTATATTCTACCAATAAGCCCCTTGAAAGTACTATATGGGAGAAAAGTGGTTTGAGAAAGGGATATATCCTTGGTAAGGGATGAATTAGAGTCATATGAGTAACACCATTTCCCAAAATTGGTGGACTCATCCTCCCCATTACCTAATATCCACATAATAAAGCTCATTGATGGAATTATCATCATCGTCATCTAATACAATGTTATGAGTGGAAAAATGTTCACTTTATTTCACATTTTCATGGCATTTTTCTCTCATTGGCATAACAATTCCTTGATGTTGTTGACAATCATGGCTTCCAAGGAGAAAACTTCAAGGCTTTACACCTTTTTTCTATCTTTCTCAAGCATAATTTTACTAATCATTTGGGTAAAGATCAACAATGTCGACAAATAATGTTCGTTTGAATGATGAGCATGAACCCATGAATTATAGAAACACCCACTAATAATGGAACACCATACGTTGTTGGAGGGCCAAGCATAACATGTGGTAAGGAAAAGGGAGTTAATCAACATAAGAGAGAAACACCCCCATTTGCAAAAGTTTCATCATTACAGGAAATTTCAATCTAAAAGTGGCCATGAAATTTTCATGTCATAATATGTAAACCAATCAAACTTTCCTTTGAATTTAAAAAGAGGTATATGTCCTAAATAATTTTAAATTGTTTAATTTGGGTATTTGCGAAATGTTTTATTATTAATTTGGATATCTATCAAATATTTTATTATTAATTTGGGTATTCGTGAAATATTTTATTAATGTTATTGGAGTTTTCTTTAGTGTGATTTTTTGGAAGTTTTTATGGTGGGTTTTTTCGATCAAATTTCTCTAAAATACAACAGGAATTTATTGAAATCACAAGCTTTATGGGTTATCCTATACAATTGAAGTGCCCTAGGGGTTTTCCAGGGTGGTGAATCCATATATACAGTCAAAAACTAGTTTAAATAACACAAATCAAGATTTCACCTCAAATTTTACACCAGATTCAGGCACCGGAAAGTCCAAAAAGTTGCACTAAAGACAACTCCAATGTTATTTACCTACCTTATCCATATGAATTAGGATATCAAAAAATCATTAATGCAATGTAAATCTTAATATCAGTGAAAAATATAAATTAACAATGTGGGCTCATTTGACATTAATAACCATGTCCCAAAAACACCATAAATCTCTTATATATATATATATATATATAATAGTTAAAAATAAAAGATAGTTATAGTTAAATAGTTAAAAAACATATTCCATAAAGGACAAATTACTGGATTATGTCCAATAATTTAGAATATGTAGTTAAATATAATTAAATATAAAATAATTAAATAGTTAAAAACATATTTCAGAAATGACAAATTATTGGATTCTAGAAAAAATATATTCTGGGCGAAATTGTGGCTTCAGTGGACAATGTTATTAAAAAATATAAAAAAATAGTTAAATATAAAAATATATAGACAACTAAATATTAAATATAAATATAGACAATTAAAAATTTACATATAAAATGTATATAGATAGTTATTTTAATAACAGTGTCATATATTGAGGAATTTCAATAAAAGTAAAAAAATAGAAATAATATATTAAAAATTGTATTGAATTTCATGCTAATAAATACTGGAACATAGATAAAAGTAAAGTAATATTAAAAAATTGTCTACATGGCATTTTTTTATTCATTTCTTGATTTTTCCTTAGGAGGTCAATTTTAGGCTTAAATTTTCTTTAATGTAGTACTTAAATTACACTTGGAATGGTCAAATGTCCACTTAGTGTTGAACACCCCCTTCAAATAAGTGGCTAAGGTGTGTTGAAGGCAAGAAGATGTGAGAAATATAATAATGGAGGAGCTTCCATTTATTTTGTGGTGTATTTCACCTTGCATGATGACTTTTGGGGTAAAGACACAATGTTCAAGTTTTGTTTCACATATTTGGAGGTAAAGTTTATCTTTAGGTCCCTTGGGCCTGTGGACACATTATTTAATGCACTTCTACACATTATGTAGCCTGAGAAGCATCTATTTGGGATAATAAAATCTTGGAATGAGGAGAGGCCATGTTCCATTATTGATATGGTCAAACCATTAAATGAGGAATAAATGCATGCTTTAAGAAGATCTCATGAATTATAAAGATGCCAAGTGGAAATGTGAATCTATTTAAAGCATTTTATCTGATCAAAAGGAAAATGGTAAGGAATTGCTCCATATTAGGATGGTTATAGGGCCTTCTAAAGAAATAATATTTAATAGGAGAGTCACTAGAGCTGAACACTATAGAAGGATATCATTCTCGTTTGTTAATATTTTTTGGGAGAGTTGGAAAAAGTGCATTGGTTCAAGTAGAGGCATCTTCACCTCTTTATTATTTTTTTTGAAATATCAAGGTTTGGAAAAATTCATTATTTTTTGCTAATAATCTTTTTAAAAGGGTGGATTTGTTCTAAAACAAGAGACTAGGGTTGAGGTCGCGAAACCTTCCCTAGGCCCTGTTATGACCTTGAATTATTAAAGCATATTGTTGTTTTTATTTCTATTGTTGAGAGATATTGTTCTTTCCATCTTTATATATTAGTTGTAGACTATTGTTTGTTGTAATTTCATGGTTGTCATGGTGTGTTATGTTTAAGAGTTCTCAGGTTATTCTTGTATGATACGAAAATTTAGTTTGGTTATCACTAATGACTTAATTATGTCATCTCCATTATATTTTAATCCTCTTGTTCTAAATATCCCCCAACTCCATGACCAAATTTGATAAGCAATAGCCTTGGTAAATTTCACAATCCATCTTATTCTAAAGAAAATATCAAAAAAGTTTTTTTCTTGAGTTGTCTCTCTTGTGCTAAAAAGGAACTGGCCCAAAGCAAGAGGAAGCACTACTATAGTGGTATTGGGCCATCTCCCTAAGTGCCCCTAGGGTTACACTTTGTAAAAATAATTTGTTAGATTTAAACTACAATTTTGGGAGGTGACATAGCTCACAAAGAATAACAAAAATAAATAAGACTCTTATCATTGATGGACTCATGGTCATCATCATCCAAGCTTCCGTAAACATCAATTTCAATAGATTTCATCGTCATTGTCTAATGGTCCACAAATATACAATGTGGAGAAGATTCTTGTGATTAATGGACTCATTATCCAATAGTGCACAAAAATCATCTTCATCCTCCTCTAGTGCTAAATTGTAGTATAGTGAACAATATTTGTATTGATGTATGAATTTGAAAGCAATTTCATCTAATTGGTTTCATGTTGTCTATGATTTCATGTCATGTTTATGTTTTAAAATAGTTACCAACTTAATGACAATTGTATAGAGTTCTCATTTTTAAGAGGCAACTTTTAGACACTAAGTTTACTGCCTTTTAAAAATGTGGTGTTTTTCTTTTCTAAGTAAAACTGATCTATTAATAAAAACATAATGTACAAAGAGGCACTGACCTCTGCGGTACTAGGTCAGCTATATGACAATTTTAAACAGCAAGTCTTGATATCGTGACTGCCCCAATTGGGGAAACCAGTCCGAGAACGAGATAAGAAAAGTTCATTTTACCCACGCAGGGGCTACAGTTCCAGAATTCAAAATATTTAACCAAAATTAACACTGTGTAGATACTGTAAAATTCAGAAAGACAGCCACAGTAAAACCCATAGTATAGTTCAAAATTAACCACAGTAAAACAGCCCAAGAGAACCAAAACTCGGAACCCGAGCTGGACACGAGACTCAAAATTGACTACATTAAAATGAAAATAAACAAAACCGAACTCAAAACCCGACACGTGACCTGGCATGCAACGGCTAGGTGGATTAGGTTGGTGGCTTCTCTTCCACGATCGGACACCAACCATATTCTTCTGAACCAGTTTCCGTTGATTGCCCGCCACCTGCAGTGTCCTCTACTTGAATTCCTTTGTCTTTACGAGTGGCGTCGCCTCCCAGAGTCTGCTATTGACTGCTGGATGGATGGTTCATGTCTCTCGGTGGGTGGCTTCAGCTCAGCTCCCCCTGACAATTGATGAGCAATGGAGGAGCCTGGTTCATTTCTGGGCTGAGCTTTGGTTCGGGGCATGAGTCAGTTACCTCTCTGAAGTCCACAGTGACGTGGCAATGATGACCAGCCTATCCATGGAGCAGCGAAACCAAAATTGTGCTTGTTGGGAAGAAGCAGTGGAAGTGGTGTGCTGGGCGATTCCACCTAAACGTCGAACCTCGCGGGTGCCCAATCTATCTTGGCCACTGCAAGTGTCCATGTATCTGCCAAGGAAGTGGGAAGTGGAAGGGCTTGGGGGTGGGGAGGTGGAGACAGAAGGGGGCAGAGATGAAGGGTGAGTGGTGCCACCCCGACTACCACCTCGCTTGCACCTCATTCAATGGTGTTGGCGCATGATTCTCCGACTAGAAAGCTGCAGCGAGCGTTGAGTTTCAGGGTCAGGAGGCGGGGCAAGGAAGACGGAGGGGATGTTGAGAGGAACAGTGGAATTCAAATCCGGACCAAAGAGAGGGGCTGAGACCTCAAAATGCAGGTTACAGAGAAAGGACTGAGAAAAATGATGACCATTGCCTAGGTCGACGCAGTAGAGGAGTCCACAACGTCTTTGCGTAGTGATGTGAAGGCTTGGCTCTGCTGCAGAGGGGTGGCAAGAGCAACTGAGAGGCCGAATGGGTGATTGCAGAGGGCTTTCCTCCATATTTATGAAATTGTAGAGAATTTCTCGGTTTTCATAACTGGTTAATGGCGCCAGCCGAGGAGCCAGGGCCTACCTTAATTTCCCACAGGGGAAGGCCCAGGTTGCCATAAGGATCAACCACATGCTTGTCTGGCATCCGATGTGCATTAATTGCTCATCTAACACCCACATTCGGGGGTTTAAAAATGTGGTGTTACCAATAGCACTGTTTTTTTTTGGGTGGGGGTGAGGGCCAAGAGGGGCATGTTGGGGGTAAGGGTTAAAATTACAATTTTTTGTAACCATGACCTATAATGCTTAGGGAAAATCTAAAATCAACACCTAAATCAAAAAGTGGTGGTAACTGTAGCACATTTCTTTTAGAGCTAAAACTACAACTTGTTCGAAACCATGACATTAACAAAGGGTACTATTTTAATTAAAATCTTGAAATCAACCTCCAAATTGAAATAAGATGCTAATAGTAGCATCATTTTTCTTTTGGACTTAAAATTACAACCTTTTTCAAACCATGACCTTAAAAATGAGATTAGTGCTGCAAACAAAATTAAATGGGTATTTTTAGAAACAAAACCACCCATAAACTCCTCCCTTGCATTTCACTTAACCATTTGCACCCCCACCAACCACCAAAAAGACTTTTGAAAAAAAAAAACAATAAAAAACATAAATGGTTATTTTTCAAATAATAATTAAATAAAAAACAAGGTTAATGAATTTAGAAAAGGAAAAAAAAAAAATTGAAAAAATGAATTAAAATAAAATTAGATATCTAATATGATATGATATCTAATATAATGCACTATGAAAACCTCTCAATACTAAAATAAAATTATCAATACTTTTTAAAATTAAACAACTAAATTAATAAAAAAAAATTATAAAAAAATTAAAATAATTAGTTAACTAAAATTAAATTCGAATTCAAGCTTCTGTGATACATATCATAATGTATAAAGAGTTTTTCCGAAAGAAGTCACATTGAAGATTTGGGTCGACGCATTTCGAACCAGCAAGTGTGGTTCATCTTCAGGACACGATGAAGAAACAGATCTAGGAAGAGGGTTAAATAGGAAGACAGGTCAACCTAACAGCTAGAAGAAAATGGCTATGTTTGACTATGGGAGGGAGAGGGGACAGATTGGTAATATTTAAATAATAAAAATTATTAATTTATTTTTATTTTTATTTTTTATTTTTTTACCAGCGAACGACTATATCTGATAATATTCAATTCATATATATATTTTTTAATAAAATTAATAATAACGATTATATATATATATATATATATATACACACACACACACACACACACAAACAAAGGATTCTTAATAAGCACCTATTCATATTAATAAATAATATAAATGTTAAATTGTGTATATATATAATAATAATATAATAATAGTTCACTATGAATAAAAATTAATATAAAATTGTATATTAGGGTTTATTATTATTATTATTAAAGATTAAACAATAATAATAACAATTAAATATATAAAAAGCACCTACTCATATTAATAAATAATAATAATGTTAAATTGTTTATAATTAATATATATATATATATATATATATTAGAATTATTATTTTTATTAATATTACCACAAAAATATTTATAATGTAAGAACAAATTCTATCAAAGAGTTAACCATTATTATTTATATATCAATAATCAATAAATAAATAAAACCAAAAAAAAAAGCAGAGAGAATTAAGAAGAGAGGGTGGGAATCCAACAGCTACTAATTTTCCAGTCATCGTCCCTATTAATATAACTGGAGGACTGCTCAATTTCAATGGTTTCCCTAAACTTCCGATGATGAAAATGGGGAATCTTAGCGATAACCCTAGCCTCCTCAATGCATATATGATGCTTGGTCTTCTCTGGATGTTTGGATAAAGTTGAGGATTTGGTCCTCCCGTGTTTAATATTAGCAACATGTTCCTTAATCCTCTGGTTTATAGAATGACCAGTTTCACCTATGTAAGAGGTTCCACAGGAACAAGGGAAGATATAAACACCTTTCATATCCATGGGGTTCACCTGGTCTTTAACATACTTGAGGGAACTCCTAATGGTGCTGAGGGGTCTAAAGGTCGAGGAAATATTATGTTTCTTCAGGATTCTTGCAATCAGACTTGTCAATTTTCCCTTGGATGAAGGGGATGTGGACTCCTGAATTGTGGTTGATGGGTTCTTTCTTGATCGTGGGACCTTTTCTCACTTTGAGGAAGGCCTTGATAACCTGCTGCCTACTATAGCCATTTTGGACAAAAACATTAAGGAGGTGGGACTTTTCTTTGGAAAAGTGATCTTCATTAGAAATTCTCATAGCACGAGTGGCTAACATGTTGAGAACACCTATCTTCTGCGCAGGGAAATGATGGGAACTTGCATGAAGATACTGCTCAGTGTGAGTTTTCTTTCGATATACCTCATGGGAGAAAGATCCATCAGCTTTCCTAGAAATGAGGACATCGAGAAAAGGAAGGCAACCATTAACCTCACGCTCCATCGTAAACTTGATGGATTTAGACTGATTATTGAGATGCTGGAAAAAGAGATCTAATTTTTCAGGCCCGTGCTGCCAAATGGTGCAGGTGTCATCAACAAATCTTTTCCAAAGCTTAGGTTTAAATAGAGCTGAGGATAAAGCCTTGGATTCAAAATCTTCCATGAACAAGTTAGCAACGATAGGGGACAGGGGGGAACCCATGGCAACCCCACAAGTTTGTTCATAGAACACACCTTCAAAACAGAAAAAAGTGGAAGTGAGGCAAATCTCAACTAACTTGGCCGTGTCAGGATCAGTGAGGCAAAAGATGACATCAAGGGCTTCTTTAATGGGGATGCAAGTGTATAGGGAAACCACATCAAAACTGACAAGAGTATCGTCAGGTTCAAATTTCATATCTTTTAATTCATTAACAAAAGAAGAGGAGTCTTTGACAAAGGACTCTGTTGGCCCCACCAGGGGTTTTAGCTTCATGGCTAAGAATTTAGCTAGAAGGTAGGTCGGTCCACTAATGGTGTTGACAATGGGTTGAAGGGGGACTCCCTCTTTATGGATTTTGGGAAGCCCATAAATCTTGGGAGTGATAGGGCTACTTTCAATCATCTTATGGCTAAAGGAGCCAACCGTGCAGCTGGATTTTATAGCAAGAGTGACAGTCTTAGAAATCTTTTTCATGGGATTCTTGTCAAGCTTTCTGTAGCTACCATTGTTGACTAGATGATCCAGCATCTTCTTTCGATAATCATCCTTGTTAAGGATAACCACATCCCCCCCTTTGTCAGCTTTCAGAACAACAATATCAGGGTTCCTATTCAGGGATTTGAGGGCTTCGAACTCACCTTTGCTGATGTTTCTCTTATGGGGCTTTGCTTTTCTAAGAATAACAACGCAGTCTTGTCGAATAATATCTTTAATATTATCTGGTAAACCCCTTATCCCAAATTCGACATGGCACATAATATCAGCTACCAGAATCTTTTTAGGAGCAAGGGAAAAATTCAATCCCCTTTCCAAAAGATTGAAGACCGGAAGAGGAAAAGAAAAGCTGGATAAATTGATTACTTTATTATTATGATGTTTAGTAATACCACCGCTATAATTATTAGGATTATTATTATTGTCATTAATACCAATAAATTCAATAAATTTATTATCACCTTTATTATCATTAATAAATTCAAGAAGGTACTCTTGAATTTATTAATGATAATAAAGAGGATAATAAATTTATTGAATTTATTGGTATTAATGACAATAATAATAATTCTAATCAGTATAGTGGTGGTATTACTAAACATCATAATAATAAAGTAATCAATTTATCCAGTTTTTCTTTTCCTCTTCTAGTGTTCAATATTTTGGAAAGGGGCTTGAATTTTTCCCTTTCTCCTAAAAAGATTCTGGTAGCTGATATTGTGTGCGATGTCGAATTTGGGATAAGGGGCTCACCGGATAATATTAAAGATATTATTCAACAAGACTGCATTGTTATTCTAAGAAAAGCAAAGCCCCCTAAGAGCAACATCAGCAAAGGTGAGTACGAAGCCCTCAAATCCCTGAATAGGAATCTTGATATTGTTGTTCTGAAAGCTGAAAAAGGGAGGGTTGTTGTTATCCTTAACAAGGATGATTATCGAAAGAAGATGCTAGATCATCTAGTCAATAGTGGTAGCTACAGAAAGTTTGACAAGAATCCCTTGAAAAAGATTTCTAAGACTGTCGCTCTTGCTATAAAATCCAGCAGCACGGTTGGCTCCTTTTGCCATAAGCTGATTGAAAGTAGCCCTATCACTCTCAGGATTTATGGGATTCAAAAAATCCATAAAGAGGGAGTCCCCCTTCGACCCATTGTCAACACTATTGGTGGACCAACCTATCTTCTAGCTAAATTCTTAGCTATGAAGCTAAAACACCTAGTGGGGTGAACAAAATCCTTTGTCAAAGACTCCTCTTCTTTTGTTAATGAATTGAAAGATATGAAATTAGAACCTGACGATACTCTGGTTAGTTTTGATGTGGTTTCCCTATACACTTGCATCCCCATTAAAGAATCCCTTGATTTCGTCTTTCACCTTAGTGATTCTGACACGACCAAGTTAGTTGAGATTTGCCTCACTTCCACTTTTTCCTGTTTTGAAGGTGTGTTTTATGAAAAGACTTGTGGGGTTGCCATGGGTTCTCCCCTGTCCCCTATCGTTGCTAACTTGTTCATGGAAGATTTTGAATCCAAGGCTTTATCCTCAACTCTAATTAAACCTAAGCTTTGGAAAATATTTGTTGATGACACCTGCACCATTTGGCAACACGGGCCTGAAAAAATAGATCTCTTTTTCCCGCATCTCAATAATCAATCTAAATCCATCAAGTTTACGATGGAGTGTGAGGTTAATGGTTGCCTTCCTTTTCTAGATTTCCTCATTTCTAGGAAAGCTGATGGATCTTTCTCCCATGAGGTATATCGAAAGAAAACTCACACTGAGCAGTATCTTCATGCAAGTTCCCATCATTTCCCTGTGCAAAAGATAGGTTTCTCAGCACGTTAGCCACTCGTGCTATGAGAATTTCTGATGAAAACCACTTTTCCTCCAAGGGACAACTGACAAGATCCTGAGAATCCTGAAGAAACATAATATTTCCTTGAGATTTAGACCCCTTAGCACCATTAGGGGTTCCCTCAAGTATGTTAAAGACCAAGTGAACCCCATGGATATGAAAGGTGTTTATATCATCCCTTGTTTCTGTGGAACCTCTTACATAGGTGAAACTGGTCGTTCTATAAACCAGAGTATTAAGGAACACGTTGTTGATATTAAACACAGGAGTACCAAATCCTCAGCTTTAGCCAAACATGCAGAGAAGACCAAGCATCATATATGCATTGAGGAGGCTAGGGTTACCACTAATATTCCCCATTTTCATCATCGGAAGTTTAGGGAAGCCATTAAAATTGAGAAGTCCTCTAGTAATATTAATAGGGACGATGGCTAGAAAATTAGTAGTTGTTGGATTCTTTCCCTCTCTTCTTAATTCTCTCTGCCTTTTTTGTGGTTTTATTTATTATTTATTTATCTATTGATTATTGATATATAAATAATAATTGTTAACTCTCTGATAGAATTTGTTCTTGCATTATAAATAATTTTGTGGTAATATTAAAAAATATTAATAATTCTAATATCAATATTTATACATAGTGATTTATATATATTGTTTATAAATTGTTACATAAAAATATCGTCACCATGATTATTTGCAGTCAGTATGGGTCTATCATCACTTATACTGTCCTCCTAAGCAAGTCTCAGACCTCAGCTCTTCAAGTCAAGCTTTGAAAATGGGAGAAAGACATTGAAAATCAATGAAACTCTGGTTCCGCACTTTCTCTCACTGTCACCTGCGGTCCTGCACCTTCTGTTTACAAAAACTACGGACCTACCCACTCTGTCCCTAAAGGTGTGGGTGCGGACCCATGTGAAAGTCAAAAGGCGCAAGTTTTATCTTAAAAAACTCTCTTTGGGTTAATTCTAGAGGATTCTAGAAGGAATTTTGACGTGGATTGTTCGCTCTGAGGTGGTTCATGCATCCCAAAAGAGAAGGAGTTAATCCCTTGATGAGAGGAGCTATCCCTTTGAAGGAGGGCTTTATCCCTTTGAAGGAGGACCTAGTAACCTCCCTCCATTGCACTATAAATTCAGGCATTGGGCTCGTTGCTGGAGAGGTTAGAAGCCGAACATTTTTTAGGGTAAATGCTGGTGAAATCAAGACTTCCTAGTTGAGCTTAAGAGGAGAGATCACATACCTTTTGGGCTTCATTGGGGAGTGAGTGAAACTTGTCAAAGTAGAGGAGACTTCTTGCTGGACCCTGGAGGAGCTTGTACAGCATCAAGGCACAGGTTGTAAAGTTCTTCTTCTTTTGAATTAATACAATCAAACTCATTTTTCTCAACAAGTATCTCATGTTATTTGTTTCATGGACTCCTTGACTTTCATGTTAAATATGTTTTATGATATTGGCTTTTCAGGTGCTATTTAATTTGTTTTCCTTGTTTGTGTTTGAAGATTCACGACAAAGGAGCTCATTTGGATCGAAGGAGCGAGGGCATCCACAAACTTGCGTTGGACCTAAGGTAGGCCCTAAAAACACTTGTTTGCCATTGTTTATAAAAGCATATTTAGAGAAAGATAGTGTCTGGTTGGTTTGCTTGTCATTAGTTCTTCTTTAGATTCTAGGAAGGTCTATCTTGTCTGCAAGATCGACTTATTCCGTGTGACAAAATGGCGACTCCGCTGGGGGCTTGATTATTTTCCTTGTTTTTACTTTTGTTGTTGGGAAAAGTATCTATTCAGAACGTCCCTATCCCACTCTAAGGTGTGATAGTGCCTTAGCAACAAACAAGGAAAACTATTTTCGTATTCTTCTTTATGAAATGTAAACGAAGAGGAAGGATGTAACTAACCTGTGTCTTTCGCTAGTTTGTTGATCCACTCGCTCTCCTCTTTGTTCGCTTCCCACTGCCTGCTCCCTCACTGGTCCAGCTTCACCAAGTTCCTGCAAGATCACAGAAGAGGAAAACTACACAAAAAACATAGATTTACATTCATAACTAGCTTAGGATCAGATTTAAGCTAAACATGCAAATATAATAAAACATCATTGGTACACAGCATGTAGGAGAAACTCAAATAGTTTTATTGATATGATAAGAAAGTCCAAGAGGAGATACAACCAAGTGAGTCCTGATCCAACATCTACTTCCCAGCAAAGGAATCCCTTCCTCACCTCCAACAAAGCATAAATCACCCAATGCACTAATCTCAATCTCAAACCAACAACAATTCTCTGCAAAGTACCAAATTCCAGCCTCTTGGATCTCTGGGTGAGGGATCCATATATAGATGTAAGAAGAGAGGATGAGTCAGCTTATGTTTTGACTTGTGGCTTCTCTCTGTCAGTTCTTGCTTCCACTTGGAGGCTGAGAGCCTCTTACTCATCACTGGTCGAATTCAGTGAGGCAAGTGTCATTGGAGAAGATTCTGGAAGCTTCCATTGTCTTTCCACCTCGTTGAATGACTTTGCCATTTGTCATTTCCCGCTCAACGCACCCTGGTAGTGCATTCACCTGCGTTGCAACACACCTAGCCAGTGTATTTGGGTGCTTTGCAACGCAGGCAGCTAGTGGAGCCTCTGAATTGATCCTGATTTGACTAGTTTTGAGCAGTTTTTGGTGGAGAACTTCTGGGAGAAGCTGTCATTTGTTGACCTTGTTTCTTTAGGAGCTGGAACAACATCTTTAGGGACTTAGGATCCCTTGGTTTATGGACATTTCATGCTTATAGCTGTAAGGCACAAAAATGTCTATAACAACTTTGACCTGAGAAATTGTGTTTTTGTTTCTGTTTTTGGCCTGTTGTGTGTAAAATTGGGTAGAGTTTGTAGATCCAGGGTTATTTTTTGTTTTTCATAGCTTTGGGAGAGGACCGCACCCTAGCCATTTGACACAGTGCATACCTATCCGCACCTTTTCTTTTAGCACAGAGCGAGACCGCACCTGTGTTAACTGTGGGCCTCCGAACCCTGTCAAAATTTTGAAAAACCTAAGATTTCCTCTGTTAGTCAGCTTAGTTTTTGTTTAGAAATTGCTATCCACTGCCCAGACCTGCATATAACTTGTCAGAAGCTTTCCTTAGGTTGATTTCACTAATGTTAGGGTTTTAGGTAAAATTCCTAGGAGTTTTGCTTGTTTTTCATTTTGGTTGTGTAGTGGCTCTGAGCTTAGAAGCTGTAGGGATTTCAGATCACCTTGGTGTCTACCAGCCTTCTTATGAGTTTGACCATTTATGAAATCTCCCCTTGTTGAGGAATCCGCTTTGAGTTTTCTCTTTACAAAACTTCGAAAAGCTTGTGTTTAAAAGTTTGGATTTTCATTTTCGAAAGGAAAACAAAATTGGTTGTTCTTGACTGATTTGTGATTCTTCATAAATTGGTCCTTAGCTTAAATCTAGCTAAGTAAAACATCCTCAAAAAAGACATCTTGTAGGCTTTGACCTCAAATAGGTTTTTATAATTTATAGATCTCAAAGTTAGTCATTTCCATAGTTTTGAGTGTTTTATAAAAAATATAAAAAATCTCTTTTGGAAAAAGTTTGTTTTTTGTAGTGGTTGAGTGCTTTGAAATGAAAAAAGGAAATTTTTGTGAAATAACTAGTTGTCTCGTTTTGAGTGCATTGGAAAGGACAAAAGCTCTTCTTTTAATTTGTTTCTTAAGAAGGATTTGTGTTTACAAAGTATTTGCATTCTCAAACTCTTTCTTAGTTTAGAAATTCATCGAAGAGAAAAAGATTGTTTAAATCATCTTAGGTGCATTTTTAGTGATTTTGAGTCGAGTTTTCATACCACGAGTTTCATCTCCGCACCTTTTGACTTAAACAAAAGCCAATGAAAATAACACTTAAAGTAAAATTCATCTAGTAACATTTTTATTTCTAGGGCTCTGATACACCAACTTAGCTTAGGTTAGTGTCTTGGAGTAGGAGAGTAATTAACTCTCCAAGACAGTAAAAACAAACAAGTAGCTGTATCTTGTGGTAGGGAAGAAATCCAATTGTTGCATTTATGCTCTGGGAAAGCTCCTCTTAAAGGAGAAGCATGAGATCGTGTCCGAACCAGTGTGGGAATCAATCCTTCCTCATTGGGAACGATGCCAGATATTCACGTATTAAAAACGGTAAACCTCGGATTAACCATTGTCGAGGAGCCTGGGGTCACTTGTTGGTAAACCTTGGATTATGTCAAGGAGCCTTCAAGGGGATTGAGCTTGCTACTCTGCCCTTGCATGCATATCGGATTGTAGACTGTTCCCCCCAGGTATATTTGTTTCATTTGGTAACCTTAGTGGCCATATTCTTTAGGATTCTTCCTAAGGTGACATTGGTGGGAAGATCCCACTGTACCTGGAGCAGACGTCGGCTAGACTCACTTGGATTTTCTAGGGGGTTCTCTTCACTTGAGACGGTTAAGTAGAGGAACTTGTGCCAATCTATTCATTAAGCAGGTTGTCAGGGTAACTGTTCCAACCGCCATTTCTGTATTGAACTCTGCGACGTTGGATTTCATCACCAACTAGTGTTTTCAGTATAGAAAGTTACTATTTGTGTGTGTTTGATCTACTAGATTCTTTAGGCGTGTGATTCAAATTTGTTTGGTTCTTTAGAGACTTTAGGTGGTTTTCATTGAGATTTTACTTTGTTTACATGTGAAGTAGTTAAAAGTTTTTAACTGTGGCTGAATTACCAAGGCAGCCCCGTAGACTTCGGGGCCAATCTCCTGAGTTTTTAAACGTGGCTGAATTACTAAGGAAGTCCCGTAGACTTCGGGGCCAACCTCCTGAGGAAGTCCCGAGCTAGCTTGAAGGCTTGAAAGTCCTCGTAACTCCTAGAGACAGTAGAGTTGGCTCACCTGAAGAAGGAGAATCTTCTTTGATAGTACATCCTGATTTTCAAACGTTAGCGGCAGATTATAATCCACAGTCAGTGTCTGTTTCCGAAGTTACTCGTAGCTTTTCATCTACTAGTGATATAGGTGAGGAACCTGAAATATCCAAGCCTGAAAGTGAATTTGCTGCTACTCCAACATCAGGGTTTGTTTCTCCAGCTTCTAGTGGTCCTGGTTCACCTAGGGTAGAAAGAGTAATCACCCAAGATCTTCCTTCTGGACTTATTGCTATTAAAGAACTTGCTATTCCGGAAGAAGAAGTAGGCATCCCTATCCCTGAAAATCAACCTGTTATTGAGCTAAGGGAGCGTGAATCAATTTTTTACAGTCCACCTAGGAGCAATACTTGGTATCTTTCTTTGACTAATTTCTTAGAAAACCCAGGGTTAAGTTTTTCACCACCTCGCGCTCCTTATCACCCAACACCTAGAGGTTATTATCCTCCGTTAAATATGTCAGGGCAGTCGTCCATGTTTACTCAATCGCCTAAATCCTTTTTGTATGGCGGTCCCTCTGTTCCCTTCGGGTATCAGTCCCTTTCTGGTACTTTTTCAGGAGCATCTCCTCAACCCATTGAGCAAGGGTTATTAACTGGAAGCAATGGTACTAAGCCGTTGAGCGTAGAAGACATTCTCATGATGTCAGGTTCTATTCCCAATCCTCAACCTCAAGGTGCCCAGTTACCGCCTGGGGGGCAACCTCAATTATCACCTGGGGGGCAACCTCAAGGTACACAATTTGCATCTGGGGGGCAGCCTCAAGGACAGTACATACCTATGGGACAGTACGTTCCTCAAGGTCAACCCCAGACTCAATATGTACCCCAAGGTCAACCCCAGTATTAATTTATACCTCAAGGTTAACCCGAGTATCAGTAAGTGCCTCAAGGGTATCAACCCCAAGGTCAGTACTCAAACCAAGGTTTCCAACCAACCTCCGATCAAATGTATGTTCAAGGAACGGGAAATGTACGTTTCAATTATCAATCCTACCCTCAACCCGGTTATGGTCCTAAATATTCTCAACCTGTTATGGGTCAGTACCCCGGAATGAATATAGTGTGGGAGCAAACTCAACAGTTTTTGCAGCCAAATGTACAGTTGTCATCTCAAACTAGACAACCCTTAGTTTCTAGTACACCCTAGCAACCAGTCCAGTCTAACATTCAAACTTCTGTACCTTTGGTAGTTTCTCAGCCTGGGCCTAGTACGCCTCGTACTCCGCCTCAAATGACTGCTACAACTGCCGCAACATCTGTTCAATCTACCCCACCTACTTCTGGAGTATCGACAGCTCCGGTTTCTACTGTTCCTGTATCTACTCCTCAGACATCTTTGCCATCGTCTGAATCTATGATTCAAACTTCGATTCAGATGCCTGTAGGACAACCTGGTTCAAGTACAGTTGTCACAAGTCAACCACAATTTACTTATCAACCGTACCAAGGATAGTACCAATTCGGTCCTGCTGTGCAGCAGCCAGTCTATCAGTATCAACCGTACCCTGGGTACACTTATCAACAACCTCAACAACCCCAGTACGGTCTGGTTAATCCTAGTTTTCCGGGAGGATACAATATCCCAAATGCAATTCCTATTCCTATTTATCCTGGATATCCTCCTCTTGGGGCTGGTCTCATGACCCAGAGTTTTAGGGACCCTAATCATCAGTTACCGTTTATCGCAACTTTGGACTTACCTGACTTGTCGCGCCTAACGAACGATCCCATTAATTATCTTCCATTTTGGCCGCCAATGCCGAATAAGTTGCCCAGTGACATTCCTAAGTTCGAAGGTAAATCAGGAGAGGACCCGTCGAACCATGTGATGACTTACCACCTCTGGTGTGCGTCTAACTCCATTTCAGATGATTCAATCCGTCTTAGACTTTTCCAGCACACTCTAATTGGTCTCGCGGCCAAGTGGTACATTGAGTTACCGCGAGGCACTTTTTATAATTTTACTCAGTTAGCTACCTCATTTTTAACTCATTTTCAGTTGCCAGTTCGATATGACAATGGCACGGAATTGTTAACTTCGTTAAAACAATCGACATCCACTTACATTTCAAATCATATTCATGAGTGGAGACGTCGACGGCATTTAGTGAAGATGTTTATTCCGGATCAGATCTTGGCCGAGTGGTTTGTAAAATCTTTTTTTCCAAAGATCATTGAAGATGTAGCTAAAGCTGGAGTTGTTACTGAGGAGCAAGTAATTGCTCAAGCACAGTACCTTGACTTGGTCTATACTCAGTCAGGTATGTTACACGAGAAAATCCCCGATCTTCCCAAGCAAAATCAAATCGCTGCAGCTCCTTCGGGATCTCATGCCACCGATGGTATGATCGGTATGGTTAACACTAAAAGTAAGAAGAAATCTTCCAAGAATTCTTCTCCTATTACAACCTTGCCTAATTCCCCAACAGGAGATTCTTCTGCAGAGGTTTCCGCCGATATTCACGTTGTAGATTCATCTACAGCCAAATCAAAATCCGGTGGGAAGAAGAAAGGAAAGAAGAAGAATAAAACAGACAATAATTCAAAGGAGAAACCTGAAAAATCAGAATCCAATGATGAAAAGCACAAACCTCGTTATCCTTGTCTCATTTGTGACGATGAACATTTTACAAGAGACTGCCCTCATCATGCATAGGTTGCGAAGATTGTCAAAGGTTCCCAAACTCCTGCTGTTTTGAAGGATCCTTTTCCAGCTCAAGACAGTAAGATGATAGGTTCGTCCTCGAGTGCCAATGAAGAACCCATACTGATGATGTCCCATGTTATGATTGCGACTCAATCACAAGATTATGGTAGTAAAAGTCTTGTTGATGGTAAAGAAACAGAATCTTCTCATTCTAATCCATCAACCTCAGCTCCTGGTTCCGATCCACTACAGATCGAGAAACCTAATCCAGTCTTGGTAATCAAACCGCCCGCCAAGGGTATACTTCGAAAGTCATCTTTCAATCCACATGCGAGAGCGGCTCAGAATTATAACATTGTTGAGGATTTAGCTGTTTCACCCTCAGCAATGTCGGCTTTGGAAGTGCTGCAATCATGTCCAGCACAACGTAAATTACTTTTGTCGGCTATAGGAGCTGTTGACGTTCAGGACTCGAACCTAATAATTTTCGATCTAGAAAATAGTACATCGCGTTTGCCTCATCAAATGGCTTTCCAGATTCCAGTGATAGTCAAAAACATGCCTATTCATCGGACTGTAATTGATGAGGGAGCCTCAACGTGTATTATGTCGATACAATGTTGGAGATCGCTTGGTTCTCCTTCGCTAAATCAATCCCTGATGATTCTAAAGGCCTTTGATGGTCGTGGGTTTCATCCTTTTGGCATTCTACAGGATTTGCCTATAGGGGTTGAAGGAAAAACCGTTAGTCTAGATGTGGAGGTGGTTGATGCCCCTCTAGATTACAACCTTCTCTTGGGTCGAAGTTGGTCTTACGCTATGGCAGTGGTCGTTTCATCGGTCTTTCGAGTAATAAAGTTTCCACATAATGGAAAGATCATAACAATAAACTAGCTGGCTTACTTTTCATCCGACCCAGCGTCTTCTGAGAGTATTCAGCATGTTGGTAAAATGACTATCCCGTATAAGGATGTTGGAGTAGGATTAGTTAAAGTTGTCGGTTTACTGAGAACGTTTCCTTTTCCTTCGATCAACGCATCGTCTTCATTTGCAACCATTCATATGATTACATCAGACACCATTATTTATGATGACCCTTGGATCATTACTTCTGAATCTGAGATAGACTCTTTTGGTGATGTCATGCCTTTGAGTCCATAAGAAATTGCGTATGAGGCCGTGCAATCGTTTACTGACCCATATTCAACCGAAATTGACTTCATGAATGTGGTCCGTGAGGAATCACTTTTCACATCAAACTCGGATTTAATCACATTTTCTGAACTTGTTCACTCTGATGAGAAAATTCGTGAAATCCTATGTGTAGATGATTTACCATGGGAAGATCTCCATCACAGATCTTCATTTCTACCCGAGAATGATCTTTTTGAAAATGATTTCTCATCAATTTTTACAACTGAATAAGTCAAGGAACCTCAGAATCCAATGAAACATCCCGATTCAGAGATAAATTTGGGAAACATCTCTCGAACTATTCCTATTGACATTTCGGTTAAGCCCGGAATTGTTGAGAAGATTCATATAGGTGCCTCGTGTACAGATGGCGAAATTCAAATATATAAGGCCCTATTTCAAGAATTCTACAACGTGTTTGCCTGGTCCTATGAGGAAATTCCAGGAATTGACCCCGCGATTGTTGTTCATGAGATCAAGACTTACCCGGACGCTAAACCCGTCCGGCAACGTTTGCGTCAGATTCACCCATGAAAAGTTGCTGCAATTAAAGCAAAAGTTGAAAAATTACTCAAAGCAGGTTTCATTTATCTGATCCCATTAACAGATTGGGTATTGAATATTGTTCTGGTTAACAAAAAGCAGGGAACAACAAGAATATGCATCGATTATAGGGACATTAATCGAGCCTGTCCAAAGGACAATTACCCAACTCCCTCTATCAATCAAATTATTGATGATTGTGCCGGCAACGAAATATTCTCCTTCATGGATGGTTTTTCCGGATACAATCAAATCAATATTCTACCTGCCGATCAACCAAAAACGGCTTTCATTTGTCCATGGGGGACATTTGCTTATTGCAAGTTACCTTTTGGGCTTAAGAATGCTGGAGCAACTTTTCAAAGGGCCATGTCTTATGCGTTTCATGACATCAAGCACATTGTGCAACCGTATCTTGATGACTTGCCTGCTCATTCATTACATCGAGCTGATCACCTCGTCCATTTACGAGCAATCTTTATGAGGTGTAGGAATTATCAGATTTGGTTGAACCCACACAAATGTGTCTTCTATATGGAAATGGTTCGATTGCTGGGATTTGTAGTTTCGAAAGCCGGCATTCGCGTCGATCCCTCGAAGGTCGAAGCTATCATCAAATTGCCTCCTCCTTCGAGTCTTCGCCAACTCCAAAGTTTGCAAGGGAAAGAAATTTTTTTACGACGATTCATTCCTAACTACGCCAAGGTTACAAAGGGTTTTACCCGGTTGTTGAAACATAATACTCCATTCTATTGGGATGAGATAGCTCAGAAATATTTCGATGCACTTAAATACGCGTTGACCCATGCATCGTTATTGCATCCTCCCAACTACAACCAGAATTACTTCTTGTATCTCGCCGCTTCTCATTCCACCATTGGAATGGTCTTAGTTCAGGAATATGAATTCGGAATTGAACATGTGATATATTACCTTAGTCGCACTTTAAATCCAACTGAGCTAAAATACTCACATGTGGAGAAATTGGCATTGGCAGCTGTTCAAGCTGTCCAACGTTTTCGTTACTACATTTTACTACGTAAAACTACAGTAATTTCGGATTGCAACCCTATGATCTACATTTTGACCAAGCAATTGCTAGGGGGCAAGTACTCTAAATGGATTGTTATCCTGCAGGAGTTCGACTTGCAATTTGAGAAATCTAAGTCTAAGAAATCTTTAGTTTTTGCGGAGTTAATGTGTGACTTCCCGCGTGCTGACACGGAAACTGTGGCGAAGGAGCCCATTGCGGACGAATCCTTGTTTCTAATCAGCACTTTAGATCCGTGGTATGGGGATATCATCATTTATCTCTAGACCCAATCATTTCGGCCAGAAATTTCAAGGTCAGAACGTCGAAAAATTCGATTCAAGTCCCAACAATTCAGGATTATTGGAGATACTTTTTATCGTCGTGGGGCGGACTCTATTTTTTGACGTTGCCTAACTCACGAGGAAGCTGAAAGGGTTCTAAATGACTGTCACTCTAGAGCGTGTGGCGGTCATATGTCTGGGTATGCCACAGCCCAAAAGATATTGTGCGCTGGCTACTTCTAGCCGTCTTTATTTAAAGATTGTATTACGGCGGTCCGAAAATGCCACAACTGCCAAATTTTTGATCGAAAGATGCGCGCTCCACCTGCTCCTCTCCACCCTATAATTTCCGTTGGTCCTTTTGCCAAATGGGGTATCGATTTTATTACATGTAACCCTCACTCGGCTGGGGGGCATGCGTATATCATCCTTGCGATAGATTATTTTACCAAGTGGGCCGAGGCGATGCCTACATTTGAGGCAGACGGCAAGACAACTGCAATTTTCGTGTTCAATCATATAATTGCTAGGTTTGGTGTCCCACAAGCGATAATCACTGATCATGGGCGTCATTTTCGAAACGTTATGATGACCGAACTTACAGGCCAGCTTGGTTTACGTCACGATAGTTCAACACCTTATTATCCACAAGCTAATGGTCTGGTTGAATCCATCAACAAAGTTTTAGTTATCATGATCCGACGAATCATTGGGATTCATCGGTCAAATTGGCATAACATGCTATTTTTAATGCTTTGGGCGTACCAAACTTCAGTAAAAACATCAACAGGGTTCACTCCTTTCCAACTAGTTTATGGTTTGCAAGCTGTGTTACCCATTGAATGCGAAATCCCGTCACTGCAAATGGCCATCGAGTTGCTTCCAGCCACTTCCGAAGAGGAAAAGTGTTTGTTATACTTGGCTCAATTAGATGAGAATCGACGCGATGCTGCATTGGCGATCGAGACTCACGCAAAACGCATGAAAGCTCAGTATGATCGAAATGTGACCGCTCGAAATTTTTCGGAAGGAGATCTAGTCTTAGTTTACGATCAAGCTAATGATAAATTAGGCGCTGGAAAATTTGTTCCTATGTGGCATGGTCCCTATGTTGTCAAGCGAAAGCTAGCAAAAGGGACCTATGAATTGGTAGACTTTGACGGGGACTCTTGGGGTAAACCCAGAAATGGTCTTTACTTGAAGAGGTATTATGCTTAAAGAATGGGTATGGAGATTTTTTAGTTAGGATAGTTTTTCTTTCTAGCTGGTGTGTTTTAGTTTAAACAATGTGCTTAGCTTAGAGAGTGTTTTTTCGTCATTATTCCTGCTTATCTTGGTTTTACTCTTGATATTGCAGATGTCGATGCCTCTCCAAACATACATTGGTTTCGCTGATGGTTCTTGTCATAATACACAGAACATTTCTTCCGCAGCTTGGGTTATCTATTCGCCCTCTGACGAGTTAGTATCTATGCATGGGGTAAGCCTCGGTCAAACAACGAACAACATTTCCGAGTATAGTGCAGTGATTGAGTTATTATCTGAATCTATTTCATTTGGGATTCAGAGTTTGATAGTGAGGTTAGATTCTGAACTCATTGTATTACAGCTTAATAGAGTGTATGCCATTAGAAATCCAGTGTTATTAAGATTATTTT
Source organism: Pinus tabuliformis (assembly GCA_031772625.1). Lineage (NCBI taxonomy): Eukaryota > Viridiplantae > Streptophyta > Pinopsida > Pinales > Pinaceae > Pinus > Pinus tabuliformis. Next base: position 400,753,082 of record CM062814.1, on the reverse strand, counting down.
TGAGAGTGCGTCTCTTGGAACGTGAATTTGATTATATTGAATATCAGCATATTCCAAGATCTTTAAATACATTAGCAGATGCAATTGCTTCTCGAAAGTTAAATAGACATTTGCAATAATCATACATGTAAATTTAAAACCATTCCATAACATGATTTACAAGACAAGCCGGTAATAGTGATATATATATATATATATATATATAGGAGTGTGTCAAAAAATACATCGTCCTCGATCATAGGTTGAAAAACACCTTATGATTGGCAAAAATGATAAGTACAAAAAACAAAAATGTCATATGTGCCCACAATAGGCGATCATCCTATCACTGGTGATGATCTCGATAAGAAACCACTGCATGGGCCACCTTGCAAAGGAACCTCCTAAAAGGTCCCGGGACCCCAATCACATAGCACTGAAGTCGACGAGGAATGTCATCTATAGTGGTCTCCGGAATATCTCTTGTCAAGCGCTCGAGATGACCCTCCAACTCGGCCAAAACCTCTGTTGATTCGTCCTGTGGGGCTGGCGCGGGTGCAACTAGTTGTTTCCTCTCGTAAGGCCGGAGAGCGGCTGGTCGCTGTGGACTCACATCTGCATTTGAAACTTTTGCTATCAGTTTTGAGACGATGGAAAAATAATAAAAAAATTAAAATAAGAAAAATGTTGAAAATGATTTTACCTGAATCATCCCACTGCTCTCCTGGTGGAAGAACCATGTCTGGGTCACCACAAAAATCTATCCCAGTGTAAGGGAAGTCCTGAATAGAAAAGACCTGGTTTTCTAGCCATTGGAAATACTCAGGTTTGAATCGAGCAACCTCTATCCTCTCATCTGGGTGACGGGCCATAACTGCGACCCATCGCATCAGTTTGAGCTCTCGAGGAAGCCCAACTCCAACAGTAAGGTGCTGCGGGATCAACATGGGAACCCTCTCTAGGCCAAAACTCACAACCAAAGCCCCATAACCAAAGCTCTTTAGTTGTCCATTTTTGGCCCTGGTTAGTTGGCCTTTCAGATTGGCCAACATGGCATCGCACCAGTTGAAGATGGTGCCTCGAAAGAAATCAACTGCCATACGCATCTGGGATCATTGGTGATCTATTAGATCAGTTGAAAGAGGTAGTTTACTTTTCCAAGTTGAACTTGCGTAGTGGCTATCATCAGGTTAGAGTAGCAGAACAAGATGCATGGAAGACTGCTTTCAAAACAAAGCAAGGGCTGTATGAATGGTTGGTTATGCCTTTTGTCTTAACTAATTCTCCTACCACTTTCATGAGTGTTATGAATGATGTACTCAGGCCTTTTACTGATGATTTTGTAATTGTATATTTAGATGACATTCTTGTTTTCAGTAAAACATGGGAAGAACATTTGAAGCATGTAAAGCAGACTTTAGATGTTTTGAAAAGAGAAAATATCTATGTGAAATTGTCAAAATGTGAATTCAGCAAAACACATTTAAATTATTTGGGTCATATTGTAGGGGGTGATGAATTGAAGATAGATCCCTCTAAGGTTGAAGTCATTGTGAACTGGCCTAAACCCAAATCTTCTACAGAAGTTAGGAGATTCCTAGGAGCATCACAATATTGGAGAAAGTTTATTGCTAACCTTTCTTTGATTGCAGCTCCCTTACATGCTTTAAGAGGATTGAACAAGGTGTTTCAGTGGGGAGGCAAACAACAGAAAGCCTTCGACACCTTAAAAGAAAAAATTAGTACAACACCAGTACTAGCACTGCCAGAACTTCAATGACCATTTGAGATTGAAACAGATGCCAGTGACTATGCCATGGGAACAGTGTTGATGCAACATGGTAAACCCATATGCTATCATTCTAAGACATTTAATTCTGCAGTAGTTAATTATCCCACATATGATAAAGAATTGTATGCATTAGTACAGAGTGTGAAAGAGTGGAAACATTACTTAATGGGCAAAGAAACAATCATCCATATAGACCACAACCACTTCAATATTTGCACTCACAAAATAAATTGCAGCAATCAAGACACTATAGGTGGATGGGTTTTCTACAACAGTTTCATCTAGTCATCAGATATAAGAAGGGCATACACAATAAACTTGCAGATATGTTGTCCAAACCAATCATAAATGCATCTACTATACTTAAGCATAACTCAGTAATGCATGAAAGCTAATTGAACAATATGCTCAAGATGTATATTTTAAAGATATATATGCAACTTTAAGTCATTGCAAACAAGTAGAAGAATTGGATTATTATGTTAACGACCAACTCTTATATAATTTGGGAAAGTTATGCATTCCACAAACTGAAAGAGTTAACATAATCTAAGAAGCACATAATTCTCTTATATCAGGTCATTTTGGTGTAAGTAAAACAGTTGCACAGCTGCAAAGGTTCTATTATTGTCCAAGAATGCATGAAATAGTTTCTAGATATATTAAAGGGTGTACAATGTGTGCTAGAAGCAAGCCCAATAATAGAAAATTAGGCTTGTACACCCCACTTCCAGTTCCTTCTTGTCCTTGGGAAAGCATTTCCATGGACTTTGTTGGGGGATTGCCAAAATCTAGAAAAGGTTATTTATATGTTATTGTGGACAGGTTCAGTAAAATGTGTATTTTAATACCTTGTAACAAGTAGATTACAGCTGAACAAACAACGAAGTTGTTCTTTCAGCATGTATGGGTTCATTTTGGGTTACCCATTTCCATTTTATCTGATCGAGATTCCCGATTTGTTGGGAAGTTTTGGTCAATTCTGGGAATTGATGGACACTAGACTGAAGAAGAGCACAACCTTTCATCCACAAATAGATGGCCAAACAGAGGTGGTCAACAGGACAGTGATCCAATTGCTCAGGGGCTATTGCAGCAAGCATCCCAAACTTTGGGATGAACATTTGTGTTATGTGCAACATGCTTACAACCGTGCTAAGCACTCTTCTACACAGAGATCTCCTTTTGAGACTTGTTTTGGCTTTACACCAAAGTCTCCCTTGGACTTTGTCTTTGGAAAAGACATAGCAGTTGATGGACACAGTGATGTGGACAAAGCAACCAAGTTCATTGAACAGATCCAAGAAATTCACCAGGAAATGTAGGAATAGCTGGAAAAGAGCCAGGCCAAGTACAAGGCAAGGCATGATAAGCATCGAATTGAACATAGCTTCCAAGTTGGTGATCAACTCTGGTTGTACATCAACAAAGACAGAATGAAAGGTGAAGGAAAGAAGCTGAAGCCAATAAGGTATGGGCCTTTCAAGATACTTGAGAAAATTTGTGAGAAATCTTTCGCCTTGATTTGCTAGCTTACATGCACATCTATTCAGTAGTTAATGTAGAAAAGTTGAGACTGTTTGAACCTTCATTAATTGAAGATCCCGAAGAGCAAAGTCCATTACCTTTTATTGATGATTTGTTGCCTGAATATCTCAATGAGTTGCAGGAAAATACAGTTCTGACATGAAGGTGAGAACTACGCACAAAGGGGATATTGAGTACCTCAGAATTTGACTCAAAGGTTCAAAACCAAGCAGTGCATGATGGATGGAAATTGGACAAGTGAGGAAGTTGTATCCTCACTTGATCGATGCTTGAAAACCAACCTTTGGTGGTCCAAAATCTTTTTGAGTGGGAAGGTGTGATCCAAAATGGATCCTAAACACCCTCCAAGTCTTCAAACATCCAAAACTATCGCATAAGAAGAACCTTTAAAAATGGTGGATTACACTATCAGGAGTGAAAAACACAAGGAAATAGTGGAAATAGAGCCTATTAGAGGTCAAAACAACTTTGCACAGGAGCCGTCGGATCTGGCCGATCAACGATCGAGATCCGATCGGCATATCGCAATCGGCAGTGACAGGGGAAGGCTATCGGAGGTGACCATATGACAGTTGCAATCCCGATCAGTGCAGGTCAACGAGGATCGTCGATCAAGCGCGTAAATCGACGACCCAATTTAACTCGCAATATCGCAATCGGCAAATACAAGGAGCGCTTACCAAACAGCCCAGGGTCTTTGTGATATGCGATTGCATTCAATTGCATCGCAATATCACATCGGAGTAGTAAAACAGAGCGGGGCCGACATACATATGACTTGCGATAGCTGGACCCGATGGAGTTATAGATGATATTTTATATATTTTGAGATCCAGAAAACGACATTTTCCTTTGTATTTCACATTTTCGTTAAATAAACAAAATGCAAAGGAAATGCGCCCTATGCGATGAAGCGGACCCGATGGAACTTATAGATGAAAATATGGCCAGATCCAACGGCTCTTGTGAAAAGTTGTTTTGACCTCCGATAGGCTCTATTTCTGCTGCTTCCTTGTCTTTTTCACTCCCGATAGTGTAATCCACCATTTTTAAAGGTTCTTCTTATGCGATAGTTTTGGATGTTTGAAGACTTAGAGGGTATTTAGGATCCATTTTGGATCAGTAATATTGACTCTGAAAACATAAGTTATCACTAGTAGTACCATTTTTTGATTTGAGGGTTGATTTTAAGGTTGTTGTTCGAGACATTACAATTTATGGTTGTAAAAGGTTGTACATTAACCCAAAATTATTATTTTTTTATTTTTTGAAAAAGTGATACTATTGGGACCACTTTTCAATTTGAGGTTCAATTTTGGTTTTTTTGATGTAAAAATATGGGTTTATATGAAGAATTCTCATTTTGATGTCATAGTTATTCTCAAGTTATTGATTATGATTTTAATGTCAAGAATAGAAGAGAGGAGGAACATAACAAACTAGAATCTGATATTGTATGTTGAATTTTATTTTTAATATTTTTGTTAAAACTAATGGAATGATGAAGTGATGGTTTGTAAATAACTTAGCAAAGGTGCTCAAGCAAGGATTATAAACCATCAAAAGTAATAGCCAAAGATGATAATCTCCATGACAAAGTGGCATGTCAAGATAAAAATGATTGTTGATTATTGAATGTATTTGTATGTAGACCCAAAATCTTATGGTTTTTCAAATTTACTAAATTTTATATAATGGTTTATTGCATGGAAGAAATAAATTAGCCACAACTAAATTGGCCTAACATAAAATCAATAAAAAATGGGACATATTACACTTACCATTTATTAATCTTCACGACATGTCAAAACAAATTATTTTATGATCCTTAGATTTTTTGAGCTTTCATATACATTTATTCTTGTAACTCCAAATTATATTGTAGGAGAAAAAGTAGTATTAGCCTAGACTAAAGAGTGATATCATTTGTTTGTGTGGTATAGGGAGCTGAAGAGATAGAGAAATATAAATTGAGATTTTTCTTTGTATAGACATTAATAAGATTCACAAATGCAAGCCATTCTAAAGAGAATTTATGCAATGTATACAATCATTTTCCTTAATAACTAGTAAAAGACAAAGATCACATATAGCCTTTTATTAATCACCCCAATACATCGCACTCAGTATTTTCCAATCCCTACATTTGTTCATAACTTTCATGTCGTACATCCATTTTTATGATTTCAACCTATGTTGTTGGGGCAAAACATGATGTAGAAGTATTATTTTTATGTTTTGTATAGTGAATAGAAGATACAAAGAAATAAATATTGAGGTTTCTTCTAATATGGACATGAAGAATATTCACAAATGTAGGCTATTCCAAAGAGAATTCAAGCACTACGTACATTGTAAATTCGTTTTTATTAATAATGAGTGAAAGAAAAATTATGAATGGTTTTTCAATTAGTCTTTTTTTGCTGAAGCAAGAGTCGAGCCTTCTATATTATTAAAAAGGAAAATAATTACATAAAGTACAGGGCCTATGAGGGCCCGCGGGTCCCGGGCAGCGTGTTGTCCACCTAGACTTCAAACCGAACCAAAAAAACCACAATCATTTCAATGACTAGAAAGAAAATAAAACTTTACAAACCTCCCATCAAATATCAGCGGAGGCAAGACAAAAATAGTTGGCTCCTAGCGCCCATAAAACCTTAAACATACGGGTCCTAATAAAAAAGGAAATAAATTCCAAAAGGAAGCCGGGTCTACATTTCATCAAACATAGGACATAGTTTCCCACCCGAGAATTATTCCCCCTCCCGCCTTTGCCTTTTTAATCTGAACCATACATTCCTCTCTATGGATCCAACAGCCAAGGAGAAAATTGTTGTGCCAATCTGCTCGGTGCTTAACCCCTGGAATCACTGACAAGCATGATCCTTCCTGACCGTCGATCCGTCGTGATTAATCCAACGGTCAAGAATCATATCACATGGGTTAAGTGGACCAAGAAATAGCGCGCGATGAGGGCGGTATGTGGTCCCTCCCCTTGGCCACATGTCAATAGTTGTATGGAATCGCTCCCAAAAATTCAAAACAACTTTCCGCCTAGAACACATGCGATATGTTGAAAACAGCTCCAAGAGCGGTATGGTGTCCAAAGCGAGAAAACCCGTGGTATTCCGCCTACCTAAAAAATTCGAATACCAACCCTCTTGCCCATAAACTACTAATTCGAATCTTCTGCCCATTTTGCCTCTGTAGCCTCTGTTTCCAAAATTATCTGGGATGCGGAGACCAACAGTGAAATTCCTTCCACACGGGCCAGATTGAGAGATGGGTCGAAACACAAAAAGGAACCTAGTCATCTGGTACCAGCGTCTCAGTTTCTATGTTGAAACACACTGTGATCCTCTTTAGCCTGGTTATGACAAATCATCTTTAAGATATTCTAAGGCATATCTTTCCATTCCAATTTAACCTTGCACTTAGGACAAATCACTCCTTGATTGGCCATAATATCCACCAATTTATTGGCCAATCTTCGCACATGATTAAACCTGACTGTGTGAAGGCTTTGGAGGTGTTGTTGAATCCTTTGAAAGACCTGGATCAGTCTCCAGTGTTTGGAGACTTTTTCCAATGCTGTACCATAGCTGATTCTCTTGACAGAGTTAATAATTAGTTAAGAATCAGCTTCAACAATCACATCTTGGCGGTTATCCTGCTTTAGAAAGTCGAGACACTGTTCCATAGCCATGAGCTCTGCCATATTGTTAGTATCCTTTCCTAAATGGCAGTGAAAGATGACAAGAATGCTGCCATTTTTATCCCTTAACACCCCTCTAAAACCAGCAATTCCTGGGTTGCCTTTTGAAGCCTCGTCAATATTGTATTTTAAAAAACCTTGTGGGGGAGGGTGCCAGATATCCTGCTCAGAGACCCTCTGAACAACCTTCCTATCCCGATCCTGGGGGATGAGCCCCTGTAATCCCAGTCGCCTAAAAATCCTTGACTCTGCAATTGATGGAGGGTTCTTAGGGGGGTCCTTACCGTGGTACCAACCGTTTCCTTAATCTGGTGTAAGATCTGCTCAAATAGTCGATGGGGGGTGCTTTTCTCATTCTTGAATATTCTTATGTTCCTTTCTTTCCAGATATTCCATATAACAAAGCCTGGTAAGAGAGCCCAAGCCGTGTCTAGGTATTCATACCCTAAAAAATTACATCTCCACTTGGTAAGTGTGTTGATGATACACCTTTGGTCTCTATCAGTCTGCTGGAATATGGGAGCAAACGAATCCCACAACCCTGAGGTAAAGATGCAATTGTTAAGAAGATGCTCCATAGTTTCCTCTTATTCACCACAAAGTTGGCATCTGGAAGGCCCCAAAACTCCCCTCTTCCTGATGTTTTCCGAGGTCAAGATTTTCTTATGATAAACCAGCCAAATGAAAAGTTTGATCTTCATCAAGCCTTGATACCTCCATAGGTTCAACCAAATCATATCTGGAACCTCGGAATCTAGCTCAAGGAGTATTTGTTTTATCTCCTTGAGATTAAAGGAACCCTCATTATTGTTGCCCCATCTGAGTTGGTCCTACCCCTCGGTAACCAATATTCTCCTTTGCTCCATCAAATTCCTAAGCTTGTTTGCCTTTTCTTGCAAAGGGCTACCATCCCTATATTCCAGGTGCCGCCAGGTTCTCCATTTACCTGTGCTATTGGTGTGATCCCAAAAATATTTTACCTTAATTAATCCTTTAGAGTCTATCTCATTCTTGAGATCCACAAAGTCCTCTGATATTAGTGTGGGTTCCTGTTGCCATTTATCCTCCCAAAATAAGGCCAAATTTCCATCTCTGATTTCCCAGAAGTTGTTTTTTTGTACCAATCCTCTATTCTCCCAGGCCTTGTTCGAGACTTGTTAGCCTTTAATGCTTCCAGACATTCTTATGTGATCATTCGACTGCCAATATCTGGCATATTTCCCGTTCCATATGCTAGCCCATTTTGCCTTTGGATATTTGACCCAACAACACCATAATTTTGCCCCTAAAACCTTGCTGAGAATATCCAAATCATCCAATCCTAGTCCCCCATGGTTTTTAGGTTTGCAGATTTTATCCTAGATGACCAAGGCCCATTTCTTTCTTTCCTCCCCCTTACCCCAAAGAAAGTCTCTTTGAATGGATCTGAAATGTTGCAAGACTCCTTTAGGAGTTGGGATCGCTGATAGCATGATGACTGGGATTGCTTGAAGAACAGATTTTGTGAGGACCAGCCTTCCAGCCAAGTTTAAAGGTCTTATAGTCCATTTCTTGACTTTTTCCTGCATCTTGTTGATCACCGGCTCCCAAATTCTCTTGAGTAGAGGTTTAACAGTAAGAGGCACTCCAAAATATTTTGAAGGAGGGATGTCTCTTGAAAAGCCCATAATTATGGAAATATTCCTCTGAATGGCTATATCAGTATTAAAGAAAAAAAAATTTGATTTGGAAAGTTTCACCTCCATACCTGAAGCCATGGCAAAGTCCCATAGGATTTGTTTATATGCGAGAGCTTCTTTGACTGTTGCGATTCCCTGTAGCATGGTATCATCCATGAATTGCTGATGAGTCAAGGCCAATCCATCGTCTAAAAGTTGGAGACCTTTGATCTGACCTGAATCTTTTGCATGCTTGATAGACCTGCCCAATCCTTCCATCATGAGGACGAAGAGAAAATGCAAGAGAGGATCTCCTTGTTTGAGGCCTCTTGAAGGAATAAAAGTCTCCGAGGGAGAGCCATTAACCAGAATAGAAAAGCTAGCAGAAGTGACTAGGGCCATGACCCATCTTACCTAGTTGTGATCAAACCCAAAAGCAATAAGAACTTTCCTAATATAGGTCCAATTCAGCTTATCATAGGCTTTAGCTATATCCAATTGCATAATCATACCTACCTTCCCATTGCTGGTTATAGAATGCATAACTTCATGAGCTTGGATGATATTATCAAGAATTTGTCTACCTTCCACATAACCAGATTGTTCCACTGAAACTAGAGTGGGAAGGAGAGGCTTGAGTCTATTGGCCACCACCTTAGAAATAATCTTATAAACCACATTGCAAAGAGCAATGGGTCAAAACCTATCAGGAGTTTGAGCCAAGTCCTGTTTGGGGATCAGGGAAATAAAGGAGGTATTGAGTGCTTTCAAAATCGTCTTGTTCCTTCTGGAATCTTCCACTACATTCAGAATGTCCTGTTTAACTATACTCTAGCAGGCTTTGAAAAAATCCACATTGAAACCATCAGGGCCTGGCACCTTACCATTCTGCATTTCCTTAAGGACTTCGCTGACCTCCTCTTCAGTCACTAACCTGTTAAGGTTATAATTGTCCTCTCTAGAGACCAGCCTGGGTATATGTCTTGTAAGATCCCTGACGACCTATTCTCGATCTGAAATTTTTTCTTTAGCAATATCACTAAAGTGCCTAACTAGCACAACTTCTATCTCCTTGTGAGAGTCGAGAAACTTACCATCCTTGTCCTTGATCTCGGAAATCCTGTTATGGGCTCTGTGCTCAATCATGGATCTATGGAAAAAACTAGTATTCCTCTCACCTTCTTTCAGCCATTGGACACGAGACTTTTGTCTCCAATATATTTCCTCTTGTTTGCATAAATTCTCCCAGTCTTGATGGCATTTGGATACCTAATCACTTTTATCTTTGTCAAAGCCATCCGTGATAAGGGCTTGATTGAGTACTTGCATTTTATCTTCAACAAATCTTTTAGCTTCAAAAATATTGCCAAATTCCTTTCTATTCCAGTCTTTGAGCCTGAGCTTGATGTGTTTTAGCCTCTTATGAAGAAGGAACATTCTTGAGCCTTGAATATTCAAATCTTTTGACCACCAGGTTGTAATGTTACTAATGAAATCTGGGTGGGAGAGCCATATGTTCTCAAATCTAAAAGGTCTATTCACTATGTTTTGTATAGTGAATAGAAGATACAAAGAAATAAAGATTGAGGTTTCTTCTAATATGGACATGAAGAATATTCACAAACGTAGGCTATTCCAAAGAGAATTCAAGCAATGTGTACATTGTAAATTCCTTTTTATTAATAATGAGTGAAAGAAAAATTATGAATAGTTTTTCAATTAATCATCCCAATGCATCATAGGCAATTATTTTCCAATCCCTACATTTGTTCAAAATTTTCATACATTTTTATAATTCCAAAATATATTGTAGGGAAAAAACAATGCTTAGATATATGAGTGGTAATTTTTTTGTTTTGTAGTATTGTGGACTAAAGATAGAGAGATAAATTGAGGTTTTCTTTGGTATAGACATTAAAAATATTCACAAAGAGAGGCCATTTCAAAGAGAATTTGTGCAATGGGTACATTCCCTTTTATATCTATCCATTAATAATGACTATATAATCTCCCGACTATCTAGCAATTATATTATGAATATGATGATGTTAAATTGTATTATGACGTGATTGCAACTATCTTCAATCTATTTAAAATGGTTGAAAATAACATCAGATTAACTAGAGTTGTCCCCACGTAGGAAAACTTTCTCAGTTATGACAACCCTAGGAATAAATGTATTGCCTCTTTGTCATTCAAAATGTATATCCTCTAGACAAAAAGAACATGTGGGATGAAAGAGAAGGGAGGTCATCCATTAGCAATTTTAATTGTATATATGCTCAAATAATTTTATTTTATTTTTTTCTTATACTATTTAGTAATATTTTTATTACCATATTTTGCTTATGTTGTGTTCCCAGGGTCATTGATAGTTTTATTTTAACCATAAGTGAATGTTGTAGAAATGATGATGTGGAATTATATTATAATGTTATTGTAACTATCTTCAATCTATATATAATGGTTGAAAATAAGTTTAGACTAGCTAGAATTGTCCCCATGTAAGCAAAGTTGCTCAGTTATAGCAATCCCAGGAAGAAGTGTGTTGCCTCTTTGTCATTCAATGTGTATATCCTCCAAGAAATAAAAGCAAGGGGAATGAAAGATAAGAGAGGTCATTCATTAGTAATTGGAATTGTAGACACTCAAATCATTTATTCTAGTTTACCTTAAACTATTTATTCCTAGAATCACCAATAGGTTTATTTTAACCATAATTAGGTGTTGCAGTAATGTGTAGGTTCAATCTGATTGGTTTGTAATTTTAGTATTCCTTGTCCTCTTTCAATATTGGTAGTGTTTATGGATTTTGTTTTTTTACAATCATTGACCTCCATACAAGTGTATCAAACTTGAGATGAAATGTTTGTCATGCCTCTAAAATTTTAGGAAACCTTGAGAGATTATAAACTCAAGATGAAATATTTGTCATAAATTTGAAATGTAGGAAAACTTAAGAAGACTATATGAGTCTTAATGTTGGGATCATTTAAAGTGTCCCTAATGATAATAGTAGGGATTATGGGAGGACAAATACAAGCATAACCATATTAATAAAGTGGTTGATATACGTCGATTGTGTTATATATTAATAATTGTATCTGAAAAAAATCTCTGAAATGTTTGTTCAAACTTTCAGTTACAAGATAATTTACTGACAGTTACCTTTTAATAAAACCAAAATATAAAATCTTGAATGTTTTTGGACTTTTAATTACAAGATAAATTACTTACAATTACCTATTTAATAAAGCCAAAGATGATTAGTGAAGGATAAATTGTGATATCTTGTGAGATGTGAAATGTTTTTAAAACTGGCCTTGTGTATTTTATGAGATAGCATTTTATAGATAACAATTGACAAATCTGCCCAATAGATATTGGATTAAAATTTTAAATTAATAGCATATAATTGAATATGTAGTACATTATATTTGTTCATATTTATTATGGATGATTATAAATGTTTTTTTTCCTCTATTGAATCATGTTATCAATTAAAAACAAGCAAAGAGATTACAAAAAAAATAAAATTGACTACATTGTATTTGCCAAGCTATAATCAACCATTCTAACATATCACACTTTTGAGAATAGTAACAATGTGTTAAGTATAATCATGATATTAATATTTTACACTCTTGGAAAAATCTACATATGAAGAAAATGCATAAGTATACTCATAATACTAAATTTAACAATATAGAGTTAGAATCATTACACTGAAAATAAAAATATGTTAATATATTACTAGTAAAAAAGAATGACGATTTACAAATTCGATTTATTAAAAGGAAAAAAAACAACCATCATATATTATACTCAATAACAAGTAGCTCTAGTTTGCTCATATGAATTCTTTGTTCGCATACTCAATTACAAGAAAATTTACTTACACTTAATTGTTTCAGAAAATGAAAGATCATGAACATGCTCCATCTTCTCAATATTGAAAAAATGATGAAAATATAAAAGAGAAAGGAATAGAAGAAGGTTGAAACCCTGGTGTAAGTTACAATTGTATATGATTTAAGAGAAATATTTATGGAGCTCATGATGTAATGTTGTTGCGAGCCATGCATGTGTGCTTCATAACGGATTCCTTAATTGGAGAGTTCTTTATAATAAATGTTTAACAAAATATCCAAAGAGGGTTTTGTGGAAGGTAACTCTCACACTCATTCCCTAGCGCAGAAAAGGTTTTGTGAAACATTTGTAGTGCATAGTCATCATGCAAAGAGAAGTTTTACATCATAATATATCTTCAGCGTGGAGTCTTTTACTCTGCACTCACCCTTCATTGACAAAACATACAATGAATTCCATGAAAGGAAATGATTATCTCTTGATTGCAATGCTAGTATATCAATTCTAAATCAAATGAGTGCTCTCACTTGAAATTTGAGTAAAAACCTAGGGAGATAAGTTGAAAAATTAATTTTTTGTTCTTTCCCTCCAAAACTTGATGATGTAATCTAATCTAATATTATTTTATTATTTCCACTATTATTTTATAATATTCCTTAGGAAGCCCATTTTAGACCTCAAAATTTCTCTAATGGTAGGGGCAACAATGTGGGTGATGCATGTTGATTTTTCATTATCTTCTATAATTACTTCCAATGATTTCTCCATTAATTTATCTTGTGTCATATTCATCAGTAAGCAATTATCCATAGAAAATATTCAACAATAAAACAATAATGACAATAAGATCATGAAGAGACAACAAAACACAAGAGACACAAAAATTTACCCTTGGAAAACCCTAACTTGGGAAAAACACAACAATCTTTTCTTGGAGAAATAGTCCAATTCAACAAGAGATCGTTAGGGGAGTTTTTAGGTCTAAAATGGGCCTCCTAAGGAAAATATAAAATAATAGTGTGAATAACAAAATAATATTAGATTATATTATCAAATTTTAGAGGGAAAAAAGAAAAAGAAAAAAATAATTTTTCAACTCGTATTTTCAACTTATCTCCCTATGGGTTTACTCAAATTTTGAGTGGAAACACTTGTTGGATGCATAATTTGATTAATCATCCAAGGAGTACCCATGTTGCATACTTTTGATGGACCTTGTTGCATGAAAAATGAGAAATAAATTAAAAACGTGATTGCAATCACGTTTTTTCATGTATTTCTCATTTTTTGTGTAGTAGGGTCCATCGAAAGTATGCAACATGGGTACTCCTTAGATGATGAATTAAAATTTTCATCCAACGTGTTATGAAACCAGCTCACAAAAAGATAGAAAAGATATATTAACGCCTTGTAAATAAGCCTCTTCGAGGGGGCAACCTCCTTTATATTACACAAATGAACAATTCTTAGATGATTCAAATGACAAAACCTCTTTTCTATATATAGGTGTCTACGAGGTCACAATATAACCAAGCCGACCTAAAAATAATAATATAAAGGCACAAAAATAACAATAGAGGATTCCATGGGGCACAATAATAACAATATGGGGACAATAGGGGCACAATAATAACAATAAGGGATACAACGACAATACTAATGGGGGAATCACTAATATTATAGGGACCTAACGTGCCCTCTCCTTCAAAAAAGTGTTGTCCTCAATGCTTGAGTAGTTATGGATGCTTCTGTATAAAATTCTCATCCTCCCTTGTGGAATCTTCAATGGGTAAGTTCTTCCACTTGATGAGATACTCTGAAATTGATCTATTTTGTAGTTGTCGAGTTTTTGTTTCTTTGACTACTTCAAGTTCCAATATGATTTTACCTTCCTCATCAAGTTCCGGAAATGTTGTCTGAATTGGAAGCTTGTCACATATAACCTTCTTTAAGCATGAAACATGGAAAATTGGGTGCACTTGAGAAGCTGTAGGAAGCTCCAATTTGTATGCCATAGTACCTATCTTTTGCAACACCTTTTACGGACCATAATACTTTGGTGATAATTTGTTGTCCTTCTTAACTTGCTTGAGGGACATTTGTTTATATGACTGTAGTTGTAGGAATACCCAATCACCTACATCAAAACTTCCTTCGCTGCGATGTTGATCTGCTTGTTGTTTCATTCTATTATGTGCCAAGGTGAGGTTATCCTTTAAGAGTTGGAGAACTTGTTGTTGATGCTCAATGTGATCTTCCACTGCTTGAACCTTAGAATTTTCTCTTAAATATGATGTGATGGATGGTGGATGATATCCATAAAGTGCCATAAATGGGGTCATTTTTGTTGCAGTATGGAAGGAAGTGTTATACCACCATTTAGCTAGAGGCAACCATTTGACCCATTGTGTCTGTTTATTAGATACAAAGCAATGAATATATCCTTCCAAACATTTGTTTACTATTCAATTTGCCCATCAGATTGAGGATGATAAGATGAGCTATGAACTAATTGAGTACCAAGACAAGAAAATAATTTTGTCCAAAAATTTCCAATGAAAATGGGATCTTTGTCACTTACAATAATCTTTGGGTTTCCATGTAGCTTTTGAATTGTTTCCATAAATTCAGTAGAAACTATACTCGCTTTAAAAGGATGATATAATGCAAAAAAGTGTGCATACTTGGTAACTATGTCCACTACCACCATGATAACACTCTTTCATTCGGACTTGGGTAAACTTGTGATAAAATCCATTGAAACCTCCTCCCAATGTTGGCTTGGAATGGATAAAGTTTGTAATAGTCTTGGAGTCTTAATTGTTTCAACTTTTTTTTGTTGGCAAACCAAACATTCCGCCACAAACTTTTGAATATCCGATTTAAGGCCATCCCAAAAAAAATCCTTCTTAACCCTGTGGCAAGCTTTTAGAAATCTTGAGTGCCCTCCTAAGGGAGAGGTGTGTCATTCCCTAAGAATCTTTTGTTTGAGTTGGGAATTCTTACATAGGCATACCCAATCCTTGTACCATAACGAATCATTTTTCCAGATAAATGTATTAGATGTACTGTGATCTTGTTGTATCTTTTGAATGAGTGCCCACACTTCCTTGTCATTCTTCCATTCATCCCTTGCTTCGTTTATCTAATTTGGTTGGCTAATAGAAATGGCACAAAGAAATGCTTCCACATCCTCATCCTTTCTTGAGAGTGCATCTACCACAACATTTTGCTTCCCTTTTTTGTAGATGATTTCAAAGTCATAACCCAACTTCTTTGTGACCCATTTTTTTGCTCTTCTGAAGATAATCTTTGTTCTAAAAAGTATTTAAGACTATCATGATCTATTTTTACCTTGAAGTGTCTTCCCATTATGTAGGGTCACCATTTCTTAAGTGCATGCAGTATTGCCAACATTTCCTTCTCATAAATAGCTTTATGTATATACTTTCCTTTGATTCGACGACTTTCGAAAGCAACGGGTCTTTATTCTTGCATTAAAACAACATCGATTCCATTTCCTGAGGCATCACATTCCACAATAAAGGTTTTTGTGAAGTTCAGCGTAGCTAAGACCGGTGCTTGGCACATTGCCTCTTTAGGATGTTCAAAGGCCTTCGTTGCTTCTAGAGTCCATGAAAATGCATCTTTCTTCAATAATTTTGTTAGAGGTGTTGTTATTCTCCCATAATTCTTAAAAAACTTGCAATAATACCCTGTCAACCCGATAAATCCTCGTAGATGCTTTATGGATGTGGGGATTTTCATTGCTTAATGGTTTTAATTTTGCTAGGATCTACCTTAACACCTTCATGAGATACAATATGACCCAGATATTCCACCTCTTGTACTCCAAAGAAACATTTGGAGCTTTTTACATATAATTGTTTCTTGTCCAATAGTTTGAGCACCATGTCAACATGTTGGACATGATCCTTCCAAGACTTGTTGTAGATTAGTATATCATCAAAAAATACTAACACAAATTTTCTAAGGGTTTGAAAATGGAATTCATCAAACCTTGAAATCTAGAAGATGCATTAGTAAGCCCAAAAGGCATGACCAAAAATTCATAATGACCCTCATGAGTTCTAAATGTTGTTTTTGGAATGTCATTAGTCTTCATTTTGATTTGATGATATCCTGAACGAAGATCCAACTTGGTGAAGTAAATTGATCCATGAAATTCATCCAATAATTCATCAATGACAGGAATGAGAAATTTATCTTTAACAGTGAGCTTGTTGAGCTCCCTATAATCTAGACACATGTGCCATGATCCATCCTTCTTGTGAACTAATACTATTGGAGCAGAGAAAGAACTTTGACTAGGTTGAATTATACTAGCCTCTAACATTTCTGCAACCATATGTTCAATTTCACTCTTTTGTGCATAGGGATATTTGTACGGCCTGATGTTTGGAGGAACACTTCCTGGAATCAAATGAATAACATGATCATGATCACGAATAGGTGGGAGACCTTTGGGAATCTCAAATACCTTGGAATGATTGTCCAATACATTTTGAAGATCTAGAGAAATAGATGATTTCGATGTGGGAACCTCTAGTGAACATAATTGTGCAATTACACCTCGTTGTTCCTTCTTTAGAAGCTTTGTCATACCATTAGAGCTGATTATCTTTCCTAGTTTCCCTGCAATACCCCTTAATTAAACTTCCTTTCCTTCTACAGAAAATTTCATGAAAAGTTCTTGAAAATTAAAAGCTATTGTACCCAAGGATTGTAGCCATTGGACTCCTAGTACAACATTAGCACCACCCATTGGAATGAAAAGCATTGGGCTATTCAATGCATATTCTCCCATGGATAACTTGGTATTATGGAACTTTCCAAAGAAATTTATGGTTCCTCCACTTGCAACCATCACTTAACACTCTGGTGCTGGATATAGGAAGCAATTCAATTCCTTTGCTATCTTACAATGAATAAAATTATGGATACTTCTCGAATCAATCAACACTATTACCTTTTTCTTCTTGATATGTCCTTCTATCTTGATAGTTTGAGGAGTGGTAATTCCAGCCAATGCATTACAAGATATGGTCAAATTCATTTCTTCTTTATCTAGGGTTTGTTCCCAAAGTATATCCTCTTCTTTTGACATTTCTTGTTCCTTTTCTTCCTCGTCTTCACAATTTATGTAGAATAATTTCTTCTCGGCACACTTATGACCTTTAGTGTATTTTCTATCACAACTGTAACAAAGCCCTTTTGCTCTTTTTTTCTTCCAATTGTTGTGGTGTCAACCTTGTATATTGTGGAAGGCTAGGGGTAGAAACACTTCCATCTTTATAGTTGTGAGTGGTATGCTTCCTGGTTGCCATAATTTTGCTTTCCATTTTTCTTGCTAACTTGAATGCCTTCTCCAATGAATCAAGTTCCCAAAGGTGAACCTCATGTTGGATATTATTCTTTAAATTCCCTATGAACACATCAATCATATGCTCCTTTGGAATATCTTTTACCCTTATGTTCAATTTTTGGAAGTCCTCAATGTGCTCCATCATTGAACCCTTTTGTTTGAGATTTATCAATTGGCTAAAAAAGGTGTTGCTTTTTGTATCCTCATAATGTGCTATCATTTCTTTCGTAAAAATTGCCCAAGTGACAATTTGTTTACAAGAGCAAAGCCATCGATACCATACAAACTGATTTGGTTCCAAATATAAAGTTGCAATACGTACCTTTTGTGTGTTTTTCACATTATAGAGATCAAAAAATTGCTCCATCTGTAGTATCCATGTTCCGGCATCCTTGCCATCAAACTTCCTCATATCGATTTTTGGAACATGGTGGGTCATCAATCCAACATTAGAGTCTATGAAATCATGATTAACATTTATTTTGTTCTCATCATGAGTTTCCTTTACTACTCTTTCACCATTAGTGACCATTTCTTGTAGCAACTTATTCACATTTATCTTCAATTCTTCCATCTTATTGTCCATGCCATTCATCTTAGCTTCCATCTTAGCATCCATGCCATCCATCTTAGCTTCAACACCATCCATATTAGTTTCCATGCCGTCCATCTTAGCTTCCAAGTCATTCATCTTAGCTTCTACGCCTTTCTTTAAACCATCCATCTTAGCTTCTACGTATTTTTTTAAACCATCCATCTTATTTTTGATTACCTTTTGTGCGAGTGAAATTTGTTGCACATGGTTTCGTAATATTGATATATCATGTTGCATTTCTTCCTCTTCTTCATGAGTCATGCTAGAGCTTTCAGGTTGCTTACTAGGTGTTTCCATTTTCTTTCTTCAGGGCATCAATTACCGATAATAATGCTTCACTATTCCCTTTGAATTCCTTCAAACTAATTTTTCAAACCAAGCTTATTCAAAAATTTAAAAAATACCCACCTTTTTTCACTTGTAGGAGCTTGATATTGAATATGATGTACCTCTATAATTTTGAATTTCTTGGTTCTAAAATCATGACCTATAGTAGCTCTCTGCGTCCTCTTTCCAATGCCACTAGTCTGATCAAAATTGGATTCTCCAAGGAAGAGTTATGCCAAATCTCCCAGGGTGACATGATTATAGACTAGTTTAGTAGAGAGAACTTGTACGATGTGCCATGTGTCACTGTTTTGACCTTAGTACCTGAAACTGATACACAAAAAACTAGAGGTCGTCTTCTTTCTGAAACTTCTTACGAGATTTCAATCTCATGCTCAAAACAAAATTTATGACGATTTTCCCCAGGTCACCTATTTGGAATGTAATTCGAGCATGTGCAAAAATTCCAACTTCCTCAGATCATATCTCCGCAAATATAGCGAGAAAATCTCTGAAATTTGGACCTGAAATTCAGAACTATATCGGCTTAAATGGGATTTTTTAGCTTCTGAAATGTCGCAGAAAAAAAAAATTTATAGCGAAAATGGCACGATGACCTGTTTTGAGTAGCAAAACCCTAGAATCCAAAGCTCTGATACCAAATGTTATGAAACTAGCTCAGAAAAATATAGTAAAGATAGATCAACGCCTTGGAAATAAGCCTCTTCAAGGGGGAAACCTCCTTTACATTACACAAATGAACAATTCTTAGATGATTCAAATGACAAAACCTCCTTTCCATATATAGGAGTCTACGGGGTCACAATATAACCAAGCCGACCTAACAATAATAATATAAAGGCACAAAAATAAAAATAGAGGGATTCTATGGGGCACAATAATAACAATATGGGGACAATAGGGGCACAATAATAAAAATAAGGGATACAATAACAATAATAATGGGGGAATCACTAATATTATAGGGACCTAACACAACGAGTACTCCCACTCGAAATTTGAGTAAAACCTTAGGGAGATAAGTTGAAAATACGAGTTGAAAAAGTTATTTTATTATTTTTTAATCTTTTTACCTTTTTACTCCAAAAATGGTGAATCATCCCCCATGGTTGACATCATCATATTGAATCCTATTGGTTCTTATAAAGTTTATTTTGGTTGTACATTTTTCTTAGGAGGCCCATTTTAGACCTCAAAATTCCCCTAATGACAATCTTAACTTTCAGGCAAACAAAGTCAAATTGTCTAGCCATCAAACTAAAGTTAAACCCAGACAAACAAAGATAATTTCAACTTCTTCCACAAGTCAGCTAGTTCCAATTTAGGTCTCCTACACTCTCCACATAAATTCAAACCGCTTCCTAGAAAAATTAGAGAAGATTCCACACTTGCAAAGTCAACAAAAGTCAAACTTGAGCTAGAATAGACTTGGATAGATTTCAATCTTCATCTCTTCCTTCTTTTTCTCATGGATGAACATAAGCAAATAAGTTTTTTTTTTATGATTTGAGTTAGTGTCTAGTGGATGAGATCAAATGACCTTTTTATAAAGGTCTAATGTGCCCCAAGTGGTATGTTACCTTGACTGATTCGACTGGATTTTGATGGAGCGAACTTGACCTTTTTGGGGGAAAAATAATTTCAAATCTAAATTGTAAATTCCCTTCTCTTATTTTGTTGGTTAATACAAATGGAGAATACTGACCGTAGCTACAAAATTCAAGGCAGACGGGTGAGTAACGCGTAAGAACCTGCCCTTGGGAGGGGAACAACAGCTGGAAACGGCTGCTAATACCCCATAGGCTGAGGAGAAAAAGGAGGAATCCACCCAAGGAGGGGCTCGCGTCTGATTAGTTAGTTGGTGAGGCAACACTCCCTCTTACCTAGGGAGGTATTTCTAATGATTTCTTCAGATGTTCTCTTGTTGAAAAGTTCTTCTATACCAAGAAAAGGTTGAACGAGCTCAGTTATGTTGATGAATCCATCCACCTTATGTTCTATACCAAAACCATGCAAAATTTATCCCCGCATTAGCATCAAATAAAAGCACTAGCTACCCATTAGTCTTTGGATCACCAATCTACCAAGTTGTCACTTGAAGTCTTGTCAGGCACCCACCTAACCCATGGTGAAGTCAGGAATCTACCAAATCATTATTTAGAGTCTTGTAAGGAAACCACCTGACCAATTATGACACTCGATGCCCATTTACCATTCCCACATGTCATCACATGCTATTGAATGGTAAAAATACTTACCCGATGTTATAAGGCACAAGCTCAACCCACTAGCCAAAACTCATGGCAATACGGTTAGATATCCCTTGATCGAGGGATAAATCCATGCCTCGATGTTCACTGGGCCAATCTCCTCAGCTATAATCCATGGCTCCTAGTATACCAAGATTGTCACAAAAGTATACCAACTTCAGCCAGGGACAAAGGTTTTGGGAGAATATTAGCAACTAACTCGACCACAGAAATACATAGAAGCCTCACTACTCCTTTTTGTACCATGTGCTTTTATCTCTCATTATGGTCATCTCTCTCACTTGATCAAACAATTCTGTGAATATCTTAGGAAGCCACATTTCTTAACATCTCACCAAAACGTAATATACTCTACTTCAATAGTGCTTTCAACTTCCTGCTCATCATAGCAGATCCCAAGTTGAATCTATGAATCCTTGCAGTTGTACTCAATTCATATCCAATTGTATCATGATGGTACCTCAACACGTGTTGTGCCGTATTCCTTGGCTCAATTATAAATTGTCCAACTTCCTTTCGATCACCCTAAAATCCTTTTCAGGCAATCCAAGTTGCTCCCTCTGCCAGTTAGCTTCATCAGATTGGATACCATGGGAATGACCATGGACTTATTGTCCATCATTCCAAATCTCTGAAGGATTGTAATAATACACTTCCTTTTGACCAAGGAAGATCTCATCCAACTTTTGCCATACTTCTAGTCCCAAGAAGTAATGTGTCCAACCAAGATCCTTCATCTCGAACATAAAGATCAACTCCTTCTATCATGATTTCTCCCTTTATCGTGAAATAAAATCTATCTACAATTGTTGCTCCCTTTGACACGTGAGTCCTTTTGTTGTCATCAAGATTCTCAAAGTATCTCAAAGTCTAGAGGTTTTGCCATTGAGAAAAATGGTATCCACATCCACTTGATGTAAATATAAACCCATAATAGAAGCAACATAACTAATCAATTTAATAGAAGTATACCTTACAAGTGGAGTAATTGTCTCCTCATTTTCCTTGCCCTCTTTCTCGGGGAATCGTCGCCTTATACTTCTCTATGCTACCATCAAATGCTTGATCTTGTAAATCCACCTTGAAGTCTTCATTGAATTTTTATAGATATTGATATAATGACATCCTTCAAACTTGTTGGCTTGCCTGCTCCCTCTAAATTAGGATCCCTTATGATCATGATTTTAGATGTCAGTACAATTTCTCCCTCTTGAACACAAATCATTGAGCCTGGGAGAATCCTCTTGTCACTAGTTTTGATCCTTTCTTCGAATACCTTCAGCTGCTGCCAGAGCCTTGGAAGTCTTCATGGCATACCTGCGACCCTCACTAAGAGGTCATGGAAGAAATGATTATGACCCAACAAAATAAACAAATACAAGAGGCTAACTAATGGTAAACCAATAATAATCAGGGAAGAGAGATATAAGGTACTTTTCTTTTGAGGATTGAAGGGAAATTTTCAACTCCCTCTTGATCTTTGCCTCCTTGCATAAATCATTGAAATCCATCTACGAAGTCATCATGCTCGTCCTCATCATCAACATGTTTCTTTTATTTCCTTCCTTGCATGAGCTAGTGTTTCTTCTTTTAGCGAAAACATTGATTTAGGTCCAACTTTAGGGTTTTTACAAACCCTAATATTTCAAAATTTTCATCTTTTTCATGTGTAAATCATCCTTATATATTCATGGAACCAATCATTGTTCCTTGAAAAATAATTTGATACAAGATGCCATTATATCATTTGGAACACTTGGGGATCATATAACACCTATGAATCTCATCACTAGAATTTGTTGCTTTATAGATGAAGAAATATTTTCTCCTTTAGCTCAATTTGGTTAAGACTCAAGTACCAACAATATATCTCAGCCAATACAATCATAATCACAATAGTGCAGTGCAAGGAATTTTCTACATACTTAACTAGAAACCCTTACTCAGTCATACAAGATATTTCCATAGTAGTACAAGGTATGTGATATAAGAGGCTTAGATATCTGCACAACACTTTTTATTTTGAATACATATCTTGCAATATAATACAACCAAAGGAAATATCCCTATACAGGTTCATACAAAAATTTCAATCCAAATGAACTCGGCACAAGTGTATGGAGCTCATTTGGTCCATTCCTTTTAACAAGCTTTATCTTGCCTTTAGGCCTTATCAAACTTTGAAACATAATCCAAAATCAAAATTGTTATGATGTCATTACTTCTCAAGACAGCTTATATGATACAAAACAACAAGTGTACATTCATTGATTGTGAGGCAGTGACCTTACAACATCTTCAAAACCTGTTTTTTTAAGACATACTCTTCAGGTCTTCTAGGGTTACAAACCCTAAGACAAATAAGATCATCAAATATGTCATGTACAAATTTTCTTGCCAGTTTATCCAAAACATAAGAGAACAAGAATGTGTCATGGAATCCCATGCCTCTGCATATGTGATGAAGTTGTCAACCTGGTGTTATTATCAATCAAACAATAAATGCTTCATCAAAATAAGAGGTTTCAATGTCTTCCATAGAACTCACCCCATCAACCGAGGCAAGAAAACAATCTTCAATTGGTAGGAGCATGAGATAATTTAAGCTAGGATTTGTTATACTACTTACTAGAGCTCTATTTAGCCTGCTGACTAGATTGAGGTACTCAACTACCTTTCAATCTGCAACTCAACACACAATATTATGTAATTTTTATCCCCTCAATGATAAAAAAAATTAATGTGGACAAAGCTATTGAAAGTTGGCAAGTGAACATAAATATATTCTTTTTCTTAAATCAACAAGCTAGTTGAAATCTACAAGAGCGATACCAAAAGAACTTTGATCCAAAAAAATCACAGTGAGTAAATCAATCTAAGTTACATATTTCACTTTTAAGAATTGCAATTCAAGGAAGCATCAAATCATGCTTATTTAAACCTCCTTTGCAAATAGACGTTTAGAAAACTTATTTCCCATAAGACAACTTCACTGGCCTCTTTGTTGGATCGAAATATTTCAGGTCTGTTTTGCCAGGATTCTTGACTTCTTTTGATCACCCGCCTAAGTTCTGTCAGCCTCCTACTGTCTGCGGTCTTCCTTAGAAAGGTTGCGGCCTAGTCTTGAGATATTTCAGCTTACTAAGAGATGATTTTTAGCCTTGAACCTATGGATTTGTCCCTTCATAACTTCGGCCAGTCAATAGACAAACCTCCTTTGGAATACACTTCGTCCTTCAGATTGGACTAGGGCTTCTCTTCATTAGGATGATCTTCAAATTGTGTAAGAGAACAAGCCCTAGAAGATAGCTTCAAACAAGTTGGCTTCTTCAAGGCTTCTCTTTAACCATAGCTCTAAAAACATGTTGATTTTTCATGATATTCTAGACTGATAATTACTTCTAATGATTTCTCCATTAATTTATCTTGTGTCACATTCATCATTAAGCAATTATACATAGAAAATCTTCAATAGTAAAACAATAATTACAATAGGATCATGAAGAGATAACCAAACATAAGAGACACAAAAACATAACTAAGGAAAAAACCAATAATCTTATCTTAGAGAAATAGTCCAATTCAACAAGAGATACAATTTGAAATTTCAAGTGAAATAAAGTCAAATTGACCAGCCATTAAACCTAGGTCAAACATGGTCAAATGAAGATAATTTCATCTTCCTCCACATGTCAACTAGACCGAATTTAGTTCTCCTACACTCTCCACAGAAATTCAAACTGTTGCCTAGAAAAATCATAGAAGATTCCACACGTGTGAAGTCAGCACAAGTCAAACTTGAGCTAGTAATAGAGAAATTTTGAGGTCTAAAATGGGCCTCAAAATAAAAATGTACAACCAAAATCAGCTTTATAAGAACAAATAGGATTCAAGATGATGATGTCAACATGGGGGACGATTCACCATTTTTGGTGTAAAAAAGTAAAAAGATAAAAAAATAAAATAAAAACTATTTTTTCAACATATCCCCATACGATTTTACTCACATTTTGAGTGGTGGCACTCATTGGATGCGGAATTTAATTCATAATCCAAGGAGTACCAATGTTGCGTACTTTCGATGGACCCTACTACACAAAAATTGAGAAATACATGAAAAGTGTGATTGCAATTACACTTTTTCACATATTTCTCATTTTTCATGTAGCAGGGCCCATTGAAAGCAGGCAACATGGATATTCCTTGGATGAGGAATTAAATTTTGCATCCAATAAGTGCTCTCGCTTGAAATTTGAGTAAAACTACAGGGAGATAAGTTGAAAATATGAGTTGAAAATGTAGTTTTCTCTTTTCTCCCCCTAAAATTCAATGATGTAATCTAATCTTATTTTATTATTTCCACTATTATTTTATATTATTCCTTAGGAGGCCCATTTTAGACCTCAAAATTTCTCTAATGAATAGACTTGGATAGATTTCAACTTTCATCTCTTCCTTCTTCTTTGCATGGATGAATAAAAGCAGATGATTTTTTTTATGATTCGAGTTGGTGTCTAGTGGAGGAGGTCAAATGACTTATTTATAGAGATCTAATGTGCCCCAAGTGGTGTGTTATCTTGACTGAGATGACTTGATCTTTTTGGGGGCAGAACAATTTCAAATTCCCTCCTCTTATTTTGTGGGTTAATACAAAAGGAGAATAATGATCGTAGCTACAAAAATTCAACAATGCCAACTAGGAGAGCACGTCAGAGGCCAACCATCAGTGAATTGTAATGGGCACTATGAAGCAAACATTGACACATGTACAAAACTAAAATAAAAATGCCCTTGGTCCATGCTAAATCCTGGGGATTTTAGATAAGAATTTCCCTTTTGAAATTGGGGTTGGACGCATTCTGCTCCACAGAATAAACAATGACTAACCATTTGAAAACAAGGTCCATGCTAAATCCTGGATACTTTGGATAAGAATGCCCCATTTAAAATTGGGGTTGGATACAATCTGCTCCATAATTTGCTAGAGTTGGGCCCATACCCTTATCATATGACGAAATCTCTTTGGGGTCCTTGCAAAAGTTGAAGGAGACTGCTGACAACTAACTCATATTTGTTGATCTCACCCTTCACATAGTCATGGCGATCATCTATTTTACCAGTTCATGTGGTCACTCGGTCCATATGGTTAAGCATTTGCTGGTTAAGCGAGCTCATTTTGAACACAAAGAATTTGGCATCTCTTCTAGACTTGCACTGATATAATTTCCAGTGTCACTTTCTGTATCTTCCTCAGTGGAGTAACTTCTCTTGTGACCAACAGATAGTCTCAAGCCTGTTTAAAACACAATACATGTGACAATGCCAAAATAATATTTCCACTCCTATAGAGACAATAAATACACCTAAACACAAAATCAACAAAATAAAGAAAGATCACTATAAACTAAGGTTTCAACATACCTGGAAACACAGATGTATCTGAAATATGGGTGTACTTACACAAACCTGACCTCCTGTAAGATATTGGAAGTAGTTAGAGCACTTCACTCTTTCTGAAATTTTCCACCAAAAAGTTAAATACAATGAAATGATACATTTTTCAAAGAAGGTGATATCATCTTTAGTACCAATAAGAGACAAGACACAATGGATGTCTTCCATGAATCATTGCAAATGCATATGCAAGATAGTCAAAATAACTTGGTGATTATCAGAGTGAAAAACAGAATACACATACAACCAAAAAGACAAATTGGCTAAAACTATTGACCTTGCATAAGCTCTACAAATCTGGGGCAGAGGAACCCATCTTTTTCATGTATTACATACTACCAAGTTAAGAAAATATTGCAAACAGAAACACAACAAAGGAGAAAGGTAACATACCAACAATGGAAAATGGCAAAGGTAATGGCATGAATTTGTGTAGTGAGGCATAGAATACAAGTGCAGTTTCAAAATTTACATAATACCTCTAAGAGATTATTTCAGACCAAACCAAAACAAAGACGAAAGGCAACACAGCAACAATGACAAAGGCCAAAATAAGGCCACGAGTTTGGAAATAAGAGATACGCAGGATACAAGTATGGTGTAGGGAAGATGATAGAATCGCCAACATAAATGTAAGCAAAGAAAGGTGTGCATGCTTCCACAACAATCTATGGAAGTAGAGTGAAGTACTATATATGTGTAATGGCAAGCAATGGGGCTAAATCATAAATCTGTGACACTTTAAAGCAAGCTGCACTTTAATGATTTAATCTTTATTTTATAGTGTGGTTCCATGCCATTCACCCACTTTACATCATCCTAGCAAATCATGTTTGTTGTACATCGGCTAACCAAAATCACATAGCTAGTATCTATGTGGCACAAAAACATAAAAGGAAATGATTATGGGAACATGGGAGAAATGGAGAAAACAAATTTTCAAAAAGATTACAGGTGAAAAGGCAAGGAAATACAAAATACACATATATAAGGTTGAATATCAAGGGGTTAGTTTAATCAGTTGTGATCAATGTCATTAGGTATTTTGTTGGTTCCATGTCAGTAGGTTCCCAATGCAAATTCTTATGGGTTGGGCTCACTAGCTTTTACTAATGGATTTAATATGGATGTCATCCATGAATTTTAGAAGCATTTGTTTGGTTTCCCTGCAATATTTTCCGTGGATGTGTATATATATAACTATTCACAAATGTGGGAAAGCATCCCTTGAGTTTATGTCTGATGTTTTCCTTGGAAATATTTATTATATATTTCCAAGCCAAACCTCACGGGGGAAGCCAAGCGATGCTTCCCCACACTCATATATGGCACCTGTACTAAACCCATCAACATAAACTGGTGCAGATAACCCAAGGGAATTTGAACTAGGTACTTGTTGGCACAGAACTAGCCAAATGCACATCATCATTAACCACAAATGGTTGAGCTAACCCTTTGGGCTAACACACACACACACACACACACACACACACAGATAGCTATTACCATGAGGGATTATGAGTTAGAAACAAATATGTTTTCAATATCCATATGGGTAAGGATGTGGTCTTGAAAGCATAGTATTCAAAACCATCCAGTTGGAACCGGAAACTGGTCAAACTGACCGATTCATTAGTTGTCGGGGATGAACCGGTTGAGAAACTGCGTTAGAGCTCTTGGCGAGCTAAGGTTTTGCTACATGAAGTTTGAAGACTTTGAGCTAGATGATGTTTATGTAGCTCTTATTGATGATCCCATTTGTAATGGTGTTGAATCAATGATGAGTTTAATGAGTGAGCATGTTGATCAATATTTTGTAGTTTTGATGTCTAGTTTTGCTGCTACTACTACTATTACTGAGATTGCAAAGGAGTTTGAGGAGTCCTCAGACCTTGAGCTAGATGATGTTTATATAGCTCTTGTTGATGGTCCTATGTCTAGTAGTGGTGATGAGTTTGATCATGAAGATCAGTGATCATGTTGATCACTAATATGTAGGCTTGTAGTAGGATAGTGGCCCCATAGCTTGTAGCATTTTTTTTTGGACTCTAGAGGCCATTTAGAGCCTCATTGATTATGTATTTTGTCCCTGATATGTATTACACTCAATGCCATTTTAATATATTCACCTTTGCATGGTATATAGATGAGAAAACTTTTCATATTTTGTCTATATTGGTTTGGAATCATGGTTTTAAATCTTTAAAATAGTTTTTTTTCATTAAAATTAATTATTTCATGTATTTTTTAAAGATTGATTCATTGAGATCTGACCAGCCCAGTTTTCCCAATTTTGGTTCAAAAACCAGTTTAATAGGTAAACTAGTCCAATCACCGATTCTGTTTTTGAATATTATGCTTAAACCAGTTTAATAGGTAAACTAGTCTAATCACCCGTTCCAGTTTTGAATATTATGCTTGAAATTGCAATTGCTCTAAACATTAGGCACTTTGCTACAAGCATAAAAAAACTCTTCAATAGGTTCAAGTTAATAAACAAGTGATACTAAATTTCTTTATACCTCAACAATTCATTAGCTCACACCAGATGGAGAAGTTCCTCAAAAAGAGTTACAAAATATCTTTAAACAACACCATGAAGTAATTAATGAACCAAAAATACTTCCACCAAAAAGACAAGTGGAACCTGGGTCCAACACCAATCCACCAAATATTCGATTCTATAGGTTGCCCTTACCAATACCAACAAAAGATCAAAATTGAGAGGTTGATTCAAGAATAAAACTAGGCCCTTATTTAACAACCATTATCATTGTCCAGAGAGAGAACTGTCTTCCATGTATTCAGAAATAAAATAGTAAGTCACAAATCAATTTCAGTTGACACAAAAAGCCCCGCATATTCTTATGGACAACTTGCACATGAAGAAACAACAAAAAGAAGTTAAATGCAAATAATAAAAATTAAAGAACTGTCCAACACCAATTATTTTTTATAACAAGAAAAACACTCGAAAGATATTGAGTATTGACACTCTAAAGGGAGGCCCAAGGGACACTGTTTTTAAGTTTTTAGACTCACTTTTTAGGGTTAGGTTAGTGTAGATTCTTTTAGCATTTTTTTTTGCTTTTCTTGTGTTATTTTTTAATGTTTTCAACCTAATTTATTATTTTTATGTTTTCAGCCCAAAACATTCTTAGTTATGCCCAAAAGGTTTTGGGTTAGCAATCAAATGTGGGACCCATGTTTCCAAACATTGAAACTATCATTTCATAAAAATGGAAACAACCCAAAAACATTTCAACGACATTTAGATAGTGCTTCGTCTCCATTTCAAAATCTAAAATAGGGAATGATGTTTTGCCTCCATTTCATAATCTAAAATAGAGAATGAAATTTGGGACCTCTATAGATGTTTCCAATAACTATAGAAAAATATCAAGTGAATCAAGTTACTCGAGGAATGAAAGGGGGCAAACCTCAACTTTGATATAATTAATATCCTCAATTTTGATATAATTAATATCCTAAAACCTAGGAAGGTTTAAAGTGGGCTAGGATCAACGAAAGGGGGCAAATCTCAATTTTGATATAATTAATATCCTAAAACTTAGGAAGGTTTAAAGTGGGCTATAGGATCCTAGGATTGTTTTATAGGTTGGTCCAAGTCGTAAAATAAGGATGTCAATGTTAGTTTCCTAGTTGTTACAAGTTGTTTTCTCTTCCAATGTAGCATGTTGTGCAACTATTGTTTGACTGATTGCTTTATTAGAGAGATGGTGTGCCATTATGAGAAAAGTTTGCATGGCTTAAGAAGAGAACACTCTTGGAGTGAGTCTCATGTGCAACACAATGCGATGAGTAAATTTAGCAATAATAGACTCCATGTTGCATACACAAGACGACATGCATTTTTTAATTTAGTTACTTCAAGAACTAGTCAACTATCACTTATTAATTAGGAAAGAACATGGGTTAAAGGCTTTTTCAAATATAGAACAAGATGTAAATCCATAGGAGTGAGGTGCTTTCTTGTATGCATGCATTATCTCAAGGTGGGCATTTTATGGGAAATGACTCATGAAAACTAAACAAGACTAGGGTTAGATTTTGACATAGTTAACGTAAGTGCTTTAATTAGTATGTTTATATGCATTGCAAACCCTAGATTCTCCTATTCTATAAAGGAGAGATAATGCAGACCATTGAGAGTGTCATAGGTATTAAGAGCATGGTTGGTAGTTCATGCAATCTTAGTAGTGGGGTTTTACTAAAGAGAGGGTTAGGGAGTCGAGTAATTCCACAACTGTGATAGCATAGCTTTTGAGTGAAAAGCTTGTGTGATACCAACAAGTGTTTCCACACCCAATAACAAGGAATGTGATTTTCTCTATGGATTTCTAGTATGTTGTCTTGAATTTCCAAATTACTTTTATGTATATATAATAATTAGTTTTCAAATGGTTTGATTCAATCTCATGATATGAACATCTATCATTTTGATATGTGTTTCCTAATCTTCAGTTGTTAACAGCAACAATTAATTCTCTAAGTGAAGAAATGAGTATCATGGATTCAACAACTAGACTCTCTCAATTGAGTGTAACGTGACTTAATATAACTAAACACTGTGAAGTTGGAAGCTGAGTAAACCAAGGTACTCTGTGGTAAAAAAAGCTCTTGAATAGGTGATGTCCCAAACACATAAGTACAATGTTGGAAATAATACTGAGAGGGGGGGGTGAATCAGTATTATCAGATCAATAAAACTTTTTCAATGCTCAGAAACATATACGCTACTTCAGTTAAGTGAACCAGCGTGTACACGCTACTGTGTCTAAAGAAAACAGCGTATAACCAAAAAACTTATAATTCAGTTAGTTTATCTTCAGTTAAGTGCATCAGGTCATTATTCACCATATTAAGAGTAAACAGATGCAGTATAACATAACAGATCATCACACAAAAGCCACACACATGAACACCATGATATAAGGTGGAAACCCAATGTGGGTGAAAACCACCTGCTGCAAGTCGTCTCTATCTTTCTTTAATATGAAACTTCAGTTTACAATCTTTTGTACTGGTGCAGCCTTATACCAGTACGCAGGCTACAACCTGCTGAAGGCTTCAACCTTCTCTCATTCTCCAAACTTTCTTGGAAGGGAGCTCCAACCCCCTTTGCTCTTGTACTAGCTAAGATACTAGTACGTAGGTGCTGGCCTACAATCTTCTTTCCTTCAGGTACCACCTTTCATACATTTTCAGACTGGATATTCCTGAAGCACAACATTACAATCTGAAGACCACAATTCATTCAACTTTCATAGCAGATTACAAAACAACCAATACTCGCATCAACAATCTTTGAATCACTGAACCACTGAAAACCTGTCAAACCCAGTCACCAGAACACAATGCAGACTACAGAACTCTGCAATAACAATCAGACCCAGCTGCAACCCCAAAAATCAAGCTCCAAAAGTTACATGCTACTTTAATGAAGGCAACCCGCGTATACACGCGATTTTACTGAAGACAACCTGCGTACAGATCTAAAAATAATTTTTCATAACTTGCAGCTGTACCAGATATCAGTTATACCCAGAACATAACATTGCGTCAGTATGCAGATCTAGAAATACGCATAATCAACCATATAAATATAGTTCATTTCAAACCATTTGATTCCGATCTCTCCTTAGATCTTGTTCTCCATCAACCGATGAGATCTCTCCTTAGCACAGATCAAGCAATACATCATCAACCAATAACCTGCATACTGGATCTAATACTTCATCAGATATTCAAGCCTTTTCAGATGCACTTGCCTAATGATTTCCTTCTCCTTATATAGCCTTAGGCCTTGTTCAATACCAAGGGCCAAAACCATAGAAATCCAATACCATCATCTTCAAAACTAGGGATCAACACGTCCGTCGAGACACCAAGGTCCAAAACCCAGTCACCAGAAACTTCCAAGGAATAACCGCCGTGGACCAAAGATAAGTTTTCCACATACACGCGCTTTTACTGAAGCCAACCAGCGTGTACACGCGACTTGGTATATAGCGAACCTGCGTATACGCGACTTGGTATATAGTGGTATACGCGACTTGGGCTTAATGAACCTGCGTGTATGAACTTCCTCTTCTTCTTATAGTCTGATCATCAATCCCTTGCTACTGTCCATCTGCACTATGATTTCTCATCAGTGTGGTTTGCCATCAAGGACAACACTTGTCTCATAATGCCAACATACAACATCACCCTTTGTCACATTAACATATTCATCTCAATTTGGCTGCTATTATATTTGTGATAGTCTCCAACTTTGGTCATCACAACAAGGTGTATTACTTTCGAAACAAAGGAGAGGGAGCAACATAACAAACATGGGTACTTTGAATTAGTGTTAAAAATATCGGTATCGAAAAAATATCGGCGAAGGTCCAAAAAACATCTTATTGGCAAGATCGGCGAAAAAATCGGCAAAATATTGACAAATATTGACAAACATAAAAAAAAAAATTGCAGAATATATTCAATTTTTTTTTCATTTTTTTAAACATATAAAACAATAACAACATGAAATAAACACATTAGCAGATAAATATGAAGAAAGCACTGATATATATATGATGTAGTGGATGTAAAATAAAAATGATACATCAAAGGCGATATCAAATCTTGTTGATCCCTGATAATTGTCCAATCAAGGACTCAAATGTGGAGAACCAATACAAAATAATATCACATATATAAAAGTATCTCAGCATCATGAGTTATTAACCTATATGTAGCAAAACAAATAAAACTAGCATCTATTTATCTGAGATCAATCCCCTCTCCCTAACAGCTATCTTTCTGTCTTTTCCATCAATTGTTTCAAGAGCTTTTTGTTAGGGAGCCTAGCCAGATGGTATTTCAATCACGTAACCCCTCTTGCCATCTTGGTCCCACACAATTTGCATGATAGATATGCCCGATTTGTCTGACCATCAGGCTCCCCATACTCCCAAAATGGGTCCAAGGCTTTTGGCATATTTATAGTGAACTAATTCAAGCCTAACGCACCAAAAAAACAAAAAATTGGCATTAAACACCCCAAAACAAAAAATAATAAGTAACAACCACCTCATTTTAAAAATAAAATAAAAAAATTACTACATTATTTGCAATGTGAATGAAAAATGGAAATAAGATGGTGCATAAGAAAGTTAAAAGAAAAATGAAGCTTGTTGTCCAAATATGGAGAAAACCATTGCATTGGCTCATGGGCATGAAAATCATAGCAAATGGAAAAAAACGAAGAAGCAAAATGTTGGTAGGAAAAGAGGCAAGCAAGCATAACCCTAGTAAATCTATGAAAAAAATCATTAAGGTTGTCTCACTGTTCTTCAATCTTTGGTCCAACAAAAAGTTCTTAGTTGGCGGTGATAATGATTGTTTAATCCTCAATCCCTCCTTAAAAACCACCAAAAATCTCTTCCCCTTCCTCCTCCAAGACTCAGAAACCGAAATGAGCAAATGAAAAGAGAAAATTCCCTTTTCTAGCTGCGGGCCAGCCTACCCAACAATTTTTCCTATTGTCGCGCAATATTTTGCCGAAATATCGGTGATTTCTCGGAAATATTGCGATACTTTCTCGTCGATATTTCAGCTCGCCAAAAATATCGTGATAATATCACCGAGGAAATATCGCGATATTTATGATAAATCACCAATATCTAGACAATATTATCAACTCTACTTTAAATATCTTTCATGAACATTATTTTTTTCATACTTATAACCCTCGTCTAAAATTACTAATTGTCCTTCTGAAACTAAATCTGCCCCCTTTGTCTACAAGTACTACTTGCCCCCTACCACCTAAATCTCCTTCTTCACTTCAATCTCCTCCCCTTTCCTCCCACTTGTACATCTACCTCTATATCTCATGCAATGTAAAGCTTTCTAGAGTTTACCTTCTCAGTTTCCTCTTACCTACTCACTTTTCTTTCTTTTTCAATTTTATCTATTTATATTTTATTTATATTTTAGCGTTCTTGAGTAGCATTTCCATTCACATTCTTGTCATATTTTAATATGATCACCTTTATTGTTGGTTACAACTAATCTTATTTGTTGAAAATACTTAATATCTAGATTAGTGGGGATTTTTAACGTACCCCTGTTTTTTCCTAACAGTAGTAGCCTATTTGCGGTACTCTTTTATATAATATGCTTTGTAAATCATTTTTCACTAATAGAAAATTTCCATGGTCCCATTGGCAAGGAAGTGGAGCAATTATGCTGGTTGTAACTCTTTGGTTGTAGTCATGATTGACTGACACAAAGACATATCCGGTACTCTTTTTTGTAAGATGCTTTGTAAATCATGTTTCACTAATAGAAAATTTCCATGGCCCATTGGCAAGGAAGTGGAGCAATTATGCTGGTTGTAGCTCCTTGGTTGTAGTCATGCTTGACTGACACAGAGACATATTCGGTACTCTTTTTTGTAATATTCTTTGTAAATCATGTTTCACTAATAGAAAATTTCCATGGCCCAATTGACAAGGAAGTGGAGCAATTATGCTGGTTGTAACTACTTGGTTGTAGTCATGATTGACTGACACAGAGACATCCATCACATCAATGCATGTGGCCCATGTTTTCTTTTTTCTGGCAGAGTTTTAAGATTCTGTTTTACTTATCAGCTCTTTAGAATGGTTGTTCTCTTTCTATTGACTAAGATAAGATAATTTTATTAATGTACAACAAATGACTACAAAATTAAATTTAAAAAATATTACATTTAAACAAAAAAAAAAATTCTACCTAGTGCATCAACAAACCAACTATAATAGTAAAACAAAATTGGAAAAAAAAAATCCTCTCCATTTTTGTAAACACCAGATGTTTACAGTTGTGTGTAGTTAATAGTGTGACTACATATATGAAGTCGTATTTTTCGCATTTAATCCAAGTTCAAGAACAGATTTCTCCCTTTAGTCTTTACTAGCTCCATCAATGAGATTAACCATTTATAGGCTCAGAACTGGATTATGACTGGAATTTTTCTAATGTATAATAAAAAAATAGATAGATGGACAAAATTGTACCATGCTTTGGCTTGTCAAAAGATTCGATTCTTCCACAAACATGACTCAAAAAAAAAAAAAAAATCCCTATTTCTCCGTAGATATCACATAAATTGCACGGTAATATGGTATACAGTCAAATGCGCCAACCAATTATAATTCTATCTATGAGGCACCTAAACATTCACGCTTTTAGAATATGATTATTGTCGAGTCTAAGCCACTGTTGCAAAAAAAATTGAAATTGCATACACTTATAAAATACTTTGCATGTAATGGTGTAATCAGGGGCGAAAAATATTTGCACTAATTGGCAAGTCACATTCTAAAGTTGTGGTGCACTAACAAATGAGTAAAGAGAGCTCTATATGTTGCATGTCTAAAACCAACATGACATAACCACTGCAATGAAGAAGAGGAACTCATTCAATTATTTTTAGTGCTAGTTTTATGATAGAAATGTGGTTCTGCTGTGATGCTACAAAAACAGGAAATTCACAAAAACCACACAAACAACATTGGCATCTAAGCACTTTCTGTATACCAAAAAGTAATAACTTTGCAAGGTTGCTACTACAAAGGGCATCAACTGTACCTATGCATGTGACTAACAAAATCATCAATGAGAATAGGCCACGAACCTGCAGTAAACAACATATAGAACAATTGGTCAAATATGATATAAATTTCTAAATCCCAAACTCGCAAGAAAATGAATAACAGAAGATATAAAAATAAAAATAAAAATAATAAAATGAAAAAAAAGTGAACTAGACAAGATTTTATGTGGAAGTCTGACACACCCAGCATCAGTTGGATCACTCCTTAGCAGTGCCCTAACTTTCACGTTCCAATTTTGATTTGGGCCCAGACTCCAAATCATTTAGTAATTTAAATTTTGCATCAATCAGTTTTAACAAAATAACACAAGCATCTTAGAAGAGGAGAAACAATAGCATTGTGAATTGGAATTGTCAAAAGCTAGGTACAGAAAAGGCAAGGTGGTTTACTTGATCTAAAGTACAGTAATAGGACCAGCAAAGTTTACCTAGACTTGCTGGTTTAACCTGACTAGTCCTAAAGAGCAGATCAGGTCAGATTGGACCCATCCAATCTCAGCCAGGCCCCAACTTACTCAGTAGTCCTAAGTTTGACCTGGTCAATGAGACTTAGCTAGACTCAGTCAATTCTGACTGGATTAGCCATTGACCCTTAATTATAAAAGGTACAAAAATTGTCATTTTCACCTCACTTTTTCAGTATATTTTTGAGTTTTACACTAGGGATATTGGCATTTGCATAGTGAGACAATGTTGGACATTGGATAAACCAACGCTCTCCATGTGTTTGGCAACATGTGCTTAACTGCCTCTCGTGGATCCATTAACTCTAGCGATGCATCTGTTTACTAACACTTGCAGGTTTTGGTGTAATGACAATCGTGATTCCAACAAGTGGTATCAGAGCCAAAGCTCTCAAGTTCGAATCACACCCGACTCGTGCTGGGGGGATATTGTTGGACATTGGATAAACCAATGCTCCCCGTGTGTTTTGCGACATGTGCTTAACCGCCTCTCATGGATCCATTAACTCTGGTGATGCGTCCATTTACTAACACCTTCGAGTTTTGGTGTGACAACAATTATGATTCCAACAGACAACAGGCATCTTGAGGTCACATAGTATGGTGATGAGGCTCGTAGGCCATTATTTTCAGAGGCGTTGAAATGGTTGGACCAAACTAGTGAGGCAAGGGAAAGGGTATGGTTTTATGTTGGCCTTCGATCTTAATATACATGTTATGTCATATAATTAGACAATATTTTCATTCTAGTTCATGTCATGGTTCATGGTGTTCACCATATTTTGTATCGAGTATCAAACACCATTTTTTCATGACACCTAATAGGATGACAACTATGGACTTTTTATGGACCAGTTTACAGACCATGGGCATTATCATGGTGCACATGTTCTTCTTGGTGCTAACCTTGTAATTGATCAAGCCCTAGTCACCCAAAGGTTATGGGGGTATCTATGGAGAACGACTTTGCACAATCAATTTGTCCTTCCTTTTCACTCTCACTAGCATATTTGATGGATTGGCTATTTTTTACCATTGGTGAAGGTCGCTTCAGTTGTTTATCCTATATCTTTCAACTCGATGGAGGCACACTTTTCATGTTGGATTATTGTTGGGGAGATTCTGTTGTTATTCCCCTTGTTCATGATCCTCTAGTGACTACTTTTGAGTGGTGGGTTAATGTCTTCTTCTTAGTTGTTTGTGTCCTCTAGCACATGGGTCATTTCATCCATATTTATATAAGTTTTACTTCATAATTAGCCTTTGATTTTCCATATCACATCATTTCACCATCTCCATGTGTGAACACATCAAAATGGTTTATGATATTCCTATTGCTAACCGATTAACCAAAGCCTTACCTTGAGTGCCAAATTATTGGCCTATTAATATTAATATGCTATAAACCATCATTAAAGCTTCATTTCCTAAGTTTCAATTTGAATAAGAAAAAAAAACGATAGGAAAATAGGATCAATTGCTAGGGAAAGAAACGTAATGTTTCATGTGGTACAACACAAGGGTAGTGCTCTAGCACACATGTTGAGGAAACTCAATATAATATTGTTATTTTTTAGCGGTTACCCCCTGGCATTTGTTGACCCATTCATGTCCACATGTGCCACCATGTTTGACCATGTTTACAACCTTATCTCTTGGCACACATGTGGAGAAAGTGGTTGAGTTTTACATGTGGTTTGAGAGGTTAGTTATGCATGCACCCTAGTCATTTACTCACTTCCACTCACATCCCTTCAAATCCACTAACCCTCCCCCTTATTTACACACCTTCAATCTTCTAGGTACATTTTTCTAGGCTAGTAGGTGATGAAATCTACTAGAAGGGTCCACATGCACCTTTGAATAAGTCTTGCTCACACCTCGTTTCACCTTTTTAAAGTGACTATGAACTAATTGAATATTTATTGCACATATCTTATAATATATCCACTTTGGAGGAGATGTTGCACACTTCCCTAAGGTACACTCTTCCTCTAGATTATTTTTTCTTGGGGAAGTTACAACTGCTTTGACTCATTCTCCTAGGGTGTCCAACTTATACAATATTATTTTACAATTTTTCTTGAATGAGAAACTTCTTGGAGTGAGGCCTTTTACAACAAAAGCTAGCATCCAATGTGGGAAAGTCCCAACCACCAAAGTGCAAGCTTAAATTGAACTTAGGAAGGCTGCCCCTTATCACCACAGTAACTCTTTCTCTCATTTTAGTCTAGCTCTCCTCTAGCATAAGGGAAGCTTCTCTATGGTAGGTTCATGTCCAAGGTTTGAGGTCTAAAATGTAGTGTTTTGGACTTGAATCAAGCCTGGATTGTTGTTTTGAGCAAGGTAAAATTAGGTTTAGATACTATCATGCCAGTCTACTATACTTATATTTGGGGGTGCATAGAATTATTACAAATATGATTTAGGTAATATTATTGTTGGAAGTAACAATCATATTTGCAAAAGCATAGTGTTTGAGCAAGTTTAAGATGTGAAAATGAGAGTTTATATGCTCAAATACAATCTAGAATTTAAAGTTTCTGAAGTATATGAATCACATAAAATGCAAAAATTTATAATAAAAATCAAACAATAAATTCCAAAATGAAAATAATGTTTAAAAGATTATTTCAGGGCTGTTTTGCCAGGATTCTTGACTTCTTTTGATCACCCCCCTAAGTTCTGTCGGCCTCCTACTGTCTGTGGTCTTCCTTAGAAAGGTTGCGGCCTAGTCTTGAGATATATCAGCTTACTAAGAGATGGATTTTAGCCTTGAACCTATGGATTTGTCCCTCTTCATAACTTCGGCCAGAACATAGACAAACCTCCTTTGGAATACACTTCGTCCTTCAGATTGGACTAGGGCTTCTCTTCATTAGGATGATCTTCAAATTGTGTAAGAGAACAAGCCCTAGAAGATAGCTTCAAACAAGTTGGCTTCTTCAAGGCTTCTCTTTAACCATGGCTCTAAAAACATGTTGATTTTTCATGATATTCTACACTAATAATTACTTCTAATGATTTCTCCATTAATTTATCTTGTGTCACATTCATCATTAATCAATTATACATAGAAAATCTTCAACAGTAAAACAATAATTACAATAGGATCATGAAGAGATAACCAAACATAAGAGACACAAAAACCTAACTAAGGAAAAAACCAATAATCTTTTCTTAGAGAAATAGTCCAATTCAACAAGAGATACAATCTGAAATTTCCAGTGAAATAAAGTCAAATTGACCAGCCATTAAACCTAGGTCAAACATGGTCAAATGAAGATAATTTCATCTTCCTCCACATGTCAACTAGACCGAATTTAGTTCTCCTACACTCTCCACAAAAATTCAAACCGTTGCCTAGAAAAATCATAGAAGATTCCACACGTGTGAAGTCAGCAGAAGTCAAACTTGAGCTAGTAATAGAGAAATTTTGAGGTCTAAAATGGGCCTCAAAATAAAAATGTACAACCAAAATCAGCTTTATAAGAACAAATAGGATTCAAGATGATGATGTCAACATGGGGGACGATTCACCATTTTTGGTGTAAAAAAGTAAAAAGATAAAAAAATAAAATAAAAACTATTTTTTCAACTTATCCCCCTACAATTTTACTCACATTTTGAGTGATGGCACTTATTGGATGCGGAATTTAATTCATAATCCAAGGAGTACCAATGTTGCATACTTTCGATGGACCCTGCTACACAAAAATTGAGAAATACATTAAAAGTGTGATTGCAATTACACTTTTTCACGTATTTCTCATTTTTCATGTAGCAGCGCCCATTGAAAGCAGGCAACATGGATATTCCTTGGATGAGGAATTAAATTTTGCATCCAATAAGTGCTCTCGCTTGAAATTTGAGTAAAACTATAGGGAGATAAGTTGAAAATATGAGTTGAAAATGTAGTTTTCTCTTTTCTCCCCCTAAAATTCAATGATGTATTCTAATCTTATTTTATTATTTCCACTATTATTTTATATTATTCCTTAGGAGGCCCATTTTAGACCTCAAAATTTCTCTAATGAATAGACTTGGATAGATTTCAACTTTCATCTCTTCCTTCTTCTTTGCATGGATGAATAAAAGCAGAGGATTTTTTTTATGATTCGAGTTGGTGTCTAGTGGAGGGGGTCAAATGACTTATTTATAGAGATCTAATGTGCCCCAAGTGGTGTGTTATCTTGACTGAGATTGCTTGATCTTTTTGGGGGCAGAACAATTTCAAATTCCCTCCTCTTATTTTGTGGGTTAATACAAAAGGAGAATAACGATCGTAGCTACAAAAATTCAACAATGCCAACTAGGAGAGCACGTCAGAGGCCAACCATCAGTGAATTGTAATGGGCACTATGAAGCAAACATTGACACATGTACAAAACTAAAAAAAAATGCCCTTGGTCCATGCTAAATCCTGGAGATTTTAGATAAGACTTTCCCTTTTGAAATTGGGGTTGGACGCATTCTGCTCCACAGAATAAACAATGACTAACCATTTGAAAACAAGTTCCATGCTAAATCATGGATACTTTGGATAAGAATGCCCCATTTAAAATTGGGGTTGGATACAATCTGCTCCATAATTTGCTAGAGTTGGGCCCATACCCTTATCATATGACGAAATCTCTTTGGGGTCCTTGCAAAAGTTGAAGGAGACTGCTGACAACTAACTCATATTTGCTGATCTCACCCTTCACATAGTCATGGCGATCATCTATTTTACTAGTTCATGCGGTCACTCGTTCCATATGGTTAAGCATTTGCTGGTTAAGCGAGCTCATTTTGAACACAAAGAATTTGGCATCTCTTCTGACCTTGCACTGATATAATTTCCAGTGTCACTTTCTGTGTCTTCCTCAGTGGAGTAACTTCTCTTGTGACCAACAGATAATCTCAAGCCTGTTTAAAACACAATACATGTGACAACGCCAAAATAATATTTCCACTCCTATAGAGACAATAAATACACCTAAACACAAAATCAACAAAATAAAGAAAGATAACTGTAAACTAAGCTTTCAACATACCTGGAAACATAGATGTATCTGAAATATGGGTGTACTTACACAAACCTGACCTCCTGTAAGATATTGGAAGTAGTTAGAGCACTTCACTCTTTCTGAAATTTTCCACCAAAAAGTTAAATACAATGAAATGATACATTTTTCAAAGAAGGTGATATCATCTTTAGTACCAATAAGAGACAAGACACAATGGATGTCTTCCATGAATCATTGCAAATGCATATGCAAGATAGTCAAAATAACTTGGTGATTATCAGAGTGAAAAACAGAATACACATACAACCAGAAAGACAAATTGGCTAAAACTATTGACCTTGCATAAGCTCTGCAAATCTGGGGCAGAGGAACCCATCTTTTTCATGTATTACATACTACCAAGTTAAGAAAATATTGCAAATAGAAACACAACAAAGGAGAAAGGTAACATACCAACAATGGAAAATGGCAAAGGTAATGGCATGAATTTCTGTAGTGAGGCATAGAATACAAGTGCAGTTTCAAAATTTACATAATACCTCTAAGAGGATATTTCAGACCAAACCAAAATAGAGACGAAAGGCAACACAGCAACAATGACAAAGGCCAAAATAAGGCCATGAGTTTGGAAATAAGAGATACGCAGGATACAAGTATGGTGTAGGGAGGATGATAGAATCGCCAACATAAATGTAAGCAAAGAAAGGTGTGCATGCTTCCACAACAATCTATGGAAGTAGAGTGAAGTACTATATATGTGTAATGGCAAGCAATGGGGCTAAATAATAAATCTGTGACACTTTAAAGCAATCTGCACTTTAATAATTTAATCTTTATTTTATAGTGTGGTTCCATGCCATTCACCCACTTTACATCATCCTAGCAAATCATGTTTGTTGTACATCGGCTAACCAAAATCACATAGCTAGTATCTATGTGGCACAAAAACATAAAAGGAAATGATTATGGGAACATGGGAGAAATGGAGAAAACAAATTTTCAAAAAGATTACAGGTGAAAAGGCAAGGAAATACAAAGTACACATATATAAGATCGAATATCAAGGGGTTTGTTTAATCAGTTGTGATCAATGTCATTAGGTATTTTGTTGGTTCCATGTCAGTAGGTGCCCAATGCAAATTCTTATGGGTTGGGCTCACTAGCTTTTACTAATGGATTTAATATGGATGTCATCCATGAATTTTAGAAGCATTTGTTGGGTTTCCCTGCAAGATTTTCCGTGGATGTGTATATATATAACTATTCACAAATGTGGGAAAGCATCCCTTGAGTTTATGTCTGATGTTTTCCTTGGAAATATTTATTATATATTTCCAAGGCAAACCTCACGGGGGAAGCCAAGGGATGCTTCCCCACACTCATATATGGCACCTGTACTAAACCCATCAACATAAACTGGTGCAGGTAACCCAAGGGAATTTGAACTAGGTACTTGTTGGCACAGAACTAGCCAAATGCACATCATCATTAACCACAAACGGTTGAGCTAACCCTTTGTGCTAAACACCAACACACACACACACACAGATAGCTATTAACCATGAGGGATTATGAGTTAGAAACAAATATGTTTTCAATATCCATATGGGTAAGGATGTGGTATTGAAAGCATAGT
The DNA here is from genome assembly GCA_031772625.1 of Pinus tabuliformis. NCBI lineage: Eukaryota > Viridiplantae > Streptophyta > Pinopsida > Pinales > Pinaceae > Pinus > Pinus tabuliformis. Next base: position 400,709,688 of record CM062814.1, on the reverse strand, counting down.
ATTCAAAACCATGAAGTTGGAACTGGAAACTGGTCAAACTGACCAATTCACTAGTTGGCGGGGATGAACCGGTTGAGAAACTGCGTTAGAGCTCTTGGCGAGCTAAGGTTTTGCTACATGAAGTTTGAAGACTTTGAGCTAGATGATGTTTACGTAGCTCTTATTGATGATCCCATTTATAATGGTGTTGAATCAATGATGAGTTTAATGAGTGAGCATGTTGGTCAATATTTTGTAGTTTTGATTTCTAGTTTTGCTGCTACTACTACTATTATTGAGATTGCAAAGGAGTTTGATTAGTCCTCAGACCTTGAGCTAGATGATGTTTATATAGCTCTTGTTGATGATCCTATGTCTAGTAGTGGTGATGAGTTTGATCATGAAGATCAGTGATCATGTTGATCACTAAAATGTAGGCTTGTAGTAGGATAGTGGCCCCATAGCTTGTAGCATTTTTTTTTGGACTCTAGAGGCCATTTAGAGCCTCATTGATTATGTATTTTGTCCCTGATATGTATTACACTTAATGCCATTTTAATATATTCACCTTTGCATGATATATAGATGAGAAAACTTTTCATATTTTGTCTATATTGGTTTGGAATCATGGTTTTAAATCTTTAAAATAGTTTTTTTTTTACTAAAATTAATTATTTCATGTATTTTTTTAAAGATTGATTCATTGAGATCTGACCAACCCAGTTTTCCCAATTTTGGTTCAAAAACCAGTTTAATAGGTAAACTAGTCCAATCACCAATTCTGTTTTTGAATATTATGCTTAAACCAGTTTAATAGGTAAACTAGTCTAATCACCGGTTCCAGTTTTGAATATTATGCTTGAAATTGCAATTGCTCTAAACATTAGGCACTTTGCTACAAGCATAAAAAAACTCTTCAATAGGTTCAAGTTAATAAACAAGTGATACTAAATTTCTTTATACCTCAACAATTCATTAGCTCACACCAGATGGAGAAGTTCCTCAAAAAGAGTTACAAAATATCTTTAAACAACACCATGAAGTAATTAGTGAACCAAAAATACTTCCACCAAAATGACAAGTGGAACCTGGGTCCAATGCCAATCCACCAAATATTCGATTCTATAGGTTGCCCTTACCAATACCAAAAAAAGATCAAAATTGAGAGGTTGATTCAAGAATAAAACTAGGCCCTTATTTAACAACCATTATCATTGTCCAGAGAGAGAACTATCTTCCATGTATTCAGAAATAAAATAGTAAGTCACAAATCAATTTCAGTTGACACAAAAAGCCCTGCATATTCTTATGGACAACTTGCACATGAAGAAACAACAAAAAGAAGTTAAATGCAAATAATAAAAATTAAAGAACTGTCCAACACCAATTATTTTTTACAACAAGAAAAACACTTGAAACATATTGAGTATTGACACTCTAAAGGGAGGCCCAAGAGACACTGTTTTTAAGTTTTTAGACTCACTTTTTAGGGTTAGGTTAGTGTAGATTCTTTTAGCATTTTTTTTTTGCTTTTCTTATGTTATTTTTTAATGTTTTCAACCTAATTTATTATTTTTATGTTTTCAGCCCAAAACATTTTTAGTTATGCCCAAAAGGTTTTGGGTTAGCAATCAAATGTGGGACCCATGTTTCCAAACATTGAAACTATCATTTCATAAAAATGGAAACAACCCAAAAACATTTCAACGACATTTAGATAGTGCTTCGTCTCCATTTCAAAATCTAAAATAGGGAATGATGTTTTGCCTCCATTTCATAATCTAAAATAGAGAATGAAATTTGGGACCTCTATAGATGTTTCCAATAACTATAGAAAAATATCAAGTGAATCAAGTTACTCGAGGAATGAAAGGGGGCAAACCTCAACTTTGATATAATTAATATCCTCAATTTTGATATAATTAATATCCTAAAACCTAGGAAGGTTTAAAGTGGGCTAGGATCAACGAAAGGGGGCAAATCTCAATTTTGATATAATTAATATCCTAAAACTTAGGAAGGTTTAAAGTGGGCTATAGGATCCTAGGATTGTTTTATAGGTTGGTCCAAGTCGTAAAATAAGGATGTCAATGTTAGTTTCCTATTTGTTACAAGTTGTTTTCTCTTCCAATGTAGCATGTTGTGCAACTATTGTTTGATTGATTGCCTTATTAGAGAGATGGTGTGCCATTATGAGAAAAGTTTGCATGGCTTAAGAAGAGAACACTCTTGGAGTGAGTCTCATGTACAACACAATGCGATGAGTAAATTTAGCAATAATAGACTCCATGTGCATACACAAGATGACATGCATTTTTTAGTTTAGTTACTTCAAGAAATAGTCAACTATCACTTATTAATTAGGAAAGCACATGAGTTAAAGGCTTTTTCAAATATAGAACAAGATGTAAATCCATAGGAGTGAGGTTCTTTCTTGTATGCATGCATTATCTCAAGGTGGGCATTCTATGGGAAATGACTCATGAAAACTAAACAAGACTAGGGTTAGATTTTGACATAGTTAACGTAAGTGCTTTAATTAGTATGTTTATATGCATTGCAAACCCTAGATTCTCCTATTCTATAAAGGAGAGATAATGCAGACCATTGAGAGTGTCATAGGTATTAAGAGCATGGTTGGTAGTTCATGCAATCTTAGTAGTGGGGTTTTACTAAAGAGAGGGTTAGGGAGTCGAGTAATTCCACAACTGTGATAGCATGGCTTTTGAGTGAAAAGCTTGTGTGATACCAACAAGTGTTTCCACACCCAATAGCAAGGAATGTGATTTTTTCTATGGATTTCTAGTATGTTGTCTTGAATTTCCAAATTACTTTTATGTATAAATAATAATTAGTTTTCAAATGGTTTGATTCAATCTCATGATATGAACATCTATCATTTTGATATGTGTTTCCTAATCTTCAGTTGTTAACAGCAACAATTAATTCTCTAAGTGAAGAAATGAGTATCATGGATTCAACAACTAGACTCTCTCAATTGAGTGTAACGTGACTCAATATAACTAAACACTGTGAAGTTGGAAGCTGATTAAACCAAGGTACTCTGTGGCAAAAAAATATCTTGAATAGGTGATGTCCCAAACACATAAGTACAACATCACCCTTTGTCACATTAACATATTCATCTCAATTTGGCTGCTATTATATTTGTGATAGTCTCCAACTTTGGTCATCACAACAAGGTGTATTACTTTCGAAACAAAGGAGAGGGAGCAACATAAGAAGCATGGGTACTTTGAATTAGTGTTAAAAATATCGGTATCGAAAAAATATCGGCGAAGGTCCAAAAAACATCTTATTGGCAAGATTGGCGAAAAAATCGGCAAAATATTGACAAATATTGACAAACATAAAAAAAAATTGCAGAATATATTCAATTTTTTTTTCATTTTTTTAAACATATAAAACAATAACAACATGAAATAAACACATTAGCAGATAAATATGAAGAAAGCACTGATATATATATATGATGTAGTGGATGTAAAATAAAAATGATACATCAAAGGCGATACCAAATCTTGTTGATCCCTGATTTGTCCAATCAAGGACTCAAATGTGGAGAACCAATACAAAATAACATCACATATATAAAAGTATCTCATCATCATGAGTTATTAACTTATATGTAGCAAAACAAATAAAACTAGCAGCTATTTATATGAGATCAGTGCCCTCTCCCTAACAGCTATCTTGCTGTCTTTTCCATCAATTGCTTCAAGATATTTTTGTTAGGGAGCCTAGCCAGATGGTATTTCAATCACGTAACCCCTCTTGCCATCTTGGTCCCACACAATTTGCATGATATATATTCCCGATTTGTTTGACCATCGGGCTCCCCATACTCCCAAAATGGGTCCAAGGCTTTTGGCATATTTATAGTGAACTAATTCAAGCCTAACGCACCAAAAAAACAAAAAATTGGCATTAAACACCCCAAAACAAAAAATAATAAGTAACAAGCACCTCATTTAAAAAAATAAAAAAATTACTACATTATTTGCAATGTGAATGAAAAATGGAAATAAGATGGTGCATAAGAAAGTTAAAAGAAAAATGAAGCTTGCTGTCCAAATATGGAGAAAACCCTTGCATTGGCTCATGAGCATGAAAATCATAGCAAATGGAAAAAACAAAGAAGCAAAATGTTGGTAGGAAAAGAGGCAAGCAAGCATAACCCTAGTAAATCTATGAAAAAAATCATTAAGGTTGTCTCACTGTTCTTCAATCTTTGATCCAACAAAAAGTTCTTAGTTGGCAGTGATAATGATTGTTTAATCCTAAATCCCTCCTTGACAACCACCAAAAATCTCTTCCCCTTCCTCCTCCAAGACTCAGAAACCGAAATGAGCAAATGAAAAGAGCAAATTCCCTTTTCTAACTGCGGGCCAGCCTGCCCAACAGTTTTTCCTATTGTCACGCAATATTTTGCCGAAATATCAGTGATTTCTCGGAAATATTGCAATATTTTCTCGTCGATATTTCGGCTCGCAAAAAATATCGTGATAATATCACCGAGAAAATATTGCTATATTTATGATAAATCACCAATATCTAGACAATATTATCAACTCTAATTTAAATATCTTTCATGAACATTATTTTTTTCATACTTATAACCCTCGTCTAAAATTACTAATTTTCCTTCTGAAACTAAATCTGCCCCCTTTGTCTACAAGTACTACTTGTCCCCTACCACCTAAACCTCTTTCTTGACTTCAATCTCCTCCCCTTTCCTCCCACTTGTACATCTACCTCTATATCTCATGCAATGTAAAGCTTTCCAGAGTTTACCTTCTCAGTTTCCTCTTACCTACTCACTTTTCTTTCTTTTTCAGTTGTATCTATTTATATTTTATTTATATTTTAGCGTTCTTGAGTAGCATTGCCATTCACATTCTTGTCATATTTTAATATGATCACCTTTATTGTTGGTTACAACTAATCTTATTTGTTGAAAATACTTAATATCTGGATTAGTGGGGGTTTTTAACGTACCCCTATTTTTGCCTAACAATAGTAGCCTATTTGCGGTACTCTTTTATATAATATGCTTTGTAAATCATTTTTCACTAATAGAAAATTTCCATGGTCCCAATGGCAAGGAAGTGGAGCAATTATGCTAGTTGTAACTCTTTGGTTGTAGTCATGATTGACTGACACAAAGACATATCGGTACTCTTTTTTCTAATATGCTTTGTAAATCATGTTTCACTAATAGAAAATTTCCATGGCCCATTGGCAAGGAAGTGGAGCAATTATGCTGGTTGTAACTCCTTGGTTGTAGTCATGCTTGACTGACACAGAGACATATCCGGTACTCTTTTTTGTAATATTCTTTGTAAATCATGTTTCACTAATAGAAAATTTCCATGACCCAATTGGTAAGGAAGTGGAGCAATTATGCTGGTTGTAACTCCTTGGTTGTAGTCATGATTGATTGACACAGAGACATCCATCACATCAATGCATGAGGCCCATGTTTTCTTTTTTCTGGCAGAGTTTTAAGATTCTGTTTTACTTATCAGCTCTTTAGAATGGTTGTTCTCTTTCTATTGACTAAGATAAGATAATTTTATTAACGTACAACAAATGACTACAAAATTAAATTAAAAAAATATTACATTTAAACAAAATAAAAATAAAAATTGCTACCTAATGCATCAACAAACCAACTATAATAGTAAAAAAAAATTGCAAAAAAAAAATCCTCTCCATTTTTGTAAACACCAGATGTTTACAGTTGTGTGTAGTTAATAGTGTGACTACATATATGAAGTCGTATTTTTCGCATTTAATCCAGGTTCAAGAACATATTTCTCCCTTCAGTCTTTACTAGCTCCATCAATGAGATTGACCATTTATAGACTCAGAACTAGATTATGACTGGAATTTTTTTAATGTATAATAAAAAAATAGATAGATGGAAAAAATTCCATGCTTTGGCTTGTCAAAATATTCGATTCTTCCACAAACATGACTCATAACAAAAAAAAAAAAAAAAAAAATCCCTATTTCTCCGTAGATATCACATAAATTGCACGGTAATGTGGTATACAGTCAAATGCGCCAACCAATTATAATTCTATTTATGAGGCACCTAAACATTCACGCTTTTAGAATATGATTATTGCCGAGTCTAAGCCACTGTTGCAAAAAAAATTGAAATTGCATACACTTATAAAATACTTTGCATGTAATGGTGTAATCAGGGGCGAAAAGAATTTGCACTAATTGGAAAGTCACATTCTAAAGTTGTGGTGCACTAACAAATGAGTAAAGAGAGCTCTATATGCTGCATGTCTAAAACCAACATGAGATAACCTCTGCAATGAATAAGAGGAACTCATTCAATTATTTTTAGTGCTAGTTTTATGATAGAAATGTGGTTCTGCTTTGATGCTACAAAAACAGGAAATTCAAAAAAGCCACACAAACAACATTGGCATCTAAGCACTTTCTGTATACAAAAAAGTAATAACTTTGCAAGGTTTCTACTACAAAGGGCATCAACTGTACCTATGCATGTGACTAACAAAATCATCAATGAGAATAGGCCACGAACCTGCAGTAAACAACAGATAGAAAAATTGGTCAAATATGATATAAATTTCTAAATCCCAAACTCGCAAGAAAATGAATAACAGAAGATATTAAAATAAAAAAATAAAAAAAAAATGAAAAAAAAGTGAACTAGACAAGATTTTATGTGGAAGTCTGACACACCCAGCATCAGTTGGATCACTCCTTAGCAGTGCCGTGACTTTCACGTTCCAATTTTGATTTGGGTCCAGACTCCAAATCATTTAGTAATTTAAATTTTGCATCAATCAGTTTTAACAAAATAACACAAGCATCTTAGAAAAGGAGCAACAATAGCATTGTGAATTGGAATTGTTAAAAGTTGGGTACAGAAAAGGCAAGGTGGTTTACTTGATCTAAAGTACAGTAATAGGACCAGCAAAGTTTACCTAGACTTGCTAGTTTAACCTGACTAGTCCTAAAGAGCAGATCAGGTCAGACTGGACCCATCCAATCTCAGCCAGGACCAAACTTACTCAGCAGTCCTAAGTTTGACCCGGTCAATGAGACTCAGCTAGACTCAGTCAATTCTGACTGGATTAGCCATTGACCCTTAATTATAAAAGGTACAAAAATTGTCATTTTCACCTCACCTTTTCAGTATATTTTTGAGTTTTACACTAGGGATTTTGGCATTTGCATAGTGAGACAATGTTGGACATTGGATAAACCAATGCTCTCCATGTGTTTGGCAACATGTGCTTAACTGCCTCTCGTGGATCCGTTAACTCTAGCGATGCGTCTGTTTACTAACACTTGCAGGTTTTGGTGTAATGACAATCGTGATTCCAACAAGTGGTATTAGAGCCAAAACTCTCAAGTTCGAATCACACCCGACTCGTGCTGGGGGGTATTGTTGGACATTGGATAAACCAATGCTCCCCGTGTGTTTCGCGACATGTGCTTAACCGCCTCTCGTGGATCCATTAACTCTGGTGATGCGTCCATTTACTAACACCTTCGAGTTTTGGTGTGACAACAATTATGATTCCAACAGACAACAGGCATCTTGAGGTCACATAGTATGGTGATGAGGCTCATAGGCCATTATTTTCAGAGGCGTTGAAATGGTTGGACCAAACTAGTGAGGCAAGGGAAAGGGTATGGTTTTATGTTGGCCTTCGATCTTAATATACATGTTATGTCATATAATTAGACAATGTTTTCATTCTAGTTCATGTCATGGTTCATGGAGTTCACCATATTTTGTATCGAGTATCAAACACCATTTTTTCATGACACCTAATAGGATGACAACTATGGACTTTCTATGGACCAGTTTACAGACCATGGGCATTATCATGGTGCACATGTTCTTCTTGGTGCTAACCTTGTAATTGATCAAACCCTAGTCACCCAAAGGTTATGGGGGTATCTATGGAGAACGACTTTGCACAATCATTTTGTCCTTCCTTTTCACTCTCACTAGCATATTTGATGGATTGGCTATTTTTTACCATTGGCGAAGGTCGCTTCAGTTGTTTATCCTATATCTTTCAACTCGATGGAGGCACACTTTTCATGTTGGATTAATGTTGGGGAGATTCCATTGTTATTCCCCTTGTTCATGATCCTCTAGTGACTACTTTTGAGAGGTGGGTTAATGTCTTCTTCTTAGTTGTTTGTGTCCTCTAGCACATGGGTCATTTCATCCATATTTATATAAGTTTTACTTCATAATTAGCCTTTGATTTTCCATATCACATCATTTCACCATCTCCATGTGTTAACACATCAAAATGGTTTATGATATTCCTATTGCTAACCGATTAACCAAAGCCTTACCTTGAGTGCCAAATTATTTGCCTATTAATATTAATATGCTATAAACCATCATTAAAGCTTCATTTCCTAAGTTTCAATTTGAATAAGAAAAAAAAACGATAGGAAAAGAGGATCAATCGCTAGGGAATGCAACGTAATGTTTCATGTGGTACAACACAAGGGTAGTGCTCTAGCACACATGTTGAGGAAACTCAATATAATATTGTTATTTTTTAGCGGTTACCCCCTGGCATTTGTTGACCCATTCATGTCCACATGTGCCACCATGTTTGACCATGTTTACATCCTTATCTCTTGGCACACATGTGGAGAAAGTGGTTGAGTTTTACATGTGGTTTGAGAGGTTAGTTATGCATGCACCCTAGTCATTTACTCACTTCCACTCACATCCCTTCAAATCCACTAACCCTCCCCCTTATTTACACACCTTCAATCTTCTAGGTACATTTTTCTAGGCTAGTAGGTGATGAACTCTACTAGAAGGGTCCACATGCACCTTTTAATAAGTCTTGCTCACACCTCGTTTCACCTTGTTAAAGTGACTATGAACTAATTGAATATTTATTGCACATAACTTATAATATATCCACTTTGGAGGAGAGTTGCACACTTCCCTAACGTACACTCTTCCTCTAGATTATTTTTTCTTGGGGAAGTTACAACTGCTTTGACTCATTCTCCTAGGGTGTCCAACTTATACAATATTATTTTACAATTTTTCTTGAATGACAAACTTCTTGGAGTGAGGCCTTTTACAACAAAAGCTAGCATCCAATGTGGGAAAGTCCCAACCACCAAAGCGCAAGCTTAAATTGAACTTAGGAAGGCTGCCCCTTATCACCACAATAACTCTTTCTCTCATTTTAGTCTAACTCTCCTCTAGCATAAGGGAAGCTTCTCTATGGTAGGTTCATGTCCAAGGTTTGAGGTCTAAAATGTAGTGTTTTGGACTTGAATCAAGCCTGGATTGTTGTTTTGAGCAAGGAAAAATTAGGTTTAGATACTATCATGCCAATCTACTATACTTATATGTGAGGGTGCATAGAATTATTACAAATATGATTTAGGTAATATTATTGTTGGAAGTAACAATCATATTTGCAAAAGCATAGAACATAAAGTATTTCCTAAATCACCAAGTTTGATATAGGTAAAACTGATGAATAACTTGTGGAAGAAGAAAGGAAAACTTATGTATTGACCCTCAAAGTCATATAAATGATGTCTACAATCTAGGTTTCTTCTATTTGTACATAAAAACCTTTCGAGAGGGAGATTTTGTTTAGAGTTACCACTTCGACACCTTATTTATTACCCCTTTGTATTTGTTTCTATGATTTTCCTAGTCCTTTTATTTAGATATGCATTTTTAGCATACGACATTTAGGGGGTGGGACTTTTTAATGAAGTGCCATAGTTCTAGCTTCATTATTTTTTCATTTTTTTCTTTTATATTTTTTACCTCTAGCCTTTTTGGCTTTGTTTAACTTAAGCTTGCTTTGATTTTTCATTAGTTTCTTCATTTGACCTTGTTGGATGACATTCGATAAGTCAAACATAGGTGGGGATATTTTTCTATAAACAGGATAGTAGTAAAAGGAAAAAGATGAAAAGTGTCAAGTATGGTTAGGATATGGAGTACATTATTCACCTAGATCACCAGTACTAAAATTTGGCCTAAGTCAAGACCACACTTATATATGGAAAATTATGTACCCCCATGGTACATGAGACAAAATAATAAAAATATTTTTTGTTCAAAGGTGTTATCAATAACGCAATATTTATTACTATCATGACAAGTACAAACATCACACCACATATAAGCAAGGTACCCACACATGATACCATAAAGAATCCATAGAAATTAAGAGATCACCATGCAGTACCATTTGTAAGTGCTCCTATAATCTAAGGTGTAATGCATAGGAGCTAATATACCATGGCAAAGTCATCTGAAAGAGCTCATGTATGCATATGATGGAAAGAAGTGGAAAAATAAATCTGAATCAAAGAAGATAAACAAGAGAAGTAATCCAAGAAGCATTATCACACCCAAATTTGTGTGCATCCAGAGGTAGTTACCTTCAAGGGGTACCATTGACCTTCATCAAGCACTCCTAAAAATAGAAACCAAAGACAAACCACAGGAGAAACCAAAGAACCTAATACTAAAAAAGCTTCAATGAGAGCAGATCTAGATATGTGCATTGATTTGACCCATGTGTTGCCCAATTTCAAATTGCCATTTCCTTTTACAAAATTCACAAAGCTTCCTACATAAAGAGAAAAAATAAAGAAGTTATTTATGGATGAAATGAATAAAGATTCCCTATAGTCTCACATTCTATGACTAATGGGAGACAAAACTACAATCACAACCCCTTATTCACTACCTTGATTATTAATGACTTGTTGCCTAATTTCCTGATTGAATCAGGTGAATTGACAAATCTCATTTTTTTCAAAGTGATGAATCAATTGGGACTCAGGAGCACAAGACCTTATGGAAACGTATGTGGGATGGACTCAAAGGATATTAATATATGTGGCCTAATAAAAGATTAAAATGAAAGTTAGCAATATACCCTAATATATCAGTTTTGATGGATGTGGTCGTTATAGAGGTTCCCAATGTTTGGGGTATTTTGCTATCTAAAAAGTGGACTGCTAGTTTGGTAGGTAGTATTTAATTAGACATATCTTGTGCTACCATTCCAACATGCGAGGGACCATTTGTGACTCTATATACAAAACCTCCAAGAAAATACAATGTAGAAGACCTAAAAGAACCCATGAACCAATTGGTGTGCACAGAAGAGAATGAATTTTGTAACCACTTTATTCTTTCACACTCATTGATTCCTAAAGTAAAAGATGTTGAGAAATGTAACTAACTTCGGTCTTCAAAATTGATGTACTCATTTCAATATGTATCCTGTGCAACAACCAAGAAAATAAAAGAAAATTTTATTATTATTAAAGCATGGGTTTCATGCTCATTATTGATGGTCTTCTAGGTAAAAGCATGTTCGTCATGCTTCTAGGGTTTACTAGGTCTTAGGATTTATTTTCTTGAGTCAAAGGAGTCAACATCATGTTTATAAGACCCTTCTGGGAAAAATATACTTGTAAAAGAATTATTTTTGAGTCTAGAAAGCCTTGGATGCTCCAAAGTACAAGTCAACCCTATCAGCATCAAGTCGGCCTAAAGGAGGGAATTCGACCCCTTGAGAAGGCTATATAAAGAAGCAGTTTGATGTGTAGTTGGGAGAAACCAAAAAGGAGAGTGAAGGTCTAGGAGAAGAAAGAAGGATGAAAATATCTTGTTTTGGGCTCTATCTCTCTCACACGTGTGAAATTCTAGGGTTTTTGGGTTGCAGGAATAGGTTGAAATTGCAGGACCAAGTTGCAATATATGATGTGCAACATCTTGTAACTGGAAGGAAGGATACTTTGTCTAGACCTTGTTGACCTTAGGAGGAGTTGCCTTGCTCTAGGAAGGTCTCAAGAGGAGGTTGATCTAGGGTTTCCTTGGAAGTTGTAAGATCGAAATAGAAGGGCCGAAGTTGCAGGATGAGTAGCAGTATCGAAGCTGGCAGTTCAAAGTTGCAATGTGTAGCAGTTTGGTGCAGAATCAAGGAAGGACTTGAAGAAGGGTTGACTTGGTACTAGGAGAAGGACTTGTTCTAGGGTTTGGGTCTGTGTATCTCATTTGAATCAAATTCTAAGAAGAGAAGAGTTTACAGGTTTTCCACTTGGAGCGGTTTCGCCCTAGCTGAGAGCCTAACATTTGTGTCCTCTATTATTGTTATTACTGCTCTTGATATTGTTTGATGAAAACATCTAACTAAAGAACATAAAGGATATAAATAAGATTCACACACAAATATCAAGATTAAGGAAAATAAGACTTGTAACTGCCACTTTACATTTTTCTAACATGGTTTTAGAGCTAAGGTGAACAAGGCAATTGGAAGGACACTATAAGGAGTTACTTGTCAAGGGGAAGGAAAAAGGAAGCTCTTCAAGAAGAAGTTGATTGTCAAATCATTTGAGAAAAAGACTCAAGGAAGGAGGGTTTCTACAAAGATATCAAGTCTACATCAAGCTTGCATCAAAGGAAGATCAGAAAGGAATACTTCACGAAGAATAGTGATCTCTCTCTTTGAAGAAGAGCTATTTGGAAGATATTGTTGAAGAAAAGCATCAAGGGGCTCTGGAAGATATTATCAAGGACACTTCAAAGATCTTGAAGGCATCATCCAAGAGAATCATGATCTCAAGTAAGTATCATATTATTACATCATGTTTGAATCTTCAAGTCATATGGGGTCTTTCTTCAAGGAGATAAATAAGCTCGTTGGGAAATCAAACTATCTAGCATGGAAGAAATGAATTGACTACTCACAGAACAAGAAGTATTGGAATATGTTGCTGGGGAGATTACTGAACTTGCGAAAGACAAGACACAAGAACTAGAAAAATAAAATAAAGGGTAAGTAAGGGCACAAAGGATCATAGTGGAATCCATTAAAGATTCTCTTGTTCCATTCATTTCAATTTGAAGACTTCTAAGGATATGTATGACAAGCTAGTAAATTTGTACCCAGTAAGTACAACAAGACAAAAGATGTCGTTGAGGAACAAGTTATATAGAATGAAGAAATCAAAGGATGAGCATGTGGCATCCTTTCTCATGAGGGTCTCTCAACTAAGAGCATTTGCAAGGACTTGGGGAACCTACTACTGATTCAGAAGTAACCATCTGTGTACTAAATGCATTGCCACCAAAATGGAGTAGTTTTGCAACAATCATCTACTCCAAGAAGGATTCAACTCCCTTTGATGAGTTATGGATGCAATGCATATTGTAAGAATCAAGGATCAAGGTCAAGGATGGTATTGGATTAGATGAGTAATCTCAAGCCTTTCTAGCCTGAGTCAAGAAGCTAAAGAAGGGAAATTTTGGTAAGTCCAAGAAGAAAGACATGTCCAAGGTTCAATGCTTCAAGTGAAATGAGTTTGGACACGTTAATAGGGATTGTCCAAGCCTACAAAACAACAAGAGAAAGGAAAGGAGTGAAGCTCATGTAGTCGAGGCAGTGGGAGAATCTGAGAAGAAGGAAAAGAAGGAAAAAGTGAACGATCTTTACTACTAAAGAACGTTCACTGAATATCAAGTTCTCTGTGAAGTTTAATCTTTCTTTTAGGATAGTATGTTTTGCATAGCATCATAGAAAGAAGCATATGATAGTAGCATGTCTAGAATTTAAGTTTCTTTGTAGATATCATCTAGATAGATGGATAAATAAACCATTTTGCATATTGATCATCTAGGCATTATCTAACATTATGTTAGAAGAAGTCATCTTGCTTAGGTGGATCGTCAGGATCCTAGAAGAACCATAATTATGAAAAGGCTCTTGGAAGAAGCATTATGACAAAAGGTTAGTAGACATTCCATGTAATGAGGAATAAATATTGGTAAAGGCATGAAGGAATGCAATGGGTCAGGATGCAGGCTCTTTGTGAGATATATGAATAGCTAGATGATTGGATGGAAGCATAAGAATTCATATTGAAAGTCGAATCTTGTGGAAAGGAAGTTGGTCATAAAGTATGCTTAGGTATATGGATATATGATGCTTGAAAATAATACGATTTGACTTACTTAAGGATGTATAAAGAATTTAAGACTTTCTCTAGAATATGTAATCAATTTCAATCCTTGGGCACTCTAATACATGAAGGAAAATTCATATGGAGATGGACCATAATGATGTTGATGGAACGAGAATGTCATCATGATGAGGTAAGTTTGATGTTTCATTATTGTTGGTTATCTAGTTAACATATAATTTTGCTACCTGGAAGAATGTTTCAGGAATATATGATGACAGTTGAGGAAAGTTCAACTGTATCAATGAATAATATTAAGGGAAACTTAATATTTGGTACCTCGCAACTATTAAATAATGATATAGACATGTTGGGATTAAAAGGTAGTAGTGCGAGAAGGTAACTTGAAGGTCATAGGAAGATCACTTTCAAGAGGAAGCTATGATCAACTTAAAGTTCTGGAAAGGATAAATACAATGCCTTCATCTATGATGTTGAGTGATGAGCAAGAAAGGTGAACTGGAACCTGTCACAAGATTTAAAAGAGAAGGTGGCTCCATGATACCTTGAAAGAAAGAAAGCTCGATGATGCAGAGGAAAGAGGGAATCAGGAAGCTATGAAGAATTGGTAGTCGATACTCTTATGAAGATGGTGACTTCCCAAATAGAAAGGAAGTCTATATCTCCTCTAATTTTGAAAGGGATTAAAGGAGCCTCTTTGTATAGGAGCAAGGTTCTATTCTCAAGACTAAAGGAGAATAGGGATGTCCTCTTTGGTTGAGAGGGAATGATGTTGGAAATAACATGTGAATTCTCCTCTTTAGGTGATAAAGAGAGAATGGCATAGGATTGGATAAGCATTTGTGGTTTCCTTGAGGATATAACATCCAAGAAAGGAAAGTTATTGACACTCTTTGAGAATGGAACAAACATTCAAGAGAAGAGTGGTCAAAGAGGACTGATATTCTTCGAGCACTCAGGAATTAAAGATCCAAGATAAGAATAGTCCTAAAAGGACATACCGTGTAGACATCCTGATGGGATATGTACCTTGTAGAGGTAGTGTGGTATCACATGTAAAGCCTCCCAGCATAATGCTCTTGATTAAAGTAGAGCTTGTCCAGTTAGGCCTTAGAGACAGTGCTAGTCATGATGATGATACTTACAATATAGCTTATCAATCCGAATCTTCTTGTGAGAACTCTTCAGTTTGAGATATGATGTTGTACTAGTTGTACAATTATGAATACCTCCCTAGTTAAGAGGGAGTGTTGATAAAAGTAACTAGTTTTGGTCTTCATAATTGTTGTACTCATTTCAATATGTATTCCATGTAACAAACAAGAAAAGAAAAGAAAAAGTTATTATTATTAAGTCATGGGTTTCATGCTCATTATTAATGGTCTTCTAGGTAAAAACATGTTATTCATACTTCTAGGGTTTGTTAGGTCTTAGGATTTATTGTCTTGAGTCAAAAGAGTCAACATCATGTTTATAAGACCCTTATGGGAAAAATGTATTTGTAAAAAGAATTATTTTTGAGTCTAGAAAGTCCTGGATGCTCCAAATTACAAGTCAGCCATGTCAACATCAAGTCGTCCTAAAGGAGGGAATTTGACCCTTTGAGAAGGCTATATAAAGAAGTAGTTCAACCTCATTTGGGACACACTCACTCCACAAGTTTGATCTATCAGGAAGAAGTTTGATCTGTAGTTGGGAGAAGCAGAAAAGGAGAGTGAAGGTCTAGGATTAGAAATAAGGATGGAAATATCTTGTTTTGAGTGCTATCTCTCTCACACGTGTGAAATTCTGGGGTTTTTCGATTGTAGGAAGAGGCTGAAGTTATAGGACCGAGTTGGGGTAGGAAGAAGTGCAACATCTTGTAGCTGGAAGGAAGGATACTCTACCTAAACCTCATTGACCTTAGGAGGAGTTGTCTTGCTCTAGGAAGGTCTCAAGAGGAGGCTAATCTAGGGTTTCCTTGGAAATTGCAAGACCAAAATTGCAGGGTCGAAGTTGTAGGCTGAGTAGCAATATTGAAGCTGGCAGGTTAAAGTTGTAGTGTGTAGCGGTTTGGTGCAGAATCAAGGAAGGACTTGAAGAAGGGTTGAATTGGTACTAGGAGAAAGACTTGGTCTAGGGTTTGGGTCTTTGTATCTCATTTGAAGCAGATTATAAGAAGAGAAGAGTTTTTTGGTTTTCCCCTTGGAGGGGGTTTTCCCTGGCTGAGATCCTAATATATGTGTCCTCTATTGTTGCTGTTACTATTCTTGATATTATTTAATAAAAATATATAACTAAAGAACATAAAGGATATAAATAAGATTCACAAGAAAATATCAAGATTAAGGAAAATAAGACTAATAGCTACCACTTTCCACTTTTCCAAGAAAAGAAGAACCTAAATAGAAAGGAAGAGATATTAGAGGATGCATTTTGATGAAGCACAATCTAGATCAAGTGCTAGTGTCATTATTGTTTTCACCTCTCCATAAGTGATACTAGCTATTCCTACAAATTAGAGTTTGAAGTTTTGTTGCTTGGTCTTTATTCAGTAAAATACACTAGGGATTAAGGTGTTAGTAGTTATTGGTGATTCAAACCTTATGATGAAGAAAGAGAAGAATGAGTTTTCAATAAAGAACAATAGGTTAAAACAATGTTGACATGCAATTTGAGACACTATTGAGTTGTTTGATGCCTTTTCCATTAGTGTTGTCCCAAGAGAACAAAATGAACAATTTAACTCTTTAGTTAAGTCTACCTCTACTCTTCATCCATGTGACAACCTTGTCTCAAAGGAATTTATGATGGAAATTATCTTTACACCTTCATTTCTTGACAATTTTGAGCACTAGCAAGTGTTCCATGATGATGTCCAAATAATCAAGAGTCATGAAAAACTTGTAAGAGTTTCTTGAGTATAAAGTTGATTTTAGGGGTGAAGGTGGTGAGAACCTTGAGAGATGGAGATTAAAGAGTTTTAGGGCAATAAATTTCTAAAATGTCTTGCTCCCTTAGAGAGAATATTCAAGAGACATGATATGTGCCAACAAAATAAGGAAATGATAATGCTTGAGCAAGCATTGAAATTAATATTGGGTTGGAGGACTGTCTAAAACTCATCAAAGTGGGAAAGAACACTTCAAAATGGGAGAGGATAATAGGGGATTTAGGGAGTATAGATATGTGTTTGAATGGCCGCGTGATGACTTAAAAGATTGTAAGGGGGGTCTAATTCAACAAACCATTCCAATAAAGGAAAGTGCAAGGTTGTTTAGACATAAAATTAGAAAATTAGTCCTAAATTGGCCCCCTTATCCAAAAAAAAACTTCAAAAGATATTGGATGTAAGGATCATTGCGCAAAATAGCCAATCATCTTTGCTAGCAAACTTTTAGCATGGAAAAATAATGGAGAAAAAGAATTGTATGTTGACTTCAAAAACCTGAATTAGTTACCTCTTAAGGCTAAATATCCATTGGTCGATATGGAGAATTTGTTACAAAGGGTTACAAGTTTAGGTATGTTGTCCATGTTAAATGGATTTTTGAAGTGTAATCAAGTTATGGTCAAAGAGGAAGATCAACACAAGACAATTTTGACAACAACATGGGGAACCTATGAGTATTTTGGGATGCCTTTTGGTTTGTTGAATATTGGATCTACATACCAAAGATCCATGGAATTTGCATTCAAGGCAGGGTTACGGGGGAGTGCACCCCACCCCCCCAAAGTAAAAGTGACATTCTCCTTAATCTTCATTTTCATCCTTCTACTTAAATTTTTAACATTACCATGAAATGACTCGGGATGTTTGAGAGTGGTTCCGACTTCATTGTATTTCATATGGAGAAAGTAGAATTTTAGATTTCATTCAAAATCCACTAGACTTATCAGTTTTTCAGGATTCCAGGATTGGGGGGATTGCAATGTTCCCATTGGACTTTGTCATGTATTAGGGTATGGAAGTTGTATTTAATCAAGAGCACCAATCCCTCTATGTACCTTGATGTTAGTGACATTGGCTGTTGAACTCCTCTATCATGACCCTCCTAAAAATGTATGCATCACTCAAACAAAATCTTGACTTGACATGCTATGCTTTTTCTATCTTATGTTAATGCTTAGAGGGTGATATTAATGACAAAGATCCCTATACAAATCCAGAGGTAATGACAAAGATACCTCTGGATATTAATGCTTAGAGGGTGATATTAATGACAAAGATCCTGATTTTCCAACAAGACTAAAAAATTAGACATTTCTCGTGGCGGAAAGAGGCCCAAGCATAGCAATAGATAATATATTTACTTGTCTTTTCTAGTTTCTAGTAGTTTTTATAACTATTGACTCTTTCATATTTATTATGATATTTTTTGTAAACAATATATGAAAATTTAAGTTTGAAGTTTGAAGTTGGCAAATATAACTCATTAATAATGAATTATGAATATGATGCTTCATGAAAGTTTAATGTTGTTTCATTTCATTTGATTTTATAACATTTCATTTCATGTTAGATATTATTTGTTGTAATGGTTACACTTAGCTTACAAGTACAACTTTGGTGATCAATGGTGATAAATGTTATATATTGAATTTTGAAAGCTTGAAATTTTAAGATTGATAAATCATGAGACTCAACATGTTGTATGTTACTATGTTACTAACTTGTGGACGTGGTTGATGAAGATTATAACTTCTAGATGATTCTTGTTATATGTTTCAATCTATGTTTTTTTTTTTTTTGATATCCAATTCATCATTCTACATGCTTTTGTTGACATATATGCATCAAAATATAAAAAATATAAATATATATATATTATATAAAAAAACGTTCCTGGAATCGCTTCAAACCGGGAGCTTCTAAAAATTTCGCTCCCACTCTTGCTCCCCGTTTTCACTCCCCTCCCAAGTAACCTTGATTCAAGGATTTTATTGGTAAAGTCATTGAGACATACCAAGATGACTTGATAGTTTTTTCCAAGGAAATAGGTGATAATATTCTTCATTCGGGACAGGTATTTGAAAGGTGTAGGAAGTATGGGAATTTAATAAATCCCAAGAAATTAGTTTTGGAGGTAGATGAAGGGATGCTTCTTGGTCACATCACACCAAAGGATGGGATGAATATTGACCCATCAAAAGTAGAAGGAATTTAGAATAACCCCTTTCTTGGATGAGAAAAAGTCATTTAATCTTTCTTTGCAAATATAAATTTTATTAGCAAGTTCATCCCGAACTTTGCATAAATCACTAAATCCATCTCAAATTTGTTGAAGAAGGATTCAATATTTACATGGAATGATGAGAGTAAGGAGTCATTCTCGATAATCAAGGAGGAAATTATTTTAACCCTAGTTTGCGTGACCTTGGATTATAACAAATAAATTTTTATATTTTCATTTGCTTCCACAGACATTACTACAAGAGTGTTGCTCCAAAAGAATGAGAAGAATATGGAGCAACCCATAATAGTCATGAGCAAAGCACTTGGATATTTGGAGCTAAAATATTTTATCATGGAGTAACAAGCTTATGCTTTAGAACAATCTCTAAAACAATTCATGAGCTATGTGGCTCATTTCAAGATCACAACTTATGTTTTTAATTCAATTGTGGAAGATATATTAGTAAAATAGGTTTGTTTGAGCATCAAAGGTAAATAAGTGTCCCATATTCAAAAATATATTAAGGAGATTAGGCCAAAGAAACTGTTGAAGGGCCAACGACTAGTGAAGATGATCACTAAAAGGAATGAGGACTTTGGGAATTACCCTTCCTAAGAAATTGACTTTAAATAGAATGCCAAGACATACACAGATAGTGTCATTTTGGGCATCTCAAAGTATATATTCATGCTTCCTCATAAATCATATTAGAATAGACATTCATGGCAATGTTATAACAGAGCGGTATTCATGTCATTCATGGAGACTCCAATTTATGAACATAAAATATTCGATAAATAAAACCATACTTCATTACTTGAGAGCATAGATAGTTTATTCATCAACACATAAAAATAATTTCCGAATAGAAAGAACGCCACTTATCTTATAAACAAGATGGTTATGCCATGTCATGAAGAATAGAAACAAAAAATCCATTGTGATAAATGCCTAGATAGATCATTGATTGCACTAATTTCTGAAACCATGGCTTTTGGTCTAGATTGCCTAGCCTAGATAACAACAATTTCAACTCTACCAGTTTTCATCTGAGGTAGGTGTACTACATTTTTGTGATCAATATTTGCGATGAGGACATACAAGATACAATCATTATTTCCTATCTTTTGAATTAATAAAGACTATAGAATTCCAAGATGAAAACATTATGGCCTAAAATAAGCCTACCAAACATAAGGGACCAAGAAAAGAAAACTCAAGTTGGCAATATGTACATTAATCAAAATCCCAATAGATGAGTGGTAGCTTCCAAGAAGAATCATTTTTCAAGCTCAAAGCATTCCCATGATTGTATTTTGATTAGCTTCAATCATAACGATGAAAGCAAGATACAACCAAGAGAATTTCACTTATAATAAAAATAGGCATAAAGTTTTTCTCGGTGCCCCAAAAACTTCATTTTACCATAATTTCCAACAAGCTAATGAGCATCAATTCCATATGCTAGGTAAGCCCAAAAATGCCATTGTTGCCATGGTTTTGAGTGTAGTGGTTTAATACCCCAATTCCACCAGCAATCTTGGTTCTACAAATTAGTTTGGAGTAGGATTCTTTTCACATATTGACTATGCATCTCTCAACTCAAAGTGCAATATGATTTCAACCATCAAAAGAATACAAAGAAAAGTAGGAAATATGGTGAGAGAACTGTCTTAATGATTTCTTTGCACAAGGCATGCTAAAAATGGATCAAAATCAACCAACCAAGGCTTGGATTTTGCTTCACCATTTAAGTGAATTTACATTGTTAGCGAGAAGTGAAAATCATGCCCATAAAAGTAGAGTATGTAACCCCAACGCGGATTCATTAGAAGCATAAAACGTAGAGATACATACACTTACAGAGTTGGATTTCTCCTTATTTTACTCTTCACATTACTCTTGCAAAAAATACTATGATGCACAAGGAGATACAAAGCTTGAAAACAACATTTGTATTCAACATGATTTTCCCACCGAATTTCATGAAGCATCTATGGGCATTACCCTACCTTAGAAATTGACATTAAATAGAATGCCAACACATACACAGATAATGTCATTTTTGGAATCTCACAATCTCTATCCATGCTTCCTCTGAAATCATATTAGAAGAGACATTCATGGAAATGTTATAACAAACCAATATTCATGTCATTCATGGAGATTCCAATTTATGAACATAAAATATTCGATAAATAAAACCATACTTCATTACTTTATAGCAAAGATAGAACACATAAAAATAATTATAGAATAGAAAGAACACCACTTGTCTTATAAACACGCTGGTTATGCAATGTCACGAAGAACAAAAACAAACAATTCATTGTGATAAATGCCTAGACAGATCATTGATTGCCCTAATTTCTGAAACCATGGCTTTTGGTCTAGATTGTCTAGCCAAGATAACAACAATTCCAACTCTATCAGTTTTCATTTGAGGTTGGTGTACTACATTTTTGTGATCAATATTTATGATGAGGATAGACAAGAGACAATAATAATTTCACATGTTTTGAAATAATAAGGACTGTAGAATTCCAAGATGAAAAGACTATGGCCTAAAATAAGCCTACCAAAGATAAGGGACCAAGAAAAGAAAACTCAAGCTGGCAACAATGTACATTAATCAAAACCCCAATAGATGAGTGGTAGCTTCCAGGAAGAAGCATTTTGTAAGCTCAAAGCATACCCATGATTGTATTTCGATTAGCTTCAATCAAAATGACGACAACCAGATACAACCAAGAGAATTTCACTTATAGTTAAAATAGCCATAAAGTTTTTCCCGGTGCCCCAAAAACCTCATTTTACCATAATTTCCAGCAATCTAATGAGCGTCAATTCCATCTGCAGGTAAGCCCACAAATGCCATTGATGCCATGGTTATGAGTGTAGTTGTTTAATACTGCAATTACACCAACAATATTGGTTCTAGAAACTAGTTTGGAGTAGGATTCTTTTCATAAATTCTCTATGCATCTCTCAGCTCGAAGTGTAATATGATTTCAACAATCAAAAGAATACAATGAAAAATATGAAAAATGGTGAGCGAACTGACTTAATGATTTATTTGAACAAGGCACGCTGAAAATGGATCAAAATCAACCAACCAAGGCCTGGATTTTGCTTTATCATTTCAATGAATTTACAAATAATTAGCGAGAAGTGCAAATCATGCCCATAAAAGCAGAGTATGTAACCCCAACACAAATTCATTAGAAGAATAAAACGTAGAGAGACATACACTTACAGAGTTGGATTTCTCCTTATTGCACTCTTCACATTACTCTTGCCAAAAATACTATGATGCACAAGGAGATACAAAGCTTGGCAACAACTTTTTTATTCAACATGACTTTCCCATCGAATTTCATGAAGCATCTCTGGGCATTACCCCTGCCTAAGAAATTGACTTTAAATAGAATTCCAACACATACATAGATAGTGTCAGTTTTGGCATATCACAATCTATATTCATGCTTCCTCAGAAATCATATTAAGATAGACATTCATGGCAATGTTATAATAGAGCAATATTCATGTCATTCATGGAGACTCCAATTTATGAACATAAAATATTCGATAAATGAAACCATACTTCATTATTTGAGAGCAGCGATAGTTTACTAATCAACACATAAAAAGAATTCCAGAATAGAAAGAATGCCACTTATCTTATAAACAAGATGGTTATGACATGGCATGAAGAACAGAAACAAACAATCCATTGTGATAAATGCCTAGACAGACCATTGATTGCACTAATTTCTGAAACCATGGCTTTTGGTGTAGATTGCCTAGCCAAGATAACAACAATTTCAACTCTACCAGTTTTCATCTGAGGTAGGTGTACTACATTTTTGGGATCAATATTTACGATGAGGACAGACAAGATACAATCAGCATTTCCGTGTTTTGCATTAAGAAAGACGGTATAATTCCAAGATGAAAAGACTATGGCCTAAAATAAGCCTACCAAAGATAAGGGACCAAGAAAAGAAAACTCAAGCTGGAAACAATGTACATTAATCAAAACCCCTATAGATGAGTGATAGCTTTCAAGAAGAAGCTTTTTGCAAGCTCAAAGCATTCCCATGATTGTATTTCGATTAGCTTCGATCAAAACTACAAAAGCAAGATACAACCAAGACAATTTCACTTATAGTAAAAATAGCCATAAAGTTTTTCCCGGTGCCCCAAAAACCTCATTTTACCATCATTTCCAACAAGCTAATGTGCATCAATTCCATCTGATAGGTAAGCCCAAAAATTCCATTGTTGCCATGGTTTTGAGTGTAGTGGTTTAATACCCCAATTCCACCAGCAATCTTGGTTCTACAAACTAGATTGGAGTAGGATTATTTTCACAAATTCAACGTGCATCTCTCAGCTCGAAGTGTAATATGATTTCAACCATCAAAAGAATACAAAGAAAAATAGGAAAGATGGTGAGCGAACCAACTTAATGATTTCTTTGCACAAGGCATGCTAAAAATGGATCGAAATCAACCAACCAAGGCCTGGATTTTGCTTTACCATTTAAGTGAATTTACATTGTTAGTGAGAAGTGGAAATCATGCCCTTAAAAGCAGAGTATATAACCCCAATGCAAATTCATTGGAAGCACAAAACGTAGAGAGGCATACACTTACAAAGTTGGATTTCTCCTTCTTTCACTCTTCACATTACTCTTGCCAAAAATACTATGATGCACAAGGAGATACAAATCTTGTCAACAATATATGTATTCAACATGATTTTCCCACCGAATTTCATGAAGCATCTATGGGAATTACCTACTTAAGAAATTGACTTTAAATAGAATGCCAACACATAAACAAATAATGTCATTTTGGGAATCTCATAATCTTTATTCATTCTTCCTCAGAAATCATATTAGAACAAACATTCATGGAAATGTTATAACAAAGAGATATTCATGTCATTCATGGAGACTCCAATTTATGAACATAAAATATTCGATAAATAAAACCTTACTTCATTACTTTATAGCAGAGGTTGTTTATTCATCAACACATAAAAGGAATTCTATAATAGAAAGAACACCACTTATCTTATAAACAAGTTGGTTATGACATGTCACGAAGAACAAAAACAAGCAATCCATTGTGATAAATGCCTAGAGAGATCATTGATTGCACTAATTTCTGAAACCATGGCTTTTGGTCTAGATTGCATAGCCAAGATAACAACAATTTCAACTCTATTAGTTTTCATCTGAGGTTGGTGTACTAGATTTTTGTGATCAAGATTTATGATGAGTATAGACAAGACACAATCATCATTTCATGTGTTCTTCATTAAGAAGGACTGTAGAATTCCAAGATGAAAAGTCTATGGCCTAAAATAAGCCTACCAAAGATAAGGGACCAAGAAAAGAAAACTCAAGCTGGAAACAATGTACATTAATCAAAACCCCAATAGATGAGTGCTAGCTTCTAGGAAGAAGCATTTTGTAAGCTCAAAGAATTCCCATGATTGTATTTCGATTAGTTTCAATCAAAATGATGAAACAAAGATACAACCAAGAGAATTTCACTTATAATGAAAATAGCCATAAAGTTTTTCTTGGTGCCCCAAAAACCTCATTTTACCATAATTTCCAGCAAGCTAATGAGCATCAATTCCATCTACTAGGTAAGCCCACAAATTCCATTGTTGCCATGGTTCTGAGTGTAGTTGTTTAATACCCCATTCCACTAGCAACCTTGGTTCTACAATGTTATTAAACCAGCTCACAAAAAAATAGAAAAGATAGATCAATGACTTCAAAATTAGCCTATTCGAAGGGGCAACCTCCTTTACATTACATAAATGAACAATTCTTGGATGATACAAATGAAAAAAACCCCTTTCTATATATAGGAGTCGAAGGGGTCAAAATGTAATCAAAGCCGCCATAACAATATTAATATAAAGGCACAACAATAACAATAGTGAGCTTATATGGGGTATAATAATAACAATATGGGGACAATAGGGGCACAATAATAACAATAAGGGTTACATTGACAATAGCAATGGGGGAATCACTAGTATTATAGGGACCTAACATGCCCCTCTCCTTCAAAAAAGTGTTGTCCTCAACACTTGAGTAGTTATGGATGGTTCTGTATAAAATTCTCATCCTCCCATGTGGAATCTTCAGCGGGTAAGTTCTTCCACTTGATGAGATACTCCGTAAATTGATTGATTTCGTAGCTGTAGAGTTCTTATTTCTCTGACTGCTTCAGGTTCCAATATGATTTTTCCTTCCTCGTCAAGTTCTGGCAATATTGTTTGAACTGGTATCTTATCACCTATAACCTTTTTTAAGCATGAAACATGGAAAATTGAATGCACTTGGGGAGCTGCAATAAGCTCCAATTCGTATGCCTGTGTACCAATATTTTGCAACACCTTGTATGGACCATAATACTTTGGTGATAATTTATTATCATTCTTAGCTTGCTTGACGGACATTTGTTTATATGGTTGTAGCCGTAGGAATACCCAATCACCTACATCAAAACTTCTTTCGTTTTGATGTTGATCTGGCTGTTGTTTCATTCTATTATGTGCCAAAGTGAGGTTATCCTTTAAGACTTGGAGAACTTGTTGTTGATGCTCGATGTGATCTTCCACTGCTTGAAACTTAGAATTTTATCTTAAATATGATGTGATGGATGGTGGATGATATCCATAAAGTGCCATAGATGGGGTCATTTTTGCTGCAGTATGGAAGGAAGTGTTATACCACCATTTAGTGAGAGGCAACCATTTCATCCATTGTGTATGTTTTTCAGAGACAAAGGAATGAAGATATCCTTCCAAACATTTGTTTACTATCTCATTTTTCCCATCAAATTGAGGATGATAAGATGAACCATAAGCTAACTAAGTACCAAGAAACGGAAATAATTTTTTCCAAAATTTCCAATGAAAATAGTATCTCTGTCACTTACAATAATCTTTGGGTTTCCGCGTAGCTTTTGACTGTTTCCATAAATGTAGTAGAAATTGTATTGGCTTTAAATGGATGAGATAATGCACAAAAGTGTGCATACTTGGTAAGTCTGTCAACTACCACCATGATGACACTCTTTCCTTCAAACTTGGGTAAACCTCTGATTAAATCCATTGAAACCTCCTCCCAAAATTAGCTTGGAATGGACAAAGGTTGTAATAGACCCATGCTCTTAATTGTTTCAACTTTATTTTGTGGGCAAACCAAACATTCCACCACAAACTTTTGAATATTTGATTTAAGGCCATCCCAAAAAAATTCCTTCTTAACCCTGTGGTGAGTTTTTAAAAATCTTGAGTGCCCTCCTAAGGGAGAAGTGTGCATTTCCATAAGAATATTTTGTTTGAGTATGGCATTCTTACATAGGTATAAGCGACCATTGTACCATAACAAATCATTTTTCCAACTAAATGTATCAAATGTACTGGGATCTTGTTGTAACTTTTGAATGAGTGCCCACACTTTTTCGTCATTCTTCCATTCATCCCTTGCTTTTTTTATCCAATCTGGTTGGATAATAGAAATGGCACAAAGAAATACTTCCATATTCTCATCCTTTCTTGAGAGTGCATCTGCCACAACATTTTGCTTCCATTTTTTATAGATGATTTCAAAGTCATAATCCAACATCTTTGCGACCCATTTTTGCTGCTCTTCTGAAGATAATCTTTGTTCTAAAAAGTATTTACTATCATGATCCGTTTTTACCTTGAAGTGTCTTCCCATTAGGTAAGGTCTCCATTTCTTAAGTGCATGTAGTATTGCCAACATTTCCTTCTCATAAATAGCTTTGTGTAAATATTTTCCTTTGATTGGATGACTTTCGAAAGCAATGGGGCTTTCTTCTTTCATTAAAACAACACCAATTCCATTTCCTGAGGCATCACATTACACAATAAAGGTTTCTTTGAAGTCCGGCTTAGCTAAGACCAGTGCTTGGCATATTGCCTCTTTAAGATGTTCAAAGGCCTTCGTTGCTTCTGGAGTCCATGAAAATGCATATTTATTCAATAATGTTGTTATAGGTGCTACTATTCTCCCATAATTCTTAACAAACTTGCGATAATACCATGTCAATCTGAGAAATCCTCACAGATGCTTTATGGATGTGGGGATTTTCCATTCCTTAATGGCTTTAATTTTGCTAGGGTCTATGTTAACACCTTCATGAGATACAATATGACCCAGATATTCCACCTCTTGTACTCCAAAGAAACAATTGGAGCTTTTTGCATATAATTGTTTCTACTCCAATCGTTTGAGCACCCTGTCAACATGTTGAACATGATCCTTCCAAGACTTGTTGTAGATTAGTATATCATCAAAAAATACAAACACAAAATTCTCTAATGAAAGGTTTGAAAATGGAATTCATCAAAACTTGAAATGTAGAATGTACATTGGTAAGGCCAAAAGGCATGACCGAAAATTCATAATGACCCTCATGAGTTCTAAATGATGTTTTCATAATGTCTTCAGTCTTCATTCTAATTTGATGATATCCTGAATGAAGATCCAACTTAGTGAAGTAAATTGATCCATGCAATTCATCCAATAATTCATCAATGACAGGAATGGGAAATTTATCTTTAATAATGATCTTGTTGAGCTCCCTATAATATGGACACATGCGCCATGACCCATCCTTCTTGTGCACTAATACTACTAGAGAAGAGAAAGAACATTGACTAGGTTGAATTATATGGTCAGCCTCTAACATTTTTGCAACCATACGTTCAATTTCACTCTTTTGGGAATAGGGATATCTATAAGGCCTGATGTTTGGAGGAACACTTCCTGGAATCAAATGAATAGCATGATCATGATCATGAATAGGTGGGAGGCCTTTGGGAGTCCCAAATACATTAGAATGATTGTCCAAGAGATCTGGAGAAATAGATCATTTCGATGTGGGAACCTCTAGCGAACATAATTGTGCAATTACGCCTCGTTGTTCTTTCTTTAGAAGATTTGTCACTTAGTTAGAGTTGATTATCTTTCCTGGTTTCCCTGTGATACCCCTTAATTCAACTTCCTTTCCTTCCAAGAAAATTTCATGAAAAGTTCTTGAAAATTAAAAGCTATTGTACCCAAGGATTGTAGCCATTGGACTCCTCATACAACATCAACACCATTCATTGGAATGGAAAGCATTGGGTTATTCAATACATATTATGCCATGGATAGCTTGATATTATGGCACTTTCCATAGAAATTTATGGTTCCTCCAATTGCAACCATCACTTGACACTCTGGTGCTGGATATAGGAAGCAATCCAATTCCTTGGCTATCTTACAATGAATAAAATTATGGGTATTTCCCGAATCAATCAACACTATTACCTTTTTCTTCTTGATATGTCCTTCTATCTTGATAGTTTGAGGAATGGTAATCCTAGCCAATGCATTACAAGATACGGTCAGATTCATTTCTTCTTTCTCTAGGGTTTGTTGCTAGTGTATATCCTCTTCTTTTGACATTTCTTGTTCCTTTTCTTCCTCCTTTTCACAATCTATGTAAAATAATTTCTTCTCATCACACTTATGATCTTTAGTGTATTTTCTATCATAACTGTAACAAAGCCCTTTTGCTCTTTTTTCTTCCAATTGTTGTGGTGTCAACCTTGTAGGTTGTGGAAGGCTAGGGGAAACAACACTTTCATCTTTATAGTTGTGAGTGGTAGGCTTCCTTGTTTCCATAGTTTTGCTTTCCATTTTTCTTGCCAACCTGAATGCCTTGTCCAATGAATCAGGTTCTCAAAGAAGAACCTTATGTTGGATGTTATCCTTTAAAGTCCCTATGAACACATCAATCCTATGTTCCTCTGGAATATCTTTTACCCTTATATGCAATTTTTGGAAGTCCTCACTGTGCTCCATCATTGAACCATTTTGTTTGAGATTTATCAATTGGCCAAAAAAAAGTTTTGCTTTTTGTATCCTCATAATGTGATATCATTTCTTCCGTAAAAATTGCCCAATTGACAATTTTTTTATGAGAGCAAAGTCGTTGATACCATACAAACTAATTTTGTTCCAAATATAAAGTTGCAATGTGTACCTTTTATGTGTTTTGCACATTATGGAGTTCAAAATATTGCTCCATCTGTAGTATCCATGTTACGGGATCCTTGCCATCAAACTTCCTCATATCGATCTTTGGAACATGGTAGGTCTTCAATCCACTGTTAGATTCTATGGAATCATGATTAACATTTATTTTGTTCTCATCATAAGTTTTCTCTACTAGCTTTTCACCATTAGGAAGCCTTTCTTGTAGCAACTTTGTCAAACCTTCCTTCAAACCTTCCACGTATTTCTTCAAGTCTTCAATGTTGTCATTCTTTGAATCATGATTAACATTTATTTTTTTCTCATTCTGAGTTTGCTCTACTACCTTTTCGTCACTAGGAAGCCTTTCTTGTAGCAACTTTGTCAAACCTTCCTTCCAACCTTCCATGTCCTTCTTCGAATCTTCAATGTTGTCTTTCATACCATCCATCTTAGCTTCCATGCCTTTGTTTAAACCATCCATCTTATCTTCCACACCTTTCTTTAAACCATCCATCTTAGCTTCTCTTACTTTTTGTGAGAGTGAAATTTGTTGCACTTGGTCTCGTAATTTTGATATATCATGTTGCATTTCTTCCTCTTCTTCATGAGTCATACTAGAGATTTCAGGTTGCTTACTAGGTGTTTCCATTTTCTTTCTTCGGGCATCAATTAATGATAATTATTCTTCACTATGCCCTTTGAATTGCTCTAAACTATTTTTTCAACCCAAACTTATGCAAAATTTTAAAAAAACTACACACCATTTTTCACTTTGTAGGAGCTCTATATTGAATCTGATGTATCTCTGAAATTTCGGATCTCCAAGTACTGAAATTGTGAAATATGGTAACCCTCTGAGTCCTCTTTCCAACGCCAACAATCTGATCGAAATTGGATTCTCCGAGAAAACGTTACGCCCAATCTCCCAAGATGAACTGATTATACACCTTTTCAATAGAGAGACTTGTACGAAGTTCCACGTGTCATTATTTCAACCTTCGGACTTGAAAACGGTGAAAAGAAAACTACAATCCATCCTATTTTTGTAACTTCTTATCAAATTTCAATCTAATACTCATAGAGAAAGTTATGACGATTTTCCCAAGGTCCCATGTTTGGGATGTAATTTAGGAGCCTGAAAAACTCTAACTTCCTTGGATCATACCTTTGAAATATAGCGAGACAAGATCAGAAATTCAGCCCGAGGATTATCACGATTTCAGCTAAAATGGGTTCCTTTTTAGCTTCTGAAATGTCACAGAAAAAAATTTATAACGAAAATTCCACGATGACCTATTTTGGAGCAGCGAAACCTTAGAATCCAAAGCTCTGTTACCAAATCTTATGAAACTAGCTCACAAAAAGATAGAAAAGATAGATCAACGACTTCAAAATCAATCTCTTCAAGGGGGAAACCTCCTTTACATTACACAAATGAACAATTCTTGGATGTTACAAATGAAAAAACCTCCTTTCTATATATAGGAGTCTAAGGGGTCACAATATAATCAAAGGCAACATGACAATACTAATATAAGGGCACAACAATAACAATAGTGGGCTTCTATGGGGCACAATAATAACAATATGGGGACAGTAGGGGAACAATAATAACAATCAGGGATACAATGACAATAGTAATGGGGGAATCACTAGTATTATAGGGACCTAACATACAAACTAGTTTGGAGTAGGATTCTTTTCACAAATTCACCGTGCATCTCTCAGTGCAAAGTGTAATATGATTTCAACCATCAAAATAATACAAAGAAAAATAGGAAAAATGGTGAGCGAGTCGGCTTAATGATTTATTTTCACAAGGCATGCTAAAAATGGATCAAAATCAGCTAACTAAGGCCTAGATTTTTCTTTACCATTTCAGTTGGGCATTACCCCGCTAAGAAATTGACTTTAAATAGAATGCCAACACATACATAGATAGTGTCATTTTGGGCATCTCACAGTCTCTATTCATGCTTCCTCGGAAATCATATTAGAACATACATTCATGGCAATGTTATAACAGAGCAATATTCATGTCATTCTCGGAGACTCCAATTTATGAACATAAAATATTTGATAAAGAAAACCATACTTCATTAATTGAAAGCATAGATAGTTTATTCATCAACACATAAAAATAATTCCAGAATAAAAAGAACACCACTTGTTTTATAAACAAGTTGGTTATGACATGTCATGAAGAACAGAAACACACAATCCATTGTGATAAATGCCTATACAGATCATTGATTGCACTAATTTATGAAACCATGGCTTTTGGTCTAGATTTCCTAGCCAAGATAACAACAATTTCAACTCTATCAGTTTTCATCTGAGGTTGGTGAACTACATTTTCGTGATGAAGATTTATGATGAGGACAGACAAGAGACAACCATCATTTCCTATGTTCTACAATAAGTATGACATGTCATGAAGAACAAAAACAAACAATACATTGTGATAAATGCCTAGGCAGATCATTGATTGCACTAATTTCTGAAACCATGGCTTTTGGTCTAGATTTCATAGCCAAGATAACAACAATTTCAACTCTATATGTTTTCATCTGAAGTTGGTGGACTACATTTTTATGATCAAGATTTACGATGAGGACAGACAAGAGACAATCATCATTTCATGTGTTCAACATTAAGTATGACATGTCACGAAGAATAATTGTGAATGTCAAAACACAAATGGAACAATTTAACATAGCCGTTGTGCTAGAAAAGAGTTTTGGGGCCTTCATGACAATCATAAGTACACATCCCATCATCTTTCTACTTACTTGAATAATTGAATTGAATACATGAGCACAAATTTGTCCAGTGACTGAGTTGTTTATGAGAAATTCACATTCCAAATTCCAATTCCTCTCAAAAGGCATCATCGTCCAAGGTCATCAAATCAACAAATATGCAAAGAGATGTTGTTGTAAAACATAAAGCCAAGAAATCATATTGTTGCAAGCATCTGTGGGCGCATCTATACTCTAGTGGGGATATCGCTTTATGTTGAAATTTTCCTACTTTGAGTTTGGATTTTCTTAAGCTTCGTGGTACATCCAATCAGAAATGTACTGAGGTGGAATGGACCTATTATCAGAGGTCCAATATTTGCTATTGTACACCAAAGGATCTGTGATCTTTAGTGGACAGGCTACATACAGAATGATATAGTGAAACCCTAACTTCCCACACCCTGAATTTTTCAACATACAATTATGTTGATCCCCTATTGCGTCTGTATTTACGAATTGTCTCGGAAGCAAAGTCAGAGTCCCAATAATACAGACCCATAACATGGATGGGGGCTTTGTTTCCTACCTGCTTCACATGGCCTGGCTCTCAATGGGGCAACTATAAAGTAATGATTTGATGCTAATTGGTCGCACACTATTGCCTAAACAAACTAACTCAACATGAAAAAAAAATGAATAACTCGTTTACTTGAACCATGGTCACGTGAGCCATGCTAAGGCTAATTGAAAATCAGTCAAAGAAAATGTGGGCATTAAAGGAATTGACTCTTGCAACATCTCACTTCAACCTCTCCTACAAAACCCCCTTCACATAGCTTGTGTTGTTGCTGCTACTTATCAGTGAGTTTATGTGAACTATCTTGAGCACAATGTTGTTACTCTTTTCTCCCTGCACTGTCTCACTCCATCCTTGGGAACTACTAGTCATGGATGAACCAGTCCTGGCCCTCAAGGTTGCCTCCACATCCAAAACTTGATGTGTTGCAAATAATTCTCTGGCAGAGGTAGACATGAAATACACCAAAAGAAACACCGGTTCAAATTTTCCTCCTTCACGTTGTTGACTTGGGTTTGAATCGCAAATACTATACAAAACACAAATATCACACATGCAGAGCGACTAACTTGGGTTCGAATCGTAGAGAATATATAGAACAAGAATGTCACATATGGAGAACAGCTCTAGGACAGAAAATTAGTGAGACAAGGACCCCTACACACAACTCAACAATGAGGAGGATTGTAGTATGAAATTTATACAAGCTAATCAAATAGAAAACCTTTGAATTAAACCTACCCTCGAATTCTAAGAAGGGTAGAGGGCGAAATCGCCCCTACTTAGTTTCATGCCTGGAAATTGGGTGATTAGAAGTAGATTCGACATGAAATCAAAGCGATTCAGGAAGTCTGCCATGCAAACCAGGCGAATCTGGGCTTCATGGATTATTTGCACCTATTTTTCATGGGCTAAAATATAATAAATATTTATTTTTTAAATAATTTTTGGGCTAACTATAGAAAATGGGTGTAATATAGAAAATTCACCCCTCCAAAATATAAAACCCCTTAAATTTCGCCCATGGGCTAATATTCGTCCCTAAAATTTTCTATGGTAACTTGTTTGCATTACATGTCATGTAATGTAATTAAAGTAACAATTGTAGCTTTAAAAAAAACCTAAAAAAATAGAAACAACGGAGAATCTAAAAAAAATTGGTAGTTGAGAAAGCCAAAACATAAGATGAGTTAACTACATTGTTCACTGATGGTTAATTTTTCTAATTAGGAACATGAATAATTAATGCTCAGAGGAACATGAAAACTTGGTGAAGATTTTGAGCCTATGGAGAAAAATTAAAGATATTAAAAAATAATTAAATTGATATTTATTTTTTATAATAAAAAATTATAATTTTTTGTTTTTAACGAATACTTAGTGAAATTTATGCTTGTGAGGTTTTTTTTTAAATAATTATACATAAATCATCTCTAATAATGCTTTCAATTTATAGTAGTCTCACTCTGGTTGTTTACTTTTGAACTAAACCTCATATTTGCTTTTATTGAGATGATAAAAAGCAAACAACTCTCCCTTAATTATTAAAATATCTATTAAATGTATTTCTCTTTCACCTCGAACCAAATATAATATATATTTTAAGGAAAAATAAATAAATATAATGTAAAAGTAATTTTTTTTGTTAATAGTTAATCTCTCATTTGGGTACCGAAAAATTGTTTATTCCTTAATATATTTTTTTCCTCTTTCAACTCAAACTAAATATAACATATATTTTAAGGAAAAATAAATAAATATAATGTAAAATAAATTA
The DNA here is from genome assembly GCA_031772625.1 of Pinus tabuliformis. Taxonomy (NCBI): domain Eukaryota; kingdom Viridiplantae; phylum Streptophyta; class Pinopsida; order Pinales; family Pinaceae; genus Pinus; species Pinus tabuliformis. The sequence goes on along the minus strand of CM062814.1, from coordinate 400,675,337 downwards.
TTTATAATAATTAATTTCTCATTTAATAATTTGTAGAGAAGGATTATAACAATATTTCAATATTTATGGGAGGAAAACTCAACCATATATTATTTTACCAACTAGATTAATTGTATTAATTGGAGAAGTAAAAATTATCTTCTCACAATGAATGTCATAGATTGACAAGTAAATGTATGTCTTATCAAATAGTCAGTAGTCATTCATGTCAATTGTTTATCCAAAATCTCAATCTTCATTTTATATAATAAAACAACAATATTTGAATTAAGAGAGGATAATATGTGTCATGTCCATAATGCATATTAGCTCAAAAAAATAATTAATATAAAATGAAAATAAATATAATGTGTACATGACTCTCTCTATATATATATAGATAGATAGAAAAGATAAGTGCGTTTTGTAATTAGATATTGAAGAAATTGTAACATATGTACCATGTTTGTAACAATGATGACCACACAAGTTGGCTCAATATAAAAATTATTCAAACTAAAATTATAATAATAATAAATTTAATGTGGGTTAAATAATACTTATTCACAAATATGTATATACATAAGAATGAACACCAAAAAATTAGATCATATCATTTCTTAGAAGAATGGGAAGTTGAAACAATTCTATTTGGCACCACTCATGATGGTTTTTCATCAACTTACAATATATCAAGCATTAATGTGTATGTAGTACAAATTCATCTTAACTTGGTATCATTTAAGCACCAAATAATTTGTGTCTCATTTTTTTTTGTTCCCTCTCAATGCTAAATAAATCCAAAGTTAAAATGGATCTATTGAATATAGCAATTCCATATCAAAGACAATACTAATTCAATAAATGATAAACATCCATAGACAATTGATAAACATCCAATCACGTTTCAAGATAACTAGGTACAATTAAAATTAAATATATCTTTCCAAACAAAAGCACATAGTGGTAACGTCCCAATACCTTAACGCACTATTACTATGAGTGCACAAAAGGAGAAAAGTGTGACCGAGCGATTTAGGTGATTTATGATAAAGACACATAGCATGGACTTGCACTTCAATCTTGAAAACCAATGAACACATTGGCATTTGGTGAGATGTCTACCCAAACTAAAGCTTAAGGTATATTCTTGCTTAATGATACTAGGAATATTCCTCCTAGGACATAAACTTTGACATCATTGCAATGTCGAGTGTGCACTAAGATAGAGATGCCCTTGACTTTTGCACCTATAACCTTTATATATATTGAGATAATCATTATTGTTTTCATCATAAAAAACAAAATGGAACTATATATTATGAAGAAAAACAAAATTTGTGCTTTGTAAAACAACCTAAAGGAGTTAAACAATAGCTCAAGGCTACTAAGAAATTAGGGATCACCTCTAACCCTCCATTGATGATGGAATAATAGGTATGTAGAAATTTTATGGCATTTTTGGGGTAGTAAATCTAGGTGCATTTATGCATTATCCATTTATAATAAATGTTATATTAAAAACTATACTTTATAGCTTATAGCATTAGGTATTAACTCAACTTTCTAATTGACTAGATTAATTGTGGCAAGTATAAAATGCATGTTACAATCAAATACAATAGAAATATAAAGTTCTAAAATTTTCGATTAAACTCATATGACAAAAACTTCCATGTATAAACATAGATATGGTTAAAATAAGTTATAATCACATGAAATGAGATTAATAGGAAAAAAATGAAAAATATTCCATGCTAAAATTGAAGCCTTAAAATCAAACCCATATCCATATATAGAATATCTAATACTACAACAAACCAACTTATAAATAATAATGTGAGCTTAATTTAATTAGCATTACAAAATGATCTATTGTGAACATTTTTCAATTTCATGTTATAGATGTTGAAGTTAGCTAAATTTTGTTAGGTAAAAGTTAACAACATGGGACTCAAGGTTAGAGTGAACCTGTAAAATAACTTTTATAAAAGTACATTGTCAATTGCTATCAACCAAGAAGCAAATCAAATACATGGAAGTTGGGTGTGAACATAGGTCTATATGTAATAGCATGGGTCATCACCAAAAGGAAGAATTTTAGATCCTTTATTACTCATTCTATAACAACCCTTGGTTGATTTCCTATGTAAAAAAAAAACAAGGCCATGGGACATGTATTCCAAGTTGAATGCTGGGAAAAACATAATGATGGGGATCACTGGTGATTAATTAATGGCTATGGAAATTGGCAAAGGCATTGACAAAGGTAAAGTGGCATTAATTGGCATTTTATTTATGAAAATAAATGAAAATAGGAGAAAGGGAGATGAAAGATCAAATGTTTGCATGAGAGGAAAACTGAAGGAAAAATATAGGAAACTGTGTAAAATAGAGGCCTCAATGATAAAAATGCTTATGATGATCAATTCACAACCTTTTGTCATATTTAGCTTGGATCTCTCTTCTATTATCTCTCTCTCTCTCTCTCTCTCTCTCTCTCTCTCTCTCTCTCTCTCTCATACTCTTGCACACTTAAGAGAAATCTTGGAGCATGTTTGTAGCACTCTAGATTCACTTGGATTGGAGAAAGAAAGCAAAGGAAAGTGGAAAGCACAAGGGAACTGGTGGATCAACAACTACATTTGGTTTTCTTTGCAGGTAATAGGTTACATTTGTGATTTCATTGTTGATTTATGGATGCATGGTATGTGCATGTGATTATCTGGTTATGGTTTGTCATTGGCATGGAGGATTGCATACATTGACAACTATTTTTAGCCTAGCCTTGTCATTTACTGGATATCCATGGTGTTGTGGGTTTTTCCGTTGATTTGTTTTTTGGTTGGTGCTCATAATTCCTTATGGTTGTGGGTCGGAACAAACGCTTTGGGAGACCTAGAAAAACTTGGGTTGAGTTACAAGTCCTAGAGCCTAGGTTGTAAAACGCTCGAGAGCCCTTGCTGGGTTGAGTTACTAGCCATGGAGCCGAGGTTGGACAAACGCTTTGGAGCCCTGGAAGGTTGTGGGTTGAGTTACTAGTTCTTCGAACCATGGACAACTTGGGTAGAGACCGATCTGGTCGATGCTAGTGATGTCAAACTGTGAGGTGGAATCGTTGGTTGAGGATTTGGGTGGTTTGGCCTCTGCAAGCCCTAGTTTGGTTTTTGTTTGATTTATTCCATGAGATCCCACATTCATGCTTGGAATATGACGTGGGGGTGATTGGATGAAAGAGATATTTGGTTCAACCCAATCTATGGTCGAGTGGTATGTGTAAATCCCTAACTTGGTTGGTATTTTCCTATATTAATAAGATTTATTCTTCTATTGTGATTCATGTATATTTATTGGCAATGTTTTGGTGATATTATGGCTAGGTTGTCATGGTTTATATGCTGGTTATTTTCTGGTTATATGATGTTTATATGATCTGTATCTTAAATGGATATTTTCATGAATTATTTAGCTAATGATCAGTGATGAATGTATGGACTGATAAGTGGTGTTGCAACTATGTGGAGAGGGCATAGGGCCTTCTCGGTAATTCTCATACTTTTATGATTAGATATGCATTTATGACCTGTATCTTAATTGTTTGCAACATATTTGACGAAATGCATGTTATGTTCTAGGAAGTCTAGGTCAAGTTCTACCTTCAAGTTTGTACATCTAGCATTGTTGTCATGCCATTAGTGGTTCTGAGAAGTTGTAGGAAGTTCTAGGCAGTGGCCTAGAGGCTTGCCTAGAATCTAGGCTCATATATCAGGACCACATTCTCCTAACTAGAAAAATTTGGTTGCAACCAAATGGATGCATGCTTGTGCATGCGGTTGGAGGCTTCCAACCACATGGAGGGCTTGTTCTGGGTGTGGTTGGGGACCCGTGACAAAGAAAAGGGTGTGCAACTTAGGTTTTGGCCACTTGGGGCGGTTACTCAAAGACTGAGTGACATGTGGCCTCTGTAGAATGTTATGAGATGTCAATTTTTCTTCTGTGGTAGGCCCCACTTCCTTACTAGAACCTAGGAGGTTGGTTCATGTCATAGTTGCTCTTCCTCTCATGTTTACCCTAGAAAGTCGGTGAAACTAGGTAAATGTGGGAGGGCTAGTTACAAAATGATATCAGAACTCTCAAGTTCAACACTTGGACTAGATGGGCGAAATGTGTTTGTCATGCATGCATGTCAGTTGCATATGTGTTTGTTACACATGCATTGTCATTGTCTTTGTTGTAAGTAGTGTCGTCATGTAGAGGTTGATGATGTTGATGTTGATATGATTGATATGTTGATTTCATTGTGTGTGTGTGTGTGTGCGTGCGTGCATGCGTGTGTGTGTGTGTGTGTTGTGCTAATCTAGATTGATCTTACAGACGAGATAGCCTCCCCTGAACTTCACTGAGGTATTTTGATTATGTTTATGTCGGGATTATCTAACATGGTATATTTGTAGGAAGTAAAGGATCAAAGATGACAAGAAAAAGGGTGGACTATAGTTCATGGTGATGAGTACTCCCCTGACATAGAAATTACATTGAGAAGTTATAGGTGTGTGTTTGTGTTTGTTGTGCCAATCCAGATTGATCTTATAGATGAGATAGCCTCCCCTGAACTTCACTAAGGTATGTTGATTATGTTTATGTTGGGTTTATCTAACATGGTATGTTTTTAGGAAGTAGAGGATCAAAGATGAATAGAAAAATGGCGGAGTACAGTTCACGTTATTCTCCCTACATATTAGATGAATAACATGGTGATGAGTACTCCCCTGACATAGCATATATATTGAGAAGTTTGAAAACAGAGATCAGAAGTTGTAAGGTGGATAATGACAGAATAATTCAGTCACAAGAAAGATTTACTAGGGCAGAAGAGAAACAAGCAAAGATTAATCAGTGGTCCTCTAGAGTTTTTCAGATCTACAAAGACAAGGACCGCTTTGGATTATTCATGAACTGGAGGAAAGGACCAATGGGGAATATGGCAAGAGGTCTCAATGTGGATACAAATTTAATAGTGATGATACAATCAGAGATGATAGGTTCTTGGACACGCCTGACTGGAGGGGTAATGACCATGGGTTCTATTCTAGTTCTAGTTAAGAGAAACAACTTTGTCATCACCGTCACCATCCATATAGGAGGAGTGAGAACAAATACTTGCCACAGGAGTTCAGGAAAGAAAATCCCCCTACATTTGATGGAGAAATGAAGAAGACACAGGTTGCAAATGCTTGGTTTCTTGGGATGAATAAGCTCTTTTGGTTGCATGATTATTTAGAGAATATGGAAGCCATGATAGCTAATTTTAGTCTTAAAGAAAAAACATACATTTGGTGGGAAGATGTGAAGAATGTCATAGGCATTCGGGAAGAGGAGCTGACTTGGAGTGAGTTCAAGAGACTTTTCAGGAAGAATTATCTATCTGAAAGATACTATGATGACATGACAAAGGAGTTATATGAGCTAAAGATGGGATCTTTGACCAATGAGGAGTATACTAGCATATTCTTGGTTTTGTTGAGATATAAGCCTTATCTTAAGGAGGAGAAAGAAAATGTTCAAAGATTCATTAGTGGGTTGTTGATATCATTCAAAGATGGGATTGAGCTTGATGAGCCTATATTGTTGGAGGAAGCCATCAGAAAAGTTGAAGCACTATTATGAAAAATTAAAGTGCAAGACTGAGTCTAAGTAGGATTGGAAAGGTAATGAGAAGAATAAAGGAAAGTGGGTTGAGAACAGAGGAAAACCGCAGGATACAGATGAAAAGGAGAATGCAGCACCGCACAAGAAGTTCAATGCAACTGATAGAGGACAAGGATTTTAGTCTGAGGAGTACAATAAGGGTGACGACAGGAAACCTTTACAATGTTGGACTTGTGGTAAGGATCATCGCAGGAGAGATTTTCCACAACATTAGGGTGGCAGACCACAAATCTACAGTGCTCAGGAGGCACAAATAATTGGGGAGGTTGGACAAAGTATTCCTCGGATTTTTGTAGCTTTGGATAATAGGCAAGTTGATCATCAAGCATATATTATCGAGACTGAAGGTAAGCTTTGTGATCAAGTTGTTTCTATTTTGATTGACCCTCGATCTTAACTATATTTATATTAATCCTGACCTAGTGGATAAGTGTGGTTTGAATAAAGAAGTGAATACAGAGTCCTGGATAGTGCAGTTGGCTACAAGTAATAAGAAAAGAGTTCATCATTGGGTAAGATATTGTGCATTTGAGTTGAATGGTATGTCTACATCAGTGCATCTAAATGTTCTTCCGTTGGAATCATACAATATGCTATTAGGTATGGATCGGTTGTATATTCACAGGACTAAGGTGGATTGCTATGATAAGGCTATTGAGTGCTTGGATGATGGTGGAGAGAAGAGAATCTTGCAGGGTAAGAAGAATCCTATATTAGTGAGGATTGTCACAACTATGCAGGAAAAACGTAGTAGCAGGAAAGGGTGTGTATTGTTTATGGTTCATATGTCTAGTGACAAGGGGAAATATGTTGAGGTTGTTGAATTCTTGAAGACATATCCAGTTTTGCAGTAGTTTCAAGATGTATTTCCAACATATATTTTAGAGTTACCACATTATAGGGAAGTGTATTTTTCTATTGAATTGGTACCAGGAGAAGCGTTAGCATCAAAGGCACCTTATAGGATGAGCACTCCAAAGTTAGTTGAATTGAAGTTGCAGTTGAAGGAAATGCTTGACAAGGGATACATTAGGCCAAGTGTGTCACCTTAGGGTGCATCAATGTTGTTTGTCAAGAAGAATGATAATACTTTCAAGTTTTGCATTGATTACAGGTCGTTGAACAAGGTGATGATAAAGAATAGGTATTCGTTGCCAAGGATTGATGATTTTTTTGACCAATTGAAGGGACCAATAGTGTTCTTGAAGAATGATTTGAGATGAGGATATCATCATGGTTAAAATAGGTTACAATCACATGAAACAAAAATAATAGGAAAAAAATGAAAAATGTTCCATGATAAAATTGAAGCCTTAAAAGCCAACGTGAGGCAGCCTAATCGACAATGGCCTGTTTGCGAGAAATTTGGTCCACAGAGCTTTCGAGTTCAAATCCTTAGCAGGTGGAAAATGTAATCATATGTAAATATTATATCAGACTTAAAAATAAAAATTGAAGCCTTAAAGTCAAACCCTTAAGTGTATATCATCTATAAAATATCTAATAATACATTAAATAAACTTGTAAAAAGTTAGCTTAATTTAATTAATCTTACAAAATGATTTATTGTGAAAAAAAATAATTTCATGTTATTAATGTTGAAGTTGGTTGAATTTTGGTAGGTAAAAGTTAACAACGTGGAAGTCAAGGTTAGAGTGAACTTGTAAAATAATTTTCATAAAAGTACGTTGTCAATTGCTATAAACTGAGAAGGAAATCAAATGCATGGAAGTTGGGTGTAAACATAGGTTTATATGTAATAGCATGGGTCATCATTTGAGGGAATAATTTTAGATCATCTACTACTCATTGGGAGTTCTTAAAAGGTCCAATGGTTCATCTAGATTTGAAAGTATTCTATTAACTACATTGTTAACTTTTAAAAGTTTTAATGGTCCACCTACATTTGAGACTATTCTATTAATTAAAAATTACTTATTGAACTACTTATTTGCAAATTAACCATATTAACCAAATAATTATTCAAAAAAATATGTAAATTATCCTAAAATTTTGGCAAAGCCATACAATATTTATTGTTATTAGTCCTTGTCATCAAGCATGTGACTATAGTAATCAGAGGATCAGAATCCTCTAATAAGAATTATTTAGTGTATAACGAACCAACTAATTAACCTAAATTTTTTAGGCTCGTCATGTATTTGCAGTGTATTTTCTATAATTCAATGGATTTCACCATCTTATTTGGCCTCTTCCCGAGGCAGGGAGGTCAAAACCATAGGTTATGTTCATCAGTTTAATTATTATTTTGAAAATGTTAAACTAATTCCAACATTGATTTAAAGCATTAAATGTTATGTGAATAATGTTGCTTTATGCAAAGTAACCTAGGTCAGTTGAGAACTAGTAGCTATGCAAAGTAACCCAGGCAAGCTGAGCATCAAAGTATGGGAGCCAAGTGGAGTATTGTACTTAGTCGGTTTGGTGGGTGTCCAACGTAAAGTCATTTATAGTCATTGAAGTTGCCACCTGTGAATGCAAGTTGTTGCGATGTCTACAGTGGCGTTTATGGAAGACAGAAGCTGGTGAGAATGAGAGGATTCTAGTTGTCTAGTTGGAAGATGAAAGTTGGCGAGAATGGGAGGATTCTAGTTGTGCATTTGGAAGGAAAAAATTGGAGAGAACGAGAGGATTCTACTTGTGTAGCTAGAAGATAAAAGTTGGCGAGAATGGGAGGATTCTAGTTGTGTAGCTGGCAAGAATGGGAGGATCATAATGGGAGGTTCAGGATCATAGTTGTGTTTCTTTTGGAGGAAAACCAACCAAGGGAACAAGAGAGATATGGAACCCAGGTTTTGTGGATGTATGGTATGTCCAAAACATTCTTCAGATGAATCACCTTCTGGGTTTTGGTGGTTTGGCTCCACGAAGTGGCCTTTACCATTGCCTTTATCATCATTGCTAGCTTGAGCACCTTACCCTTAAGGTTTCCCTTGGGGGAGAAGAGGTCCAATTCAAAAGAAGCTACAGACTCCAAATGTTAGCCGCCATCCTACCCAACATGATTCGTGGAGAAGGAAAATGAATTTTACTTCTAGCACAGAAAGCGACATTGTTATCATCTATTTCATCTTGGCTCTACCTCTACTTCTGTCTTCACAAGAAAATTGCATTAACCTCCTCCCATTTGTTGGTAAGGTCAAACTAACCTGGGACCTGTTGCTGCTTCTGAATGTAGTTCTGAGTGTTTCCAGTAGTTAAGAGTGTGGGGTTTAGTCCCCTCTTTTCTGTATGCAGTTCTAGATCTCGACCTCAAGAATGGTTGTACCATTCTTGGTCATAATCTATTTCTCAGACTCAAAGAAAAGACCATCTTAAAGCCATGTTTGGACAAGAGAGATTTGGAAATCAAGTTCTTGTGGATGTATGACATGTGCTACTTTTGGGGAGCTTCTCTCTACTAATGGGGAGTAGTTCGTTATGCTAACCTATATATGTGGACCCATTTCCACTAGAAGTAGGGATGGGGGCAACATATCCTCCCTAGCTGCTTGCCTGCCTAGTATCAGCTCAGATTTTCCTCAAGCTAATCTTTACCATTGCCTTCATTCTGTCCTTGCTTCAAATCCTATGAGGGATCACAATGGAATCTGAAAGATAGAGATACTTATTCCCCATGAAACTATGTTCTTGAATCACGCAAAGCCCAAATGAATGATGTGTTGCTTGCTCCCAAATGAATGATGTGCTGCTCAAGAAGATGTATTCTTCATCATCCAGCTCCTAAATGAACGATGTGCTACTTAAGGGGATGTATTCTTCGTCACCCAACTCCCAAATGAATGATGTGCTACTCAAGGGTATGTATTGTTAGTGTTGTTAAATAGATTCATGCGGCCATTGACCATGGTTATTCCATTTGGGAGGCGTGGCTCTCGATGCAGAGAGAATGATAAAAACTATGTCCACTAGTAGCTAGAAAATCATCACCTGCCGAGCTAACCCAGTTTAAGTCCCTTCATTGAATCATCTTTAATGGAGAGTAACTACAAATACAACACATGCACAGAAAAATGGTAGCAGAAAACACTTGGCCACAAATTGCAGGGTTCTAGAAACATGTGACATATGTTGAGCTGACTAAAACACAGAAACACAAATGTGACGTTTGTTCAACTGATTGAAACACATAAGAAGGCACATTAGAGCGCATTTAATTTAGTGTTAGGAAAATAGTAAAAACAATATCCATCAAGAATATTTTAATTTTAATAATTGTTTCTTATTAATGTTTTCAAGAGGTGTTTTGTGCTTTTCCAGTTTATTTTGATTGTAATGGGCTTCTTTTGAAGAAATTGGAAAAGACTTGATACTTTCCCTAGTTATCTGATTATTTCATTTGAGAATTTAATTTTCACATGAGCTTACATTGTCTAATTTGATGTCTAAACGATGGACATGTCATGGAATGAAAAATCCTTATTTTTCTTGCAAAATTTTAATTTTTGTTTCCATTAAATTATTTCATACCCAATAAAGGTTTGATTGTCTGGTTGTAAGACTCTAATTTTACCTTGAAAAGATTCATGTGTATTGTCTGAAGGAGCTTCATTAATGTGTTTTTACTAATTTGTTTTTACATGGTCTGGATATTTTATGTAGTAAACTCTTCAAATATATGTTGTTGTCGTGTTTAAATATTCTGTGATTATGGTTGTAGTTCCAATTGAGCAAGCTCGTTTTAACTTTTGCTTTAGATGCAAAGGTTTTCAGACATGTCGTTGGCATGTGGCTCCTTACATTTACCTGGAGGTTGTTAATTAATGACGTCCTCAAGACATGAAATGTGTATCTAAAATTCTCTGATATCATTGTTTACTTTATTCAGATCTAAAGGGGGATACATGGAGAAGAATGGACCATGAAACTGATAATTCTCAGCAGATGTGAAACGAAGATAAGGAGGTTGTTTCAGTTATACCAAATGTGCTCTCTAATCTATGTGGACCAGGTGAATGGATGCCAATGTCTAAACTTCATTCTGAGGTGAACCTTCTTTATTCCACATGAGCATGAGATAAAGCATAATGTTTTATATTATTTTATTTTATTTTTATGTGAGGCAAGGTCACCCTTTGGCTTGTTAAAAATGTTATTGGAGATAAAATTGTAGGGGAAGCCTTCTCTTGATAAAAGGATATAGATATGGACCAAAGCAATGAAAAGCGGTAGTATAAAGGGTTAATAACAACCTTATAATGATCAAAGTTCAAGCTGAATACTCAAAATTTGAAATGGCATTAGTGTTGTTTGGAACCAACTCTATATGTGCTCAAACTCTTTGATGTTTTCAATTATCTGAATTCACTCATCTCTTGGAGGAAGTAATCCCAAGGAAGATATTATGAGCTTGAGATGATACAATGGTTAAAGACTACTAATATCATGCCATTGTTAAACATAGGTTGTTACGAATTCGATTTCGTCTGCTAGTAAATGCAATTTTGAAGTTGTAAAGAGTTGATATAATGAAAAAACAAATTCTTATATTTCCTCTCCAGAATGCATAGAGTTCATCTATGTAGAATTCTCAAGGAGAAGAAAATTATAAATTCTTAGATTTTCTTTGCATGTAAAATGCTTAAATTTCTCCTCTATAGAATCTGATTTCAATTATGATTAAGGGTCAAAAGTTGATTACTATTGTAAGAATGCTATAGCATCTAGACTACACATAGATGCATATGAGGGTCAAAAGTTACATACTACTTTATGAAAGGTACAATAGTCGATTCTTTGTTATTTTTCTCTAACTGCATGTTACCTATGTAGCAATCTGGTTTGGTAGAAAAAGAACAACATTCATTTGTATATCTCTGCCAAACGTTGCTAATAATGATAGCCTTGTTTGTGTTACCGTAATAGTAACTTTTCTATGTCTATAATGACCATTTTCTAAGCAATCTAATGTGATTGTTTTTTAGATTTCTTATTACATGCAACATAAAAACCATCTGATTTTATCTTTAGTATCATGATATCAGTAACTAGTCTTCTTTGGACATGTAATTATTTTGCAAATATCATATATTCAATGCTATTCATTAAAATCTTATGTGAATACATTGGAGGTGCTTGACGTAAGGCAACCATATTTGGGAGTATCATATTATTAAGCTAATATTTTTAAGTGTATCATGTCCTTTGATTCTGCAGGTTGATTTATTTTACTAGTTTTGGATTATTAATGATAATGCATAGAAATAAGATCATGTATAACAACATTAATTTAATTCAGGCCTTTCAAATTTAAAGATCAATTACATTTTTACATTGTTTGTGCAACTTCTTGAGCATTATAGTGGAATTTGGCATCAAAATAGGATAAGGAAGTATTTGACATCAGATGATTGGACTACAGCCAAAAGTAAAAGAAGGCCATGGGTTGGGCTTCTTAAGTTGCTCAGAAAAAATATATAACACTTTGTTATCAACACAAGGTCAAAAGGATAGATGACTGCAAATTGGATCTTTGGTCTCTCTTCTGTCCTAATCTGACAGACTCTAGAGAATGATAGCTTTCCCAAAGAGATACCAAGAAGTGATAATATCTTCCACCTTGGTCGCCATCTAGTGACAACAATGTTGCAAGCTTTTCTAGAAATAGCCTAGTGTTACTGTTAGATGTATTTGTACAAGGTTGAAGAACAATTGTTTTGAAGGGTTTAGATATAGTGTGTCTTGGGGAACAATCACAAAAATTGCACAGAATAGTGATACACAATTTTGTTATTTTGGAATCCCTGTTGATTGGCATAAGAATGTTTATTCAATAACAACCAACCCTCAATGTCTTTCCCATCCATCCATAATTTTGAGCCACCAACCCTCAATTAAGGAAACATTAATCTCACGTAGCTTCAGTGTCAATGCCTAGAATAAATGTTTGTGGGCACTTGAGGACAACTAATCAAAGAAAAATCCCCATCAGAATATTCAAAAATCCTCTAGCATCCAAAGCAAACATAGTTACCAACTTCAAGGGATCCACCTTTGTAACTCGAGGTACCTTGGGATTCTTAGAAATTGAGTAACTGGGTCCCTTCACCTTCTCTTCATTCTCTGTCTCTTTATCATGTCCAAAAGATCATCGAAGGCTCTTTCCCAATCCTGGTAATTTGTTACTATATAACTGATGTTGGATGGGTTTTGTGGTTTTTTCCTGGACAACAAACTGCTATGGTGTTGACCTTTGAGGCCTTACTATTAAGCAAAGGGAACTTTGTATCTTATCATTTGTAAATTAAAGTAAGTTTTGCAAGCATTGCCTCATTGCTCGAGGCATGATTTAATCCTTCTCTATAGACAAGAATCGCACTCCCTCCAAAATCTTAGTATTCATGAGTCCTAATTCCTTGTTTGGCCAGTAATACCTTTGGTTGTCCCCTTAAGGTTTTTATTATATAATGATGCAGGGATTATGGTATAATGTGCTCAAAATCTTCGGTGACAACAACGTAAACTTTGAAACAAGAACTATAAACTCAAAATGAGAACTCTAGCAAAAAAAAAACCCCAAAAAACATGAAAAATCAACTCGAAAATGAAAAGTGATGATACTGGAATAACGTTTTTGTTTTCAGGATAAATTTTCAACATTTTGAAATAATGGCGTAAAAGATTTTATCATGATTCCAAAAAACATTAAAATTTTAAAAGAATAATGAAAACATAAATTTAAAAATAAAAACAAATATTAAAACAATGCAAAAAACCAAAATAAAAAATAAAAAATAATGAGAAGTAAATAAAAATATATATTAAAAATAAAAATCAAATAAAAATAAAAATAAAAATTTTATCCTAAAAAGACAAAAAAAAAAAAATCAATCATAAAAATGTTAAAAAAAGAAAAAGAAAAATAAAAAAATGAAAGAAACAAAATAAAAAAAAAATGCATCATTGGACAACTAAAAAAAAAATCATTGAAAAAATATTATAAAAAAACATTAAAAAAAATTAAAGATTTTAATATACAAACAAAATTAAAATAACAAAAAACTCAATGAAAAATAAATTAAAAAAAACCATAAAACCAAAAAAATTATAAAATAAACAATAATGATTATAAAATTTTAAAAAAATTAAAATAAATTAAAATTGTGCTCTTCGGGCCCTTGAGTGGGCTCAATCCGATTCTCGTAATCAGATTGAGCCTGCCCAGGGGCTGCAGCTCTGCCAACCCAGGGCGGCCCCTCGAGCCCCTAGGCAGGCTCAATCTGGTTACGAGAATTAGACAGAGAAACCCCAGGGGCCCAAGGTAGCTCTACCCACCTAGGGTCGCGGCCCCTCGGGCCCTTGGGCGGGCTCAATCCGATTCCGAGAATCGGTTGAACCCCTCACCTGATTCTTAGAATCGAGTTGAGCCCACCAAGAAGCCCAAAGGAAGCCTATTTTTCTTAATTTTTCTTAATTTTTTTATTGTTTTTATAACACTTATATTTTTTAAATTTTTTTATATTTAATTTAATTTTGTTCACATTTATATTGTTTCCTTTTATTATATAAGTTTTTTTCTTTTAAATTGTTTTTATTTTTTCAAATATTTTATATTTATGTAACTTTTTTTTTGTTTTTAATTTATTTTTTTCAATCTTATTTTTTTAAATGGTTTTTTATAGTTTAATTGTATTTTTAATTTTAAATTTTTTTATGTGTAAGTTTTTTAATTGTTTTTTAAATTCTATTTTAATTTTTTTGTTTTTTTATTTAAAATATAAGTGAATCATTTTTTTTTTTATTTTTTTTTTTTCAAATGTCATCATTTTTTATATAAAATTCATAAATTTTGTTATTTCTCTTATTTTTTTATTCAAAATTTCATAAATTTTTTTATTTGATGTGGTTTTTTAGCAAAATGTTCTAAAATACATATTTTTTAAATTATATCTATATGCAAAATGTATATTTTCTGTCGAGTTTTTAATTTTTTTTAGTGACAATTATTTTTTGTGTATTGAAATATTAATTAACGAAAAAAATCATAATCTCAAAATATTTTTTTTTTAAACTTTGCAAAAAAAATTAAATTTTCATTATAAAAAAGCAGTGCAAAGGAAAACAAAAAAATAAAAAATAAAATAAAATGGAAAACCCTTAAAAACCAAATATCTAAGGACGAAAAAGATGAAGAGGAAGAAAAGAACTTGAAAAATGGTTAAATAATCAATATTTAAAAAGAAATATGTATACTTAGGATATAAGAACTTTAAAGTGCAACAATATGCCTTAAAAAAATTTATTGACGTTTTTCTAAATCTGAGTGAAAATCACCAACATTTAAAAAAAGTTATCCACACTTTATACATTATAAAATTTAAAGTGTCAAAATTAACATGAAAATCACTAACATTTACAAACAAATGTTCATACTTGATACATAAGAAAATTTAAAGTGTCAAAAATCTTATATATATATATATATATATATATATATATATATATATATATATATATATATCGTTAGAATTTTTTTTGCTACCTAAAAAAACAAGTAATCATATCAGTTCTCGTTTCAAAATTTATGTTATTTAACATGGGCTCCTAAGGTTTTTTTTGCAATGAAAATTTGTCGCAGCATTGTTGTTTAGGCTTGTTCAAACTTCAAAGCTATTTTTGGATGTTAAATGTCTTTTGAAAACAGTTAAGGCCATGTGGTTACATTTTTTTCTTCATTGAGAAATGATTAGATGTTGTTATTTAAGGAATCTATATGATGGATGGCAGTGATTATGCTCTCATTCCTGCAGGTTCAGTAGAATTACTAGAATGGTAAAATAAGCAATCTCAAATAACATGGCTAAATTTTTCATCTTTTAATAAACTATGCTTCTCTTGTTTTGAATTCTATATTATGGACAAACATGACCTCTTCATTGCACTGAGTTCTTGAATTTGGTTGGAGAACTGGATTGATGAAATGGTCTAGAATAAATTTACTGTAGTTTTTGTTTTGCATCTTTTTATTTTTATAACTTGATTTCCAGTTTTTTTTGCAGTTGGTTCATACTATTTATCAATCTGTCTACCATTTCTCTAGCAAGTGAGCCTTTTCCAGCCCAATCAAATACCGTTCTGATAGTGGTGTATTTCGTTGCTCCATATTTTCTACTAGAGACAAACCTGATTCTATTTCCCTTATAGATGGTCTTTTGGTTTTGTAGTATCACTCTTGTTTTCACTTTATTTTACCTCTGCATCTTGTTGTCTGCTTAAAGAAGTAGATATTTTTTGTTCTACAATGAAAAATTATCTGCCCTCTGTGACTTGTTCTGCATATCTAAATTTCATTGCACTGCACTATCAAATACCATGCTGGAATTTTGAATAGACCAACATATCTAAACATTATATGAGTGTGCTATATCAAACTCAATAAAGTTCCAGCTTAAACCGTCACGAATTGAAGCTTAAAAGATAAATATTGCACTTATAATGGACTTCTTTAGTATCTTGTTTTTGTAAATTGAGAAGATGCTTTTCAAAGTGAAAAAAGGAATTATTTATGCAATAGGTGGGAAATTATGTCCACAACATGGCAATGTTTTTTGGAGGCCTTGTTGTGGGATTCATAAATAGTTGGCAAATTGCCCTTGTAACTATGGCTACTGGTCCCTTTATTGTGGCTGCAGGGGGGATATCAAATATATTTCTCTATAGGCTTGTAGAACAAATTCAGGATGCATATGTTGAAGTTCCAAGAATTGCAGAGAAGGTTTGGAACCTTTTTAGTTAGATTTGTTATATTTTTTGAATAAGCATTATGCTTCAAATATTATCTGAACTTTGAGTGTGATAAAACTGGAGTCAATGTTGGCAGCAAATTGTATATTAAGCTAGTGATTTCTTCATGCAAAAACAAAAGAAAATGACCAACTATGAACCACAGTACAAGTTTTTCCTATATAGAAAATATTGAAGCATCATAGCGTACAACATGGTAAAATATGTAAATTCTATGAGGCAACACACTGGCATCGGTCAATTAATCAAAATCAATGCTTAAAAACAACATTTTTTACTTGTAACCTTCATATTAATGATTTATTATAAAAGAGTAAATATTGTTCTTGCACGTACTTGATGCACTATGGCTATGTAGCCTTCTGCTTTGTACAAGCATAGACTACAAAGACTGTTGGCTGGATCAACATAATAACTGTAGTGCTTCTTGAATCAACATAATAATTGTAATAAAGGTGTTGTAGCTTGTACGACCTTGAAAAGCAAGTTTTGGATTCTTTAATATGTCCTACACTGAGACATATATCTTTCACTACACAATTCTAGCTAACTTGGTCATGCAGATTGTGTGTGAGGAAAGGAAATTAACATTTGTTTATAGGATACGAGTAGGATATGTGTCCAACAAGATCTTGAAATCAAGTTCCACACTCTACAATTTTTGTTGTGTATATTCATATTTGGGTAGTTGCTAGGTTGTAGATATTTAATTTTCTCTTTCATATGTCTCATGTTTTCCTCCCATTGCATTGTATTCTTGGTTGGTCCTTATGTTTTTTGCCCTCTTCATGCTTTTGTTTTACCTTGTTAAACGAAGAAGTTGAATGCTTTACTCAACCACCTCAACAAATAGACTTTTGCTAGCTTTGACTTCTATATTTTGGTTGCTAGAATATGATACCTAGTGTTGTTTGTTTAAGATTGGTCTCATAAGTTATTGGGATTTATTTGATATTAATAAAGCCTTTTATATTTGATTATGTTTCTTAATTATGGACAACAAGATTCTTTGCCTTTGTTTACTCAACTATGTGACCATGTCTGTTTTCTAGATCAAGAAAGTGATCATTTATAAATGAGAAATCAACCTTGTTTTCTAGTTTGTTATTACCCTGTATAATTTTCTTCAAGATTTTAAAATTGTGTAAATCAATATATGTAATCTTTTCATCAAAGTGCAAATTATTTTCCTTTACTAAAATCATAATACTCTATAAATTAATGCATTTATTTTCCTCTTAGTATTATAAATTGATGCATTTATTTTCCTCTTAGTATGATGTTATTATAGCAAACCAAAATGTGGAATTCACAGGACGAAAATCAATGATTGTTATGTTTACAATGTTTATTTTCTTCTTCCAATATTAGCCTTGCGGGAATCCCCTAGTCACTTCCCCACATTTATAGAACGTATCGAGTGTAAACTCATTGGAATTTGACCTATGGACATCAAGTGAAGCACACAACAGTGGCAGTTAGTCTCGGACATTAATCCCAAGATATTCTGCATGAATCTTGACGAGCTCAATGTATGGTTGTGTAGGCATTGAGAACATGATGCTATTCAAGTGAGCTTGTTCTTGGTCACTTGAATGCTAAAGTTGTGGAGTTGTTTTGCATCAATAAATTATACTCAGTACATAATCTTGTTTCTCACTAAATTTGTTGTTCTAAGTCAGTTCTATGGCATTGCGTTTAGGAGTTTGATGATTGTGCTTTCAAGATTGCACAACTTTGTGTATGAATTCTTACGAAAATTATGTATTAATCCATCTAATAGAAACAAAAAGATCCATACCTATGTGCTTATTGAAACCTCAAAGAACCTCAAAGATCCATGCTATTGGGTTTGTTTAGAATTTTACAGATGCCCAACCTATAAAGATGGACCCACATGTATGGTTCTGTAGCATATAGTAATAGAAATTGGTGCCATTCTAGTGGGCTTCTTCTTAGTTACTCAAATATGAAATCTGCAAAGTTGTTTTATAGTTAAGAAATTATATATCTCTATGAGGAAATTATTCATTAAATAATCTTGTTGCTCACTGATTTTACTTTTAAGTTGGTGTTATGACATTTCTCTTAGAATGAGTTTGTTGATTGTGCTTTGAAGCTTGTAAGAAATCCATTTTCAAGTTCAAAACTCGAGAACGCAAATATGATTCTTATCTTTCTCAAGATATATATTTCTTACACATAGATGAAGAAGGAAGTCATGCTGAAATTGGCATCCTATTGGATTTGATCCCTGATTTCACTACTATTGTGCATACGTGCATTCAATGTTGATGTATGATTCTATTTTTTTTATGTATCAAAGCTTAAAAAATATTGTGACTACATTTTTGTCAATGATCAAAGCTCCTAGACACTAACCATTAGCCTAAGAATGCAAACTCACCTCTTAAATCTCTTTATAAAGGAGTCAATTTATTTGTATAGGCAATTTTTAATAATAATATAAATTAGTCCTTTATGACAATATCCTTAGTAGTTGGGTCAATCAGTTGGTGCCATTGTTGCTAGGATGTGGCTTGTAATCTAGCACATTGTGCAGGTCCATGCTATGATTCCCATGGAGCTAAATCACATGACACTAGGGAACATTACACAAAGGATCTTAGATTGTATTTGGGTACTCCTGCCTCCTAAGGGGGTTCACTAGGATGGCTCAAGTGTCGTGGACCTTTGACTTTTCCTAGCGGAGGTTCAAAGCTATTAATCACTTTTAGCTATGCAACCATTGAAAAATTAAAAAGATTTTTATTTAGAACATTCATTGATTGGATGAAATTTATGATTTTCATACAAGTATTATACCTCTAAGCTCCAATATCTCAATCAGTTGGTGCCATTTTTGCTAGGATGTGGCTTGTAATCTGGCACATTGTGTAGATCCATGCTCTGATTCCCTGTGTGGCCTTTAATCTAGCACATTGTGCAGGTCCATGCTGTGATTCCCATGGAGCTAAGTCACATGACACGAGGGAATGTTACACAGAGGACTTGGATTTAAAGCCTGACTATCTATTGAACTTAGATTGTGTTTGGGTACCCCTGACTCCTACAGGTGTTCAATAGATTGGCTGGCCTGGGGATGGAAAATGCTAGCTAATAGGCCAACAAACAAAGTTTTTTTCTAAGCCAATAGAGTTTTTTCCAAATATACTCTATAGTTCTTGTTTTCTACATGCTAAACTTGTTTTCTTGAAGCTCCCCCCTCATGGCAGGGACTTACTCTGATGCAGCCCTTCTTGTTTTAAATTACTTTTGAAGATAACACTTCAAATTCAGCGATTTTACTTTAATTGTGTTCAAAAATATTAATATAAGTAAAATAAAAAAAATAATATCTCTAAACAAATATTATGTATAATAAATATAAAAATCAATTGCAAACTTAAATTAAAATATTTAAAATTAAATTAAACAAGAACCAATTTAATTATTGAACTTTGAATGGTATGAATCAGTTTTTACATTTGAACAAAGGATACAAAATAGTTGCTCTTGTTTAGTTTAAATATAGTTAAATTAGGGTGGAAAATAATAAATACATATTAATAAAAAATACTTATATGTTCAAATGATAAGAAAAATAAGCATGTTGTGAAGGTATGAGGTCAAAGATAATTAAATCTTGGTTGAAAACTTGAGAGAAGAAAAATATGCAAGTCAATATGTCTAGCAAAATATACACCTAATAAAAAAATATGCAAGTTGTTTATGCTATGGTTTTTTTACAAAGTAATAACTAGGCTACCAATTATTTAACATTTTCATATTATATGTGGCATAACATAATTGACTAACATTTCTTTTGTTTTACATCAGGTCTCATATATATATATATATATATATATATATATATATACATGTGGATGTGATGTGTAAAAGTTTGTAAAACTTGTGTTGAGTAGGCTTGACTTTGAACTTATTATACCATGGACAAGTTCAAGTAAAAAATAAAATTTGTTTGATTTTTGTGGCAATTGGTGGTAATAGCCAAAGGTTGTATTGGAAAAAGAAAAAAAAATTATGACATTTGTTGCCTTGGCACAAAAGTGGAAACTGATTGTTATGAGCCCTAATAAATTTGGTGATAAACAATAATGCTTTAAAAATATTATATTAATTTTTATTTTATTTTTATTTTGTTGCGCGTGGTTCATGGACACCTTGATCAACGGATGGTGCTATGTCTTCGATCAACAGGTGGTGCTATGTCCTCGATCAACGGGTGGCGCTACGTCCACTGGAAAAATCTGGGTTGACGCCCCTTAGCCTACTTCGGGTGGCGCTATGTCTTTGGTCAACCGGCGGTGTCTGAAAAAATCAGGGCTGACGCCCCTCGCCTACTGCAAGCTTGACCCCAAGAGCTTTCAGAAATTGACCCTGTGACCTCCCATCTGGCGAAACCCCGACTTGACCGATTGGGCTAACCCTTGGGGCTTGAAAATATTATATTAAAAAACTATATCATAGGATAATTTATTTTAAAAGATAATATTGTTGATTAAAATAGCTTTGTGTTTATTTTTTGGTTTAAGATATAATATTATATTATTATATAAAACATAAAGTAGAGCAAATCTTATTTTCCTTAACTTAATATTCTCTCATTAATATAAAACTTAAATTAACATAAATTTATAACTCAAAATATTATTCCTAACCAATTTCATAATAATTTTAATTAATTATTTCAGCTAAATTAAAATTAGAAGTCGACTGCAAATTCCATATCAACTTTTTTTTTTTCGAAGGTGGCAAAACCTATCAAACTCAGGTGTCAAACCAACAGTGAGGACAACCATCTCTGCTGCTATCCGCGAATGTCGATTTGACTCATCACCGTTATCAAGGAAAACCACGCCACCTGTAATAACCCACTGGTGGTCCGTAAGGGAGCAGGCTTTCACTCCTGCCAGATGCCTCTGGGTCTTGGGCCGTTAACCTGTTTCCTTACGTCCGAGGAAGACGAGCTCTTAGCCAAGCAGAAGCAGTTTTACGGTATACTCCAGGCCGAAAATTCCATATCAACTTATAACCATTTTTATCATATATATAAGATTTTGTTTTCAAAATAAAATATTAACAATTCATTTAAATTGTTCTCCTACTAAAATAAATTAAAAAAAATAAGAATGACTAAACTAGGTGCATGACAATGGTTGGTAAATTATACCAGGTAGATGTACTGGTTATTGGTGTTATTATTAATTATTTTACGACCCTCCATGTGGCCATTTGGCTTGGGCATTGCACAGCGGTGTAGAGGTTGATGGCCGCCGGGGCCGATTGGAGCCTCCAGAATTAACAGGGATGGAACGCCTTGCGTGAGTCGGTGTGCAATTGGTCACATAATAATAATAATAAGTTACAGTAACACTGGAAAATTATTTCAAATATCCCCAGAATAAAGATTTCAAGGACATGTTCTGCCCAACGAGGCTCTATATAAAACTTTATAAATATAGAGAATAGAGATCAATAAGCCTAATAAGGAGTTAGGAGTTGTTTCCATTAATGGTGCATTCATTCCATTTCTTTTTCATGTGAATCAACTATGTGAAAAGAGGATGGGTAAGGAAAATGTGTATGAGTGATTAAATTTTTTATTTAATCATCATTATGAATTATAGTTTATATTGATTTAATCAATTAAATTAGAATTATAGTTTACATTGATTTAATTAATTAAATTAGAATTTTAATTAAGGAAAAATTTTAGTAAAATAAACCGAAATATCATTTACAATCAAATTAGTAAAATACACAATATTTAAAAAATATTTTAAATTTTCAAGGATTGTGTCGAATATTTTTCAATTTTTTTAAAACCGGTCTTTTACTACAAAAGTAAGGGCTCTACAAAGTCATATTAGAGAGGCAATAATTTACTATATAGGCTGTTAAGGGAAATATTTAAATTTATTGTTGTATATATTTTAGAATGGTGCAGTTTAATAGATAAATGGTTTTTATTTTTATTTTTATTGAAACTAGCAAATACAATTTAGAGTAGAATTGAAATGGTTGTTTTTAATTTTTTAATTAAGTAATACAATTTGGAGTAAAATTAATTCTTTTTGTTATATAAAGTATACTTTTAATGTACAGTTAAATTTAGTATTCTAATTAATCTTCAAAACATTAGAATTTCACCTATTAAACAATTTATAATTTTTAAATAAAATTGAAAAAAAATTAAACACAACTGAAAAATAAATAAATTGATGTGTCTATTCACAACTTGGTTGTGCAAGATGATCTTTCCAAATCTCCTATTCCTTCGGTGTATCTTTGCACTTGTAAGAGCAATTGCTAGTTTTATTTGTTTGTACACGCCTTGCTTCGTTTCAATTCTGCAAGTGGCAAGGAGAACTTGATGGGAAAGTGAGAGACATACCAAAGAGATCTCATTGCATGCAACCTCTATTGAAATTGTCATTTAAATATATTTGAAATTAAAATTTGTCATTTTTCTTGATAAAAATTATTTTAGAAAATCAATTATTTTATTCCCAACCAAATAAAAAGAATGTTTTGGAAAATCAACTATTTTATTCCCAACAAAAAGTAATTCTAGAAAGACTTGTTGAAGTTCAACCTTTGCCAAGAGCCTGTATAACATTAATGTGCATTCTTGAACTTGTAAATTTGTTTGGGTAACCTAACTTAGAACCATCTCACCCAAATGATTGGCTGTCTTTTGTGGCTGCTTCTCAGAGCACATACCAGTTATATGCTTCTTGTACACTTCAACAATTGGAGACCAATGCTTGAGCTTCATTTGGTGGTCTAGAATATCAAGAGGATGGCGCAAATTTTGTTCTTTGCAAGACTTGGTCACCAAAGTATTAAAAATGATCATGCTAGACGATTGGTGTTTATCATTTCGCTCATTTACAAGGACCCTGTGTAAGATGATCTTTCCAAATCTCCTATTCCTTCGGTGTATCTTTGCACTTGTAAGAGCAATTGCTAGTTTTATTTGTTTGTGCACGCCTTGCTTCGTTTCAATTCTGCAAGTGGCAAGGAGAACTTGATGGGAAAGTGAGGGACATACCAAAGAGATCTCATTGCATGCAACCTCTATTGAAATTGTCATTTAAATATATTTGAAATTAAGATTTGTCATTTTTCTTGATAAAAATTATTTTAAAACATCAACTATTTTATTCCCAACCAAATAAAAAAACTATTTTGGAAAATCAACTATTTTATTTCCAACAAAAAGTAATTCTAGAAAAACTTGTTGAAGTTCCACCTTTACCAAGAGCCTGTATAACATTAATGTGCATTCTTAAACTTGTAAATTTGTTTGGGTAACCTAACTTAGAACCATCTCACCCAAATGATTGGCTGTCTTTTGTGGCTGCTTCTCAGAGCACATACCAGTTATATGCTTCTTGTACACTTCAACAATTGGAGACCAATGCTTGAGCTTCATTTGGTGGTCTAGAATATCAACAGGATGGCGCAAATTTTGTTCTTTGCAAGGCTTGGTCACCAAAGTATTAAAAATGATCATGCTAGACGATTGGTGCTTATCATTTCGCTCCAAAGATCCATGGCCTCTAAATATCTCCTGCCTTTACAAGGACCCTGCATGACAGCAGTGTTAGTGAACTTATTTGGGTAACTTTTGTTGGCTACCATTTGATGGAGAAGGTTCACTGCATCATCCAGCTAGCCTGCCATGCAAAGACCATGAATGATGTACCTGCTATTATTGACAACATCAAGAGCAGAGCCACCCTTACTCTCCTCTCAGGCACCTTTCTAAAAACCCTGAATGCTCCATCCAATGTCTTGGGGTTGGCCTTGATCAGAAAATTGCAGGTCGATACATCGGGCTTAACGCCAATTGTATTCATATGGGCATAGAATTTATGGGCCAACTTTTGGCGATTTTCGTTGAAGAAAATAGCAAAGATGGTTGTGTAAGACTGCTGGGTGGGTTTGCATTGGAAGCCTTTATTTCTACGAAAGGTTCTCTATTTTCCAGGGCTAGGACAACCTGCTTTTCTGTGCTGCGTTAAAGTTTTCTGGACAATCGACACTGAGACTGTCATGCCTTTATTTCTATGAAAGTTTCTCTATTTTTCCAGGACTAGAGCAACCTGATTTTCTGCCTTGCGTTAGGGTTTTCTGGAAAATCGATACTGAGACTGTCATGCCTAGGTTCTCTATTTTTCCAGGGCAAGGGCAACCTGGTTTTCTGCGCTGCGACATTAGGGTTTTCTGGAAAATCGATACTGAGACTGTCATGCCTAGGTTCTCTATTTTTCCAAAGGCAACGGCAACGGCAACGGCAACCTGGTTTTCTGCGCTGCGTCAGGGTTTTCTAGAAAATCGATACTGAGACTGTCATGCCTTTATTTCTACGGAGGGTTCTCTATTTGCAGTGCAACGGCAACCTGCTTTTCTGCGTTGCGTTAGGGTTTTCTGATGCGTTAGGGTTTTCTGACGCTGTCATGCTCCTGAGATCAACTGGTAAAATCGATACTGAGACTATAATTTGGATTTTATGAACCCGACGTGAATCGAACACGCAACCTTCTGATCTGGAGTCAGACGCGCTACCATTGCGCCACGGATCCATCTTTACCACACATTACTGCGATATTAGTCCCCTTACGTAGTTTAGATAATTCCCTGGATGCCACAATTTATAATACTGCGAGCAAGGAAAACTTTCATCCCTCCGTGTTACATAATTCGTACCATAACCCCATGAAAGACCATACGCTATTGGAGATACGGGGTACTGAACCCCGTACCTCTCGCATGCAAAGTAAGCGCTCCACCGTTTGAGCTACATTTTTTTCAATTCTATTCAATCCAATTCTTAACCATCTTCCATTTGTATTACGTATTACTTACCTATAGGGATGAAATTTGGTGGGCAAATTGCTCATCACGGGGTGATTTGTTTATCAAATACAATGAATTTTTTTTATAATTGTCAATATTTTTTTTGTTAAGATGACTAAAATATTTGTTAGACTTGCTTAAACTGTCAGATTTGATAGGGGATTCAGATTTGAAATTCTTGCCGTGCTTACCAACCACGATCATAACTTCGATCATATGAAATTAATAATTTTTTTTATTATTATTTTATAAGAATTGAAGTTTTGGTGATTTGAATTGTATTGAGTATTTTCTTCTAGATTTATGACATTCCATTTTTTGTGCTTACTATTAGTCAAGTATGATAGTTCATATTTAGGACAAATAAGTGATGAAAATTCTCTTAAGCTAAAAGAATAAATTGGAGAGGAACCATAAGGGATCAACATAATATATCAAGTTTGTATTAATTTAATAAAATATAATTTGTTAATTTAATATTAAATAAAAATGAATGTCACTGCTAAGGTACTAGCATAGATCTATCTTAACTCAGATTTACCAAACGGCCAAAGGAATCAAATCTATTGAGATTTGCACCATGAAAGCTTTAATGTCGACACATAGTAGATTTGAGCTAAGATGGTTCTATGTTGACTATATATATGTATATGCCCCCCCTCATATTTAGAATTAGAAAGCATCTCTCTATTTCTCTTTGTGTGTGCTTAATTTTTTTTGGTATTATCATTATTATAAAATACTACATGTCAATTCCATATTAAGCATTGAAATTGGACATTGGAATATTTTATTTATGGTCAACATTAAAATACATTTTTTCTTCTTCTCTCTATGTATGTATGTATGAAGATGGATATGAAGTCATGGCGTAGAAGGGCTACAAGAAGGGTTTTGTTTTTTTTTGTTTTTTGTTTTGTTTTTATTTTTATTTTTTATTTTTGGTTGTCTAGGATGCCCTCTTTCTTCGTGTTGATTGGGCCTCCCAATTAGCAAACCAAGACCTATCTCTTTGATATTGCGAGGGTCTTTGGTCCTCCCCCCTTCACCATCTGGCACGTCCCTTTAGGATTGACCCTCTCCTATGAAAAAAGTGTTTCTTTGTTCTTATGCTAGATGGAAAGCGATCTGATGGATCTAGTACGAGGACAATTTTGTTCATGGCCATACTTTTTGGTGGCATAATGAATACCTGCCCCACGTGTCTTCAGTGTCGAATGGTTTTTCAGGCCCTTTTATGTCTTTTGCAATCGTGACAAGTGGTGTTTTTCATGATAGTGGCCTGAGATTTTTTGTCTCTTACCCTGCGCCCTTGCTCCCTTTCACTCTTCTTGTTTCCCCTTCTTCCTTGTCTACTCTTGGTTCAACACAATTTTTCCTCTCCCTTCCTGTGAACCCTTGCACCCCTTTGCGTCGGTCTGCTCAGTGTCGTCGCACATAAGGGGCCAGTGCATATGTAAGAGAAGTGATGGAGTGTGCCTCACTATGGACATGGACATTAAAGTGACCAAGATTATGGATTTCGAGGGTAAAACTTTGATTGGATGATTTGGGTTTAAGTCATGCTTAGTGTTATCTTTGAGGAATTGGGTATCATCGGCATGGAAACCACTCGTAGGGTGCGTCTACACTTTCCATGTTCTGGAAAGAGGTTAGATCACCTTCATTTTTTAGTCAAAGGCCAAATGTTTGTGCATCTCTTGTCAAAATTAGAGATGAGGTGAGCCCAACCTTTTCTCAAGCCTTAGTTTGTCACCTTTGATCTGGTCAGGGTGTTTATGGAAGAGCTTAGGGTTTAGGAAATTCTACCTGTTCTACCTCTTCATTTCTAGAGTTTGGATTTTTTTTAAGTTGTAAGGCATAAAATGGGCTCTTTTGCAGATGTGGGAGAAGGTTTTCTCGTGAAGGAGGAGCATAGTTTGGCTTGGATTCAGGTGGATTTTGTCTCAAAGGAATTCTGGTCACAGAGGTGGAAATATCCATGGGTGATGTGGTGTGGGTTCAAAAAGTGAATTGTTGGAAAATCCCTTTCAAGTTTCACTAATGACATGAGGTAAGGAAAAAAAATACCCTAGTCGCGGTCTCTTGGTCCAACTTGATTCCTATTTCAACAACATAAAGAAGCCCCATACATCATTTCTTTTGGCTTTGGTTTAGACATGGATAATGCTTAAGAGGAAGCAAAGTTTGAAATCATGAAAGAAAAATAAGCCTCCTTAGCTAGGGCCCTTAGAGCATCCATAACCCTTTCCCTTGGGGCCTCATGATATTCCTCTCCTTTAATGCTAGGGGAAATGGGGGTGCCTGTAAAATCATTCCCCTCAAAATATTGTTGGAATCCAAAAAACCAGACATAATTGTGATCTAGAAAACTATGTGCCAATGCCTCAAAGCATGAAATATTCTTGTGGGTATGTTAAAGAATTGGTCTTTCTACCATGTTGACTGAAATGGTTTCCTTGGGGGCTTGATCATAGGCTAGAGCCCCAGTTGTAAGTTGCTCTCTTCTTATTCTTTTCCATCTTCTCTTTTGGTTAAGATGTCTTTCAAAAATCTTCAATTTCCTAATTCTCTTTTAAATATTTATGGCCCTTATGCTAACCAAGAATTGTATTGCAAAGACTTAGCTATTATGGGAGCCTTTGCAAATCCACACACTATTGTTGGAGGCAATTTGAATTTACGTTGGGTCTTCAGGAAGTCTATGGGCCTAGCCCCCGCCTAGACTCTCTCCATCTATTCTTCTCATATTTTCTTACCAAAACTCATTTAGTGGATTTGGAGCCTTTCAAGATTTCTCCTATGTGGATGAATGGAAAGTTAGGTGGAAGCAAAGTCTCTGAGTGGTTAGACAAATTCCTAGTTACAGAGCCTCTTTTGTCCTTGGGTTTCTATTTTATATCCTTAGTGGAAGTTTACATGGTTTTAGGTCATAGGCTCATTCTTCTACAATTTTCATTTAATCACGGGTTCAAGGACATACCCGTCCATTTCAATCCATCATAGATGGATGTGGAAGAGTATCACTCCTTGGTATCTCGTCATTGAAGTATTTTAAAATGCTTTGTTTCTTCTTCCTTTATGGATTATTTTAAAAAAAAAAAAGCCTTTTTCAAAAAAGCTTTGAGGTACTAGGACAAAGGAATATTATGGAAAAAGGAAGGAAAGATTGTCCAAAGTTGAAGAGCAGATTGTTGATGTGTTCCCTAGATTGGACTCAAATGTTATCTCGGCTGAGGATTTGGATTATATAAAAACCCTAGAAGAAAATGTTGGAAATATTGAGAGGGGGGTTGAACCAATATTTCTTAGAAATTATCATTTTATTAATCATTTTCAAAGCATTAGTTAATGTTCAATAGTATTATTATTATTCAGTATCAAAGAATAAAACGAGTAAACAAAACCATACAACAATGCAGAAAGATAGAAACAGTAGACACAAGATTTTAGGTGGAAAATCCCCTCTAGGTCAAAAACCATAAAACGCTTCTTAGTAATTGTATTCTCCTCTTTTAAAAAAAATAATTACATCAAATTTTCAGCTCCAACTGAAGGAGGCTCCAACCCCTGGTTTACAGGCACAAACCTGAAGGACGCACCATTGCCTTGGTGTATAGACACCAACATGAAGAAAACACCAACATCCTATGTTTTATCAACACCCACTGAAAGGAAACACCGATTCCCTACTGTAGGCGCCGACTTGCCCTAGCACCACCCTGCCTCCCTAAAGTGTTCTAAGACACCAACCTGAAGGTGACTCCAATCACCTACCTTGCACCACCCTACCACCCTGAAGAGTCAATGAACGATGTTTCATAATTTTCACATTGGATCCCTCTTTGCTCTAAATCAATATAACAATGTTGTAATGAATATAATGATGCTCTATATACTCTATCAAATTCTTGTAACCACTGCCAAATCAAGCCACTAATCAACTGCACATCAAATCTTGTTTATCAATGTTATCACATCAACTTTCAATTGACCAAGCTAACCACTGCTCAAACTGCTACCAATGACCAATGCACATCATTGTTGATTTGGGGTATCATCGGATGTGCTCTAGCCACGAAATTTGGTGGAGAGGTTTGGGCACATGAGATCTCCAATACCCAGAAAGGGTTTGGGCAGATTCTAAACATATTAGAAGATATTAAAATAATTAATATTTTAAATGGAGTCCCTAAGTCTAAACTTAGGGAAAATAAAATATTAATGTGTATTAATATGAATCTGTTTTAGAATGGTCCAAAGACATGGATCAAGCCGGATCTAATCTTAGCCGTTGATTAGGGACTTAATCTTGGCCGTTGAGATGTCAACAAGAAGAGTATAAGAGGAGGCTTGAGGGTCACTTGGATAACACACCAGATGATTAGTCATTCTATTCTCTAAAGTAGGGTTTGCTAAGAGATATAGAATCAGTGACTAGGAGAGCAGCTGAGGGGCATTGAAAACAGAGAAGGCAGAGGTTGTGTCAGGAGAGCAGCGCAATAGCCAAGGAGAGTGACGCAGAGCCAGAAATGGCTCATGTAGGGCCACGCAGAGGAAGCCAAGTGTTGCGCAGAGCGCCAAGGAGGCCAGCGTGTCTGACGCAGAGGCCCAGGAAGCTGACGCAGGTCCTCCTAAGGCTGACACAAGTCCTCCTGGAGCTGACGCAGGCCAAGAAAGGCTGATGCAGGGCCAACGTGAGATAGAGAGGGGCTGACGCAATCTAGATTGGGCAGACATTGGGGTTGCAGAGCAGTTTTGTGCTGAGGAGCTACCGGAAGGATTTTCCGGGGTTTCAGCCAGGAGATTTCTCTCAAACTGTGAGGCATGGCTGCTAAGGAAATTCTCTGTTGGGTAGGCCAGTTTCAGCACCCAGATTATACTCTGATATTTCTTAATAAGAAAACCCTCAGATAGTTGCACCAGTTTTCCTGCATTGGTTTTTCCGGGGACATTGGTCCAAAAATAATGGTGTCAGGTGGTGTGTTTGTTCTTGTTTCTTTTAGTTGATGATCTGTAATATGTTGAGCATGCACTGGTGTTTATTTTCAGTATTTACTTTTTAAATAACTTGTTAAAGAAAAATAACAAGTAGGTAGGAATAAATCAAAAAAAGTGCATGAAGGGTTTCTAAACTAAGTAAATTTAGAAACTTCAACATGGTATTGGAGCGTGATTGAAGATCACAGGAGGACTAAAAGACATTAGCCGAGTGGAGCAATAGCAACAGAAAACAACTTTCCCAAGGTGACAGAAGCTATTTCTAGCATTGTAAAAGCCAAAGAAGTGTGACGCAGAGCCACGCAGAAGACGAACTGCGCAGCGCAGAACCTCATAGTGGCCAGCGTTGCTGACACAGAGGGCAAAGGGTTGACACAGGACATCCCACGGCTGACGTAGACCCATCCAGGGTGACACAGAGGCAACGTGAGGCAGAGAGGGGCTGAAGCAGTTCACAGAGAGGTAGATGTTGGGATCTAGAAGGCTGCAGGAATATGCAGAGTGGAGTTGGTGAGGTACTTTACTCAGAACAGTACCTGACAGAGCAAGGCCAGAGGAGTTGTTACCGAGGGTTTCTAGCCGAGGAACCTAGATCAACAGTGCAGTTGCACAAGATGACCAGAGTAGGGGGCATCTCAACAAGTGACAGAAGGATTTCCAGGAGGGAAATCAGGACTCAGAGGGAGTCCAAAAGAGAACT
Organism: Pinus tabuliformis; assembly: GCA_031772625.1. Lineage (NCBI taxonomy): Eukaryota > Viridiplantae > Streptophyta > Pinopsida > Pinales > Pinaceae > Pinus > Pinus tabuliformis. The sequence continues at coordinate 400,644,295 of CM062814.1, read as the reverse complement.
TCCAGATGGGAAGTAGAGACTCAGAGGAGTCGAACAAAAAACTTCAAGGAGGGAAGTAGAGGAGCATCATGGCACTACACGGGGTAAGAGACCAGGATAGACTGGATGTAGCATCGAACTTCACAGTCTAGAAGGCCAGAATCTTATCAGTGCTTGATAGGAATCGTGTCAAGAACTTTTCCTTGAAGGTTATAGATATCCTAGTCGACACCAATGATAATGACAACTACGAGGAGGCGATGGCAAGGGCCAAGTGCATTATCCTTAACGGGGTCAAGGATCATGTGGTACCACATATAGTCGAGAAGGAAACAGTAGTTGAGATGTGGGAGGCTCTCAAGAACCTGTACCAGCATACTTCTGTGCAAAGAAAAATGTTACTCAAGAACTAGATGAGGTCGTATCAGATGAAGAAGGGTCAAGTAATTGACTCCTTCCTCGAAGGATTGAATGAGATCCGATATCAGTTGACTAATATAGGAGCAAAACCGGATCAAGAGCTTATGGTGAGGACAACCCTGAATGCTGTCTCAGGAGAGTGGGAAGTGTTTGTCCAGAGCATCCTGGGCAGAGGGACTCTCCTACCTTGGGATGAGATGTGGGAAACTCTTTGCCAGGAAGATATCAGACGGCAGTCAAAGACAGGTAGCAAAAGTAAAGGGATCAAGGTTAAGCAGGAGGAGGAGGATGTGGCCCTAGCATCTGAGGGAAAGCAAGAGAAGCGGAAGAAGAAAGATCTCTCCAAGATCAAGTGCTTCCACTATGGGGAGATGGGTCATTATGCGACCCGGTTCCCAAGGAAGAAGAGTAAGTGAGAGTCTTCCGAGACTAAGGCAGCGCCAGCACGGGTAGAGAAGGAAGTTTTGACAGACGACGACTGTGCCATGAGTGCACACACACCACTTGAGTGAAAGTGGGGAGACATCGAGCTATAGTCAGGCAGACTACAGGCGATGAGGGGCAGGATCCTCGAGGTACCCAGCCTCTTGGATTAGACCTTGCTACGGGAGCCTCGACGAGGAGTAGCAGGACTGGCTGAGTGGGTAGAGACGGATGCAGATGGAGTGGCAGAGGGAGATATAGTGCAGGAGTCCCGAGACAGCGTAGAGCTAGTAGGCTGCAACAGTGTGAGAGCACAAGAGTGTTGCACCAGTGCAGGAAGGCGCAATAAGGTGTGCAACGATGCGAGATGCAGGGAGTTATTGCAGTAGCACAGAGGTTAGAGAGAGGGAGAACTTGTCAGCGGCAGAGGGAGCTTCAGCATCAGTGGGTGTTTCTAGCCCAATAGGGAGGTCAGTTGGGAGATTAGTTACTTACTTCTCAGTAACTGAGTTGCAGTGTAGTAGTGGGCGACACAATACAACAAGATGAGAGGAGGTGCAGTGCAGATGCAGTGTTGGGAGGAAGGACCAGCAACAGCACGGATACAGAGGAAGTTGTCATACAGATGCAGTAGTGGCAGTGGCAGAACCAAGGGCAACAGTATAGGATGCAGCAGTGTAGAGGATGTTGGGTAGGAAGGCCTAGCATCAGCACAGGTACCGATGTCGGATGATCAGAGTAATACTCAATGAGGAGTATTTCTAGAGCACAATCCTCGCTAAGAGGGAGTGTTGATTTGGGGTAGCATCAGATGTGCTCTAGCCACGAAATTTGGTGGAGAGGTTGGGGCACATGAGATCTCCAATACCCAGAAAGGGTTTGGGCAGATTCTAAACATATCAGGAGATATTAAAATAATTAATATTTTAAATGGAGTCCCTATGTCTAAACTTACAGAAAATAAAATATTAATGTGTATTAATATGAATCTGTGTTAGAATGGTCCAAAAGACATGGATCAAGCCAGATCTAATCTTAGTCGTGGATTAGGGACTTAATCTTGGCCGTTGAGATGTCAACAAGAAAAGTATAAGAGGAGGCTTGAGGGTCACTTGGAGAACACACCAGATGATCAGTCATTCTATTGTCTACAACAAGGTTTGCTAAGAGAGATAGAATCAGTGATCAGGAGAGCAGCTAAGGGGCATTGAGTACAGAGAAATAGAGAATGATAGATTGTGCTGGGAGAGCAGTGCAGCAGCCAAGGAGAGTGACGCAGAGCCAACAAGGGCTCACGCAGGGCCACTAAGAGGCATCCAAGTGCTGCGTAGAGCACCATGGAGGCCAGCGTGTTAGATGAAAAGGCCCAGGAAGCTAACACAGCTCCTCCTAGGGCTGATGCAGTCCAGATTGGGTAGACACTGGGGTTACAGAGCAATTTTTTGCTGAGGAGATGTCGGAAGGATTTTCTGGGGTTTCAACCATGAGATTTCTCTCAAACTGTGAGGCATAGCTACTAAGGAAATTCTCTGTTGGGTAGGCTAGTTTCGGCACCCAGATTGTACTCTGCTTTTACTTAATAAGAAAACCCTCAGATAGCTGCACCAGTTTTCCTGCATTGGGTTTTTCCGGGGATATTGGTCCAAAAATAATGATGCATGTGGTATATGTGTTCTTGTTTCTTTTAGTTGTTGATTTGTAATATGTTGAGCATGCACTGGTGTTTATTTTCAGTATTTACTTTGTAAATAACTTGTTAAAGAAAATTAACAAGTATGTAGGAATAAATAAGAAAAAGTGCATGAAGGGTTTTTAAACTAAGTAAATTTAGAAACTTCAACAATCACTGCACAAATTGATCACTACATATCACTGTTGAAACTTACCGCTAACCACTGCATTGCACTGCTCACGAATGAATAATTGTCTGAGAGTTCATAAAGCTAGCTACCAAACATCATTGTACCAAACTTGTTGTACTGCTACAAGTTCCAAACACAAGTCCCTGATATCGACACAATCCAAGATTCCTCAAGGCTTACCTACTCTCAATGCTATCAAACACTAACCAAGTAGGGCTACCAGTATATGTCTTTTCACTACAACGATTGATCACAAGTAATACATTGTTGTTCATGTATTATGTTAATAATATGTATAAAAAAGTGATATTTTCCTCAAATACCTATTGCCTTGTAAGGTCACCATTATGTGATTTAGAACTAAGACAGTACAACCTTTAGGTCATCACTATAAGACATCTAGTACAAATCCCTAGGTCATCACAGTCACAAGTCATTGTCAAGTATTACAAGGTTATATGGCATGTTAGTGTGTTAATGTGTCAAATCATAATAATAATAGTTCTATTGATATAATAAACCATATGCCATAGACAACCAATTCAAATTGTAGAATTTCCCACTGTAGATCTACTTCTACAATCAAACTTTACGGAAGCTTAATCAATTTGAGCTAGATCAATCAGAACACATATAACAGAGAAGAAGAAAGCATACACATGAAACACAGAAGAATACTCTGGGGAAAGCCTCAGCTAAAAACCCCGATCTCTGTATTATCATACAAGTGGAAATATGTCCAGATTACACAAAGCTTTAGCTCACAAGCTATCTAGCTCTCAGTACAATCCCTAAGCTGCTCATAGACAGTCAAAGGCTTCTCAGAAATCTTCTCCTCTGCCCTCCAAGCCTTCTATTTCCTTGCGCAGTTTCTCCTGGGGTCCAATGCTGCCACCTATGTGAATTCACCTCTCACACAACTCACCAAACTCAGAAGTAACTGCGCAATCCTGAACGAGATAATTCCTTATTCATGGATGAGTTTTATTTATAGGAAAATTCCTCCATCTGATAGTACACTGTCCCTTCCTTTAATCTCAATTGGGTCTCTGTCTGAATTGACATCATGAGTTATTTATGAGAGAAAATTTAGTTATCTTAAGTACAGTAGTTACATGCATGCATGCATTAACTAAC